>VXBA01003227.1:5745-107697 GCA_013399895.1 Serilophus lunatus | reverse complement strand
GAAGATGAATGTTGCCCAACAGTTTCTCACCACCCACTGACTGATGCCCAGCCCGTCTCCCACTAGTGACTGGCCCCTCCTGGCCAACTCCCCCAGTTTATATATTGGCCAACACATTCCAATGTGTGGAGTACCCTTAGGCCAGTTGTCATGTGTCCCAGTCATTCTCCCTCCCAGCATCTTGTGAACCTCCTCACTGGCAAAGCATGGGAATCTGAAAAGTCCTTCACTTAGTGCAAGCACTGCTCAGCAACAACCAAAATATCAGTGTTACCAACATTATTCTCTTACTGAATCCAAAACCCAGCACTGTACCAACTACCAGGAAGAAAATTAACTCTATCCCATCCAAAACCAGGACAAAGTTTTAACTGTTTTTAGCATCTCGTTGACATAGGGGAGGTTTAGGCTGGATATTAGAACAAGGTTTTTCTCCCAGAGGGTGGCTGGGCACTGAACAGGTTCTCCAGGGCAGTGGGCACAGCACCAAGGCTGACAGAGCTCAAGGACTGTTTGGACAATGTCCTCAGTCACACAGTGGGATTCTTGAGATGTCCTGTGCAGGGCTAGGAGTTGGACTCCTGATGGGTTCCTTCCAACTCAGAATATTCTGTGATTCTGTGAATCAAAGGAGCTCATGTTTTAATGGTATAACCCTATGAAGAGGACAACAATTCTCACAGTGCTGCCAACTACAGTAAGATGATATGGAGCTTTACTTTTATATGTAGTGAATTGTTTAATAAGTAATCCCTTGAGAAAGAAACACCATTAAGACAGATCATAAAATAGCATCCGTTCCTTTAGAAATTCTCTTTCTAAATTTGGTATGACACCAAACTGAGGAAAAGTTCAGAATTTCTGAATAGAAATGAAAAAGAACACTTAGGAATATAAGTATAATTTTATGAAATACATCACATTCTATAATATCAAAAGATATACGAAATACCATCTCTACACAAAAATAAAGCAATAAAGTTGAAATTAAGTGTAGCTCCAGGTGCTTTGAATTTTTGCTGCTAAAAATTTGTCAGCAGTAGCACGTTATCAGTGTTTAGATTTCAGGGAAAAACAAAATTCCATAGGGAAACCATTTTCATGTAGGCTTTCACAGCCTTTTCTGTAAGCCATACCACCTGTGTCAGGGTTAAAGAAACCATTGCATTTGGGAAATCAAATCTTTCCAGATTAGAATGCATTATAGGAACAACTAAAATAAAACAAAAAGCCTTGTAAAATAATCTGTTTTGGTGTCAGCTGTTATCACTGGAGGTAAAGGGTCAAGATGGTCACTGGCATTGCTTATCTTAACCTCTTGTACTGTAAAAAAGAAGTTCAACTTAGTATAAAGTGCTGAGTGTTGCTGCATTCTTTGAAATCCAGATTTGCTGAAACCCATCTGCTCTATATTAAGTTATCAAAGAGCTTATTGTTTTATCTGAGTCTCAACTTGTCTCAAAGGAAAATTTTAGAAGGCCTTCTGACAGCTTTTAATTTAATTGTTGAGGAGACAGTGCTGTTACAACCTCCTATTTAAAAACATGATAATTTAACAGAAATGCACCAAGGACTTTAATTCTTGGTGTGACTTAGGAACATAAGAATAGCAATTGTACATGCCACCAAAGGTCCATCCAGCCCCATGTTTTCTTTCCAACAGCAGATTGGTTTTGTGAAATACTCCCAGTGGCTGGAGAAGGGTTAGGACAGAAAGAGCCTCAGATGACACCTCTCTTTAGTGCTTTTCCTGTCTCAAAGCTTTTTTAGTTCTGCAGCTGCCTTAGTGGAACAGGGTTCCTGGTAAGTAACTCCCTGGAAATTTTCCTTCCACAATTTTGTCCAATGTGAATTTTAATCAGATAAAGAAAATATTTCTTATTCAGAAAATATTTTCACTGTGTTTGCTCATTTCCCAACTTAAAAGTGTTTTTTCAATCCAAACTTCCTGCACTTGTAGACATTGTACATATTAAATTTAGCAATCTTAACTGTTTAGCCACAGCTATGCCATGGGCTGAGGGCTTAAGGATCAGTGTGTAAATCACTGAGTTTTTCTAACAAAAAAACATCCCTAAAACTCCTGGTAGAAATGGCAAAACAATATGCTTTTCCAGCCAGGTTCTTTTGACAAGATAAATGCACTCAATTCTCACAAACTCCATGATTCCAAGAAGCTGCCTGTCATCAGAAATGGGATTCATTTAACCATGTAAGTCAGATGTATTTGGGACCTAACGCAAAGCTCATTGAAATCAATGGCATTTGTTCTATTGACTTCAGTTCTGTTTGGCTGAAATCCTTAGGCTCTGTTCCAGCTGCCAATTCATTTCCAAAAGTGAATTTAGCTTTCCTGAAGAGGGATGTTTTTAAGTATGTGCTTAAATGATGTGTTGAATTAGAATTTCAAAAGCTGAATGGGAGTCCAGGTTTAATTATCAGTAAATTTCATAATATGCTGTAATAAATTCTGGAGAAGTATATTTGGGCATGTAAATTTAGACAGGAGTTAAAACAATGAGTGAGGATAATGACTCTCTTATGATACATTGAACAATTCAACACATGCTTTTCTCTTTTTAGAAGTTAATTTTTTGAGAACAACTATATAAAGTTTAATGGTCAAGAACAACACACTGACAGTTTCAATATAAAAGAAAAACCCTCACATTGTTTTTAAGCAATTAATGCTACAAGGCAGGTCATTATAATAAACTATTTTTAATTGCAGGAACGGGTGATAATCCACAGCTAATCAGTTTTCACTATACAAATCTGCTATCATTTTTCATTTTGGATGGGAAGTATTTTCATATACCTTCAAAGAACTCAAAATCTCAAAATAGAAATATCCATATGATTGTCCAGATGATCCGTTTTCATCCAACCACTCCAGGCTGAAAATTCACAGGTTTCAAAATAATTTCTGGGGCGTAAGAAGAAAGGCTTATAGCTGATACCACAGAATTTAAAAACATAGCTAAATACCTTTTAGCAAACATGTGAATTAAAGAAACAAAATTTGGTCTGCAAGTTATTGCATAGCCTTATTTGCAATACATTATTAATATTAAATAGAGGCAGATGTTTTAATTCCTGTTTTAATGTAACGTGACTAAGCCTCAGCCTGTGAATTGAGTGCTAAATGAATATTAATTCAATATTTATGTGCTTTAACAGTATCTAGCTGTTTCAGGCCTGAATCAAGACTGCATTGTACTATGAAACAAAGAAACAATACCTGTTTTAAATGACTAAAGCTTGCAGCTTCACTTCTCATTACTGTCTAAGAATGCAATCATTCAGGTTTTAGGAGAATTAAATAAAGGACATACTCAACCTTCTGTCTTTCTTCAAGGATATGTTTTGACCTAATCCCAGTTGGTAAAAATATTTAGAGTATAAAATTTGTAGATACTGAGGACAGCAATTCAAAACATCCTTTCAATCACCAGTACATAACTTAGATTTTAAAATTACTTTTGTCTGCACTTCTCAAAACCAGTTTATTCTTTCTGAATCAAATTTTGCTCTTGATTGCCATGGTATTAATGAGTCATTTTCACTGTCTTTCAGGCATCCCTCTGAAAGCCGGGCAGAAGGTTGTAATTTGGCTAAAACATAAGTCCTGTAGAAATTACCTATAAGAGCTTAAAACCTCAATTATGTGCGTTGAATCTAAAATTCAAATTCTTAGAATATAGGGGTAAACATGGAGCAATTTCATATGGGGGTATTTTTATTAGTAGTCCATCCAGAGAGAGATCAGAAGTCGGAACTTAAGAATAAAAAGGTAGAAATAAAATCACAAAAAATGTCAAAAATATCTTACTGTAGCTATATTTCTATTACAATAACTATAATAATAACTATATTCCCTCATCATTTCTTCTTCACATTCCATTTTAGAGTTATTATGTTAGTGATAGAAGATATGGAAACAACATGCACTGAAAGTAGATTGTTTGAGATATTTTCCTTTTTCACAAAGAAACTAGTGATCCCTGAGTGTCATGCATTATATTCCAATTGCCCAGCTGACACCCTTCTCCTGGAGAATATTGATTACTAAACACTACTTTCCTTGGTACCAAAATACTCACATGGACTTTGTGTAGTTTGGAGTGTGTGTGCTATAGCAGACGATTTTCTATTTATCATGTCCTGTCTTCTACCTTATCTCCTCATCCCTTTAGTTAAAAGGCACACAATAAGCATAGAGGAAGTTCTGTTGCCTAACACCATCCTCTAGGCTACTGAATTGTCTGTTTGTGTATATCATGGGCTCTCTTCTCTGCTAGTAGAAAGCATAGGAACTTTATAAACCTGCATACTGATGTAGGTTGATATTTGCAATATTTAAGAAACCTCTGTGGAGAAATAGAGCCCTTGGCATTTTCAACCCAGCAACGGAAAAATGGATTCAGAACTCCCTCTACAGAACCCTTCAGCAGCAAGTAAACTGTGGAAAACACCAGGACACTGACTGAGATGGTCACTAAATGGTTCAAAACTGTCCAGCACAGCCATTGAATGGCAGCATTCAGATGTTCTGTAAAGGTTAAAATGATTTTGTACATTGGATCTTCAGGGATTTGTTACCCCTTCAATCAAGGACTTCTCTTTTTCCCTCTCAACATCCTGTATGCAAAAATGGATACTGCTATTTAGAAATGTGTTTATTGAATTCAAATGGTTCTATTAGTTCTGTCTGTAAGCACATTTCAGCCTGTGGAGATCTCCTGGATATTGCCTGGAATATTTCAGAGTACACACAGTCCAGGCTGGACTACCAGCTCCTGTTAGATTCTCCATCTGCTCAGATTTTAACCAAAATAAAGTGTTTCTCCCTTTCTATTTCCCTTTCCACAACCAGATCTTTCCCTCACAACATCCTGTCTTTTTTAATCCTGCAGTTTCTCCTGAGACTCATCCCTGAATACACACGAACACTTAACCCTTTCACATGCACCACTTTCCTACCATACAGCTGGTGAAAATCTTTGCCTTTGTCGCTAATGAACTGAGCCTTTTTTTAAAGGGAAAGGACCTATGGGGTCCCTTTCATTACTGCACTGAACAAATCTCTCTTTAATCACCACTGGTATTTAAATTTTTGTTAAAGGTGAACTGCTGCAATGCTTCTCTTTGCTCTTCCTCCTTCACTTTGTGTTATTCCCACACTTGCCTGATTCAGTTTATGACTTGCTAAACTGTGTCAGCAAGTTTAAATATGAGACTTTGCACAACCCCATCCAACTTCTCGAATGCAGACTTCTGCCACAATTATCAATCTTGTTGAGCTGCACAAAACCCTGATGCTCTCCTCCTGCCTTTGGAATGCCTAAGGTAAGGAACAATTCCTTAGGAAATACATTCCAGCCACAAAGTGAATGCTGCTGAAAATTAACAGCCGCCAAAAAGGACAGCTTTTAAAGAATTGCTTAAACAAACAAAATAAATTTTTCATGTACACTTATAAAATACACAAGTAGATGTTTGATTCACAGGTTCCTAATGGATTAGCATTAGGAATATTTTATTGTCACATAGTATCGCTAAAAGTTTCACCAGAGAAACCAGTATCAACTTCTCCTTCAGAGCTATCAAAATTATTCAATTTAGAGTTGCCTAGGTGCTAACTAATTTACCAGCCTCAAATCCCCTCAGAACCACTGTGAAACCAACTAGATTATTTTTCTTTTATGCAAACACATAAGTGCTCTGAACTGGTCACAAGAAGAGTTCAGGGTCTTTTGTGTTATCACAAGAAGAAATAAGACTATGTTATTTGTATTGATGGATGTATTTTGAATAGGCACTTCATATTGTCCTTGAATAAACCTATGAAATTAAAGGGTAGATTAGAAAACCAACTGTTGAATATTTATTTTAAATTTTCATGAGATTTAAAAATCGATCCCAGAAAGTAAGATACAAAAAACAGTAAAAGTGTTTGAAAGTAAATCATATCTTTCCTATTTTGTAAATCACTGTAGTTGGATACCTAAGTATTTCAGTTTTGTACATCATCCATAGGACAGTGAAGATACAGTCAAGGTGTTTTGTTCAATCATAAACATTGCTCTGTTACAGAGCCTTCAGAGATACAAGCACTACGCTAAAGAAGAAATACTGAGTGTAATATATCCCTTGGCCCTTCACTACCATTCATCAGATGTAAATAAGCTCCATAGGGGCTCTTAATTTCTTTCGCTACATATAAAATTTTGCAGTGTGTGTGGTTTATCCATAATACTGTCTTTTAGCAGTCCAACAGTGCAAGAGTAACATCTGCATTTAATTCACAGCTTTGCTATGTAAGAAAGTTTTTAGGGCACATGAGGCCTCTGCCTGAAGTTGTTCATCCTGCAAATTTCTTGTTTTAGTGATGTCATGACAGAATTCCTAGTGGTTTTAATCAGAATATGGCTTTTTTTTTTTCTCTGTATTTTTCAGATCTCATTTTTCTGTGGTGGAAAATGACTTCAGCAATGCTATCAACTTCCAGGAACTCTGAAGCACATGGTGTGACTCCTGGCAATGGTCCTTTGCAGGGCCAGGAGTTGGAACCAGTGATCCTTGTGGTTTCCTTCCAACTTTAAACACAGTAAAAAAATACTCAAAAGTTAAATAAGACTTAACAGCCTTGAGGACAGTTGAAAAATATCACTTTTGCTACATCATGACAGGTACAGATCCTACTTCTCCTGATACTTATAACACCGGAGCTGAATAACAACATCTGACTTTGACCTTCTTGGGGATTTTTTCTTGCTGCAGAAAGAACTTTTAACTGCCTCTGCAAAAATTGGTTGTTCAGTATTAGAGGGAATTATGGCCGTGCCCCTCACCTCAAACTGAAGAAAATATATTTGGGATAAAATCTGTCAAACCCTATTTTATGCCAAGATTCTTTCACAGATGTTTTTCCTGCAGCAAAAAAAGTTCTAGAAACATACAATTTCTCTAAAACTTAGAATTAAGGCTTTTCATTGATTTCTGGCTGCCTAGAAATTGGTGCCAAATTTTCAGGTGTAAATAAGGAATGGCTTGGTAAATGTCAAATGCCATGGAACATAAAAATATATAGCCTGTAAAGGAACATGTTGCAAGGATTTTCTTGCAACTTCCATGCCCATCAACAGAAGTTTGGACAAGGCAATAAATCAATGTTATGGCATCCATCAATTTAATCAGGCACTTACTTAGAAACACCCAGAGGTTCTGAAGCCCGTGAAATGGTATTTTTCCACAGCACTTCAGCCCATACTCAATAGTTTAGATAGTGGTATCTTAAAAGTTTGCATTAGTGACAAAAGGAAGAGAATAAAAATAAAGGGAAAAAAATGGGTCAATTTTCAAACAGTTCTTTTTTGGAGGAAAAGGATGCTGAATTAAATAGGAATTGCCATAGCCCACTGGATAATGTAAATGTCTAAAGCCATAAATATACAAAACATTTTGGGTGGCCTTTAAGTAGGATTTACTGTATTCTGATAGTTCCCCTGTTCTTTTAACATTGTAAAGCTTTTTTTTCAGCAGGCTTTCAGGGGAGATCGATAAATGTTGAGAATCCTTAAACATCACTGATACTTCACAATACAAGGTAGAAAAATAATCCTGGTGTGTGAAAGAAATGTAATAAAATTTTGCCATAGTGAATATAAAAAGTACAGGACAGAACAGACATGTTGTTATTCATTTCTGTTAATTGTGAAAGTAAAAGCTACTTAATTTGCAGTTTAATAAAAAATACAGCTCTCTCACAGAAAAATCAATCGAAATCCCCAGTTTCTTAGGACTGAATTGGTCTGAATAAAATTTGAAATTTTCAGCAGAAACAATTTAAATTATTTGAAAGCAATTTTTTTTCTGATGTGTAATTTAATCTTTTAGCATTTTCTTTCTTTTTATGTTTTTCCTATTTAACTAAACTACAACTTTGGTATCATGTAGTCACTCTATTTTTTCCAAATAAAATATTACAGACATTTTCTTTTTCAAAATCAGATAACCGGCAAAAATACAAGAAGAAAATAACATTTCACAAACCAATTTTTTTTTAAACAAACTGAACCTTGACTTCCGTTTCCTATTGGCATTTGTGGACATTTATAAGATTAATTTGCGAAATGAACATTTTCCCCCATTATTTTATCTGAAGGTGTTGAAGTAACCTTACTAACCATTTTAAAATGCAAGGAATCTACAGTAATAAGGATGGAAATAGTACTACAGTACTTAAGAGTGTCTTCCAGGAGAGAATCTCCTGCTCAGAGAGTACAAAAGAGAGGATAAAAAGAAAAGCTGTTTTTCCAATATGTTTTTAATCTGAAGTAAGAGACAGACTGATAAATAGAGAAGATAGGATGCTATAAAAGTGTACAGTAATACAGGGTTTGTCATGCAGTTATAAAGGATCCGTGTGTAATGAATCACAGAAATAGAAAACTGAAAGGCAAAGCTCAAAGGCAACTGCAGTAGTGGTTTCACATATACTTTTGGAAAGTTCTTTTCAAATAGCAGTGACAAGCAGGAGGATAATGCAGCACCACTTGTCTGAAATATAACAAAGGGATGGCAGGCTCTCTAGGTGATGTCAGCTCAGAGATTAAAAAAGTAATAATAATAAAAGAAATATGCCTTCAAAACAATAAGGTTTGACTGAGATGCATTATGGAAAACCTGAAGGAAAGAACAATCCTTCCAGAGTCAAAATCCTGCAATGTTAAATAGCCTGTCCAGGTGTTCTTTAACCCTCAGGTAAAGCTGGTGAACCATTAATGGAAGAAAAGTAGCACCGCTTTTCTCCTGTTGGAGATAAACAGGATAGAACTGCTAGAAACAGTATCAGCAGAATTACTAATTACCTATTTACTGGAGAAATAAAAATCCTTCTTTTTCTGCGATACCGTGGCCATCTGAACTTCAAATGTATCTAAAAACAACAAATAAAGGAGCTAAACAAATTTAATTGCGGAAAGGAAGGTCCACTTTTGTACCAAAAAATAAATTTCACTAGATTTTATTATCTTCCCAAATCTAAACCATGATTCAGTAGAGTCTTAATCATAGAATCATAGATTATCCTGAGTTGTAAGGGTCCCATAAAGATCACCAGTGTCCAAGGATCTTAAAAACTGTAACATTGAAAAGATAGTACACATCTGTATCAGACAACATGAAATATTTTACAGTTTATTCAACAGGCATAAATAGGAGAAAACCAAGGATGCTGCTAACAAGTTCTGATTTGAAGTAGCAGATGAACTGATCTTGCAATGCCTTATGTCAAGGATAAAAACTGCCTATGAGTAAGTGAAAGATCAAGTGGAAGATCATATGTTTAGTTTATTGTTTCATCATACTCTCATAACACAGCTACAACAGCATCATTACATTGTCTATATTTATACTATTGCAAGACTTCCAGCATGTCATGCACTTTCTGTATTTGACAGGGGGGACATCAGAACAGAAGAGATTAGGATGACTGAATTGGCAATGAAAATCACTAATTGTACCTGTATTCAGGGACATTTAGACATCTGAAATGTCTAAACAGACATTTAGACATTTTAGGCATTGTAGACATGATTTCTGCTCAGCTCAGAAAAGGCTATCAGGCACTACAATTCCTTTTATCCTTCAGTTCCTGCTTCTTGTTACTCTGTGTCCATCATAACACTGATTATGACTTTGGCAATTGTAGTTCATCCGATATCCCACAGAAAACAATATGTCCCTCAAAATAAAACTACAGCATTCATGAGCGATCAGTCAAGCACATCTCTTGTATGACTGAATGCACTCTACCTGTATAGGTTCCCCATGGCAGAGCCAATTAGTTTTGAGATGTTGTGTTTATAGTACACACTGAAGGACAGACACTGCCAAACTAGAGCCCCTTTGCTGGTGAAGTTGAGGCAGTGCAAGGCTTTTTAGAATGTCACAGTGAAAATGTGGCTGTTTTACTCCCAGGGTCATGCTATCTTTGCTTGTGTCAGATTGGCCAAAGTCATAGTAAAGGACATCAGACCAAAATGCAAGACTATTGCAAGATAATGTAATAATATTATATCAGTATGTCATTATGTTATCTTCATCAGCTTCTACCACCTCAGAGTAGGTATGTCTTAGTAACATCTGAAAGACTCTCTGAATTTTGTGTAGTATTAGAGGTCTATCAGCACAAGCTTCATTCTTTGAACATGAAATGGGTAAGCTGATTTTAAAAATAGAGTGTAAGATGAAATGGGTAAGTTATTAATTTTAAAAATAGAGTGTCACAGAAGTTTTTCAGAAGAAAGATTGCAAAGGGAAGAAAAAAGGAAGAAGGAAGGAAAAAGAAAATAGGTTAAGCAAGAAAAGGCAAGTAGGGTAATTTTGTATAGCCCATGAACAAATAAAGCCTAACAGTCTAAGAAGAATTACAAAAATAAATAACTATTATAATGTAGTTAGTCCTAAGCCTTGAAATATTTGAAAAAATATATCTTGAGCATGCTATGGCAGGACTCCTGTTAGTTAACATCTTGGTCATATATAACACAAAGACATTTTTCCAGTTCTTCAGTTTACACAAAACCTTGCAAGATCAGCCTTTTACATATGACAATTACAAGAAAATTGGGGAGATTTGAAGAAAAAAATGATTAGACAAAAAAAACAATTATTAGACAATAAAAACAATTCTCCTTGGATATGTAGCAAGCCTGGACAATACCTCAAGCATGGACAATACCTCAAGAAAAGGAACTATTTTCAGATGAGTAAAATTATTTCCGTGTTGCCTGTTTTGAAATATGCTCTCCAACTGTTCATCATCCCTGGAGGTGACTGGACATGGCACTCAGTGCTCTGGGTAGTTGACAAAATGGTGATTGGTCAAAGGTTGGACTTAATGATCTTGGAGATCTCTTCCAGCCTTAATGATTCCATGACTTTAACTGCACAGAAGTTGAAATGGGAAGCATAGGAAAGCCAGACTCTTACAAGATGAAACGTAGTTTTCCATCCAGTTCATTTGCAGCCCACCAGAAGTTATCTAAGTCACATCTGTGACTTCTGGAAGTGACAAATCTCATACTGACTCATTAAAACCAGCCGGTTCCTCTCAGCTGTGAACCTCAATTCCATATGGTCAGAGAATCTGCAATAGGTGATCTGCGGAAACCGAACTCACAACGTAGGCCTCGTTATGAGAAAGCGTGTTTATTCTGCGCAGGGTTATAGATTCATTCCAAATCCCCCGCTCCCCAATCACATGACTGTCCCTGGATTATATCCCCCTCCTGAGTGACAGGCGTCTTCTCGATCATGTATCTATTCATTTTAGGCTAAAGACTTTATCCAGTGAAAGACCCTTATCCTCTTAGTATGGATGCAGTGTCTACATTAGTGACAAAAAAAAAAATCAATAAGAATTATGATTATTACTGTTCAAAAATGTAGAGGACAGAATAAAAGTATACAGAAAAAAATTTGTGTTTGAGGAATGCCTATCATTATCTTCAAGAAAAGAAAGGATGGAGGAGAAGCCAAGGAACAATCCTCCAAGCTGTTGATCCAGATTTTAAGAACGAGTTAGGTCTGCCACTTGCAGATGTATCTGAAGTATACAGAATAAACACCTGGAGCTGTTCGAGTTCATTTGTGTTCTGTATAAGGAGATTATCTAATGTGTTCTTTTGATCACCAAACCTTATAAAAACTATCACATCACTGGTAGTTTTTAGTACCTCCAAACTGGGAGAATACTCAGTTATTCACTTTTACTGGACTGTTAACTTTTTACCCTCTAAACATCCTTCTGTTAACAAAAAAATATAAACATTGTACAAAACACGAGACGGCTTAGCTTGCTGATGCTCAATGAAGCATCAGTGCTGCATAATCTGATTCCTTTGATGCTTTAATAATGCAAAACATGGTTTCTGCTTTACTACATAGCTGTTAATGCAGAAATGACATGCTTACAAAAGATTTACTATATTACTATTTGCATATAGGCTTTCTTAATAGATGAGAGTGTTTACTGCTCCTTTGAAATCAAAATATTTAGTCTATGCATTCTACACTGAATGAAGACTGCCATCTTCTGCTGCAGACAGAGATATCCAGATTTGCCTCATAAGAGGGTCATATATTATACCGGACTTTCCTTAGTCCACTAAGGATTATCTCCCTTCCGAGGATTGTAATAAGAGTTGTGACTAGAGATATTTACAAAATATTTTGAGATTTTATAACATGCTTTTAAAAGATACATCATCTTTATGGAGATTTTTCCCTCTGAAGAACAGATAGGAAGGAACTGACAAAGGATTTAATAGAATCTTAGATTATCCTTAGTTGGAAGGGGCCCACAAGGATCACTGAAACCATCACTTCACGCTGCAAAGGACAGCCCAAATAATCCCACCATGTGCCTGAGAGTGTCCAAATGTTTCTTGAACTCTGTCAGCCTTGATGCTGTGACCACTTCCCTGGGGAGCCTGTTCCAGCATGCAACCACCCTCTGGATGAAGCATCATTTCCTGATACTCAACATAAACCTACCCTGACACAACTTCAGGCCATTCCTTTGAGTCCTATCACTGGCCACCAGATTTAATGGATTACAAAACACATTAACCCACACAGTTATGAAGAACTGAAACAGATTAGGATAGCAATTCCACTGCCAGTGTTCCCCCTCTGTAGGCTGGCAACATGACTGTCATTACTGACTCCCATTCAATTTAGCAACAGTTAAATTATGTGTGGTCCAGAAACTGCCAGTAGAGTTTACTCAAATGTCATACACTCCAGGCATGACTTGTGAAAGAGCAGCCAAGAACGCAAAGAGATAATTTAGAATTGTGAGGAAAATGTTTCTCTTTCAGTCCATAATTTATCATACATCCTATGAAATTCAAGTAATTAAAAAAAAAGTATATATAGCCCGAAGAAACTCTATTTACTCAAAGGTTAGCAGGAATAAAATCCCAAACATAAAGAAGTGTCAACATCAATTTGTCATCTAAAAGATTAAACAGAATGTAAACCGTGTGACAAGGATACAGCTGATGAACTGTTCTGAGCAAGTGTTTTGCTAGAAAATATTCATAGAAACACTTCTAATGAATGTATGACCTAATTTGAAAAGGATAGTTTGTTCTTAAAATAGGATATTGGGGTGTACAGGAGTCCTGGCTCAAATGGGCAAGGGGAGAAAAGTGGCAAACAGCTTTATTGCATGGTGAAGAAACTCGCAACACTGAGCTGCTGGTGATGTCTCCTCCATGCCTAACAATAGTTCTGTACCCAAACATGTGTGAGACACATCCTAAGATTCCCCCCTACAAAAAAGATATTCATAGATTGAGAGTAAGAACTTAAATAGACTTCACATGTCTTAATCCAAGCTGTGACCTACACATGTTTTTCCCTTCTTTCGTTCAGCAAACTATTACCTTTTACAAACAGACAAGCTGAAGTGAAAGGCAAAAAGACACTTGTTACAGAACAGCTATTTATTTAGGGTGTAAGTCCAGAGCTCAAATGCAAATTCCCTGCTATGGATTAGGAAGAGTAGAAATTTGAAGCAGCCTACAGGTCTAGAGCTGGAACACAGGTCCCTGATGTCAGCAGCAAGTGCCCTGATAAAAAAGCTACTGGATATTCTGGGAGTGGGGAAAGGTGATGAACATTGTTCTTCACCTGCTCACTTCTTTTTTTTTCTTTGCTTTAAGTCGATAGAAAGGAAAAGCATTTTCAAAACCTCAAAGCTTTCACAGAACAAACTTCTATATATAGAGATCTAACACTACTGACCCCTGTGAGCTTTGGATCAGCAATACAAGGAGGGCTGGCAATGACACCAAAATCAGGGAGAAAGGAAACAAAAGAATAACATTGACATGAAGAAAGCAAAAGGGCACAAAGAAAGAGAACTTCCTTGGCATTAAAAAGGCAGAGCTGGAACAAGACACAGGAGGGAGGGAAAAGAAAAAAAAAGATTACTATTTCTTATTTGAGGCAGTGAAGGTTTCACCACAAAGACATTCATAACTTCACTGACATTCATTAAACACATCCATCTGTTTACCTTATGGGACAGATTTGTGGACACCAGGGGAAAAAAGCAACACCCCAAACAGACTGAATGAGCTTCTTGCTTTGTCTTTAAGAAAGTTCTATTCATCTGACCATTTTTACTCATTTTTCTCACCATATAACAGGATTCTTTTTAACTAGACAACCATATCCTTGCAACTAAGAAAATAATTCATAACTGGCTCAGGAAGAAAGCACCACAACCTTGAGAAACAATTAAAGGACAGAGCAATCAAATAACCCTGACAGTACAACTTCTATTTCATTTGTTGACTCAACATGCAGGCAACAGGCAATACCATATGGTATTTTTACCCCAGGAATCCTGAACCTACCAATATTACTCCTTCTAAGTGGTGAGAAAGAGAAGTTGGGACCTGTAGAGCATGTGCTGCTTCTCTTGTCACAGTCCAGCTGTAAGCACAGAATTTATTCCACAACTTCTCATTTGGAAAAGAGTGAGGTTTCTGTCAGGTTGTTCTTTAATTTTACTCTTCAGAACTACCTGCATGTAAAGCATGCCATCTAAATAGAAGCATATTTGAAATGATTCAGTGTCAAAGTGGTTATAACACAACACCAAACCTGTGTAAGGTAGATTTCTTTTATGGTGCTCTTTATAATCATCTAATTCTTGCCTGACATTCCCTCTCTCCTCTTCCTGATCTGAGGGCACAAATCAAAAGAATCCTGTTTTGATTGCACAGTTTGATGTGCCAAGGATGTGGTCTTTGCAGAGTGGTTTGTTATATTTTTAGGATTCTAAAATTATGCCTTAGCCTTTAACAGTAAACTCCTCTTCAAACAGTAAATATACTCTGTGCCCAAGTCACCTTTGCTATTGTTGTTTGACCCACAAAATCATGTACGAATAGTAGGCACAACCACATAAATAATGATGACAAATGGAAGCTGAAAATAGGCTGACTAGTTTAGCTCATTGTAACAATACAAAAGGTGTAACTCTTTAATTATATTTAAAAACAGTTATTCTCAGCCTGAAAATACTGGAATTTCCCACAAGACAGAACTTTTGTATTTTGTTAATCTCCGCTGTATTCTGACTTAAACTTAAAAAGTGCTCTTGACATCATTTCTATGCATAACTACGCGATTAATTCATGACTTCCAGTAAGTAATTATTTTTTCCTGCAATTTTTTTTTTCCAGTTAAAGCTTCTGTTAAGGTTGGCCTTGATCAGCAATGCTAAAAAAAAAAAAACCCACAGTGGAAAATCAACTTCTAAAATGAGTTTCTTTAGTATGATAAAATCGCACAGGTGTTCTTTCATTTTGAAAGGGAGTCTGCCTTTGTAAATATAAATCTGATTTAGCATCATGTATTTGCAGGGATTACATTTTAAAGAAGATATTGAAGAAGAATGAAGAAGAAAAAAATAAAATTTGACATAAAATGCAATGTTTCTGTCTGAAAAGGATAATTATAAGTTCAGGCAGAGTGAGCATAGTGGATTGCCAGGCTCAAATGGCATGAAAAAATCAATACACCATTTTTAGGGCCACATCCTAATAAAACCTGACATGCTTTTAGGTACTCAAAAGTTGCTGGAAATCTGATCTATTGCCCTACTATTCACACTGGTCACAAAAGACTTTTACAGAAAATTTCTGGTACCCACATTCCTAAGGAATAGTTCTGTACAGCCTTTCTGCAAGGCACATCAGAACACCAGGTCCAAACACTACAGCTCCATATAAAAATTTAAAATATTTCCTATAAATGCTTTTTTAAATTAATTAGGTAAAGGGTTCTCCATACTACTAAGAAAATGGTGACTATTCAGAGGCATTGACAGTATGACAACTTCAATTATATTGCAGCCAAAAGAAATGCTTGTATCATGTTTTATACTGAGGTTATAGACACAGTTTCTCAAAGCTCCTTCTCACTTCTTGTGGACAGTATTTTCCATGAAAATAGACTAACTGCACTTTAAAAAAGGTAGTAATTGTACTTTGTTAGTAAAACTGAACCAAGTTTCTTAACACTGCATTCCATATCTTCCATGACAGTGAACCTCCTCATCCCAGAAGGACCAGCCCACCTGCCTTTACCATAGAATCATCAGATTTGCTGATTCTCTCGCTGCAATGACCATATTCAGTCCATAATTACTGATCAAAGCGTACCATGTTAATGCAGCACAGCAGGTGCTAATAAGCAGTTTAAAAAAAATAGTTCACAAAAAGCGACTTAAGACTATGCAAGACTAAGTTCCTAACAACAAACTGTAGTGCATTTGGCCTAATTTCTAAAAATGGCAAAATTCCTATTGAGTTTTGTAGACTTAGAATGAATAACTGTATGGGTTTCAACTGTACTAAAGATTCTTTTAGGTGAATCACATACTTTAATAAAATTTCCAAAGTTTCCAATTCCTTGTGAATCAAGAACAGACTCCTCTCACAACTATAGTTGTCCTTTGCATAACATATATTGATAGCAAAGAGAAATGGGCAAGAAAGACTATTTATAAAAAAAAATAAAATTAAAAACCCCCACATCATCTTCTGTACCTTTTAAAAGCTCATTTAACTTTCTATATTTAAGTATCAGGCTAAACCTGAAGCACTAGGATTTTATCTTCTGGTAAATATGTCATGATAAAATCACAGATTCATAGAAAGAATCCTATCTTACAAAATGTTCCTGGGAACAAGTTTCACAATTGAGCTAAATATGAATAAAAGGTTGTCATTAGTATTGAATAGTCCTTTACAGTTTTTGCAGTAATGAGAGTTGGAAATAGAAGCTTTGATGCCAGAAAACAAACTGCTTTTTTATCTAGTACTGGCTTGTAGAATGGTTAAAGAACTGTGACAGAGAGTAGTGGATGGAGATGTTAATCCTTAAATTATCAGCTTTATCCTTTGCATGATCAGAGTTAATCACAGAAAACCCTGAGTTTGAAGGGGTTTACAAAGATCACAAGAATCACAACATATGCCTGAGAGTGCTGGAATCAGAAAAGTTAAGTTTCTATTTGAGAAAAAGAAAGAAAACCCAACTTGCTTTATAACTTATTAAAATATCACCACTTCAGTCTGAACTATTCACTGTGGATTCTTTTATTGTTCCATAAGGATATAAAACATTACATTTTATCTGAAGAAAATTATTAGACAGTTTGTCTTTGGTGACAGACAAGGTGATTCACCTGTCAAGAGACTCTCTTCACCTCACACTACTGGAATATTTCCTTTGTCTGCTGCCAGCAGCTTCCTGCCTCCCAGCAGGAGTCACTGTAAACCAAAACCATCCTTCCTTTCTCAGGCCATTCAGTTTTTAACCAATACTGGCAAACATTCTTCGAGAAGGACTTAGGCTAAAACTTCAAAGTTGCTATCCTGTGCAATACATTTCTGTATGAATATTTCTCTGTGGCAATAAAAGGATGTGCAATGAAAAATTTCCTGAATTTCTCTGCATTTATTGTTTCATTGAAATATTCATAGGAGGAATGAAAATAATGATTAGGCCCACAATATGTTATTTTATGATTTTTTTTTTCCAGGAATGCCTTTAATTTTTTGAGTCAAATTCTTATATTTCACTGCAGTAATATCCTTTCCTCAGGAAAAAAAAAAATATATATATATTTTAAACAATTGCTAGACTGTAAAAAAATCACAGTAATAATACCACAATCTTAAAATAATCACATCCCTATGCAAATAACTATTCCAAAGCTCATGAAAGAATAATAATGAACTTAAATACCCCCCAAACCTCACTATGTCAAGGTGAGTGGTGGTTAGAGTTCCTTGAGGAAAAACTTTGCATTTTTTTCCTATGAGAGGAAAAAATACACAAGTGTTGATGGTAAACGGAAAATATAGTCCTAAAAGGAAAGCTATCCCAATATGCAGGAGATATAAACAGTAAGAGAAAAGTAGGACTGCAAGAAATGCAGTAAATAATCTAAAATATCATAAACAGAAAAACTATGAACAACGATAAAATTAACCACAAGTTTAGAGAGATGGCACAAAAACTGAATAAAATGAGCAAGGCAAACAGAAAAACAGTTACAACTGTCAAGGTATATAAAGAAACAAAAAATATCTATGAATAACTTAGAAGAAAGTAACAGAAGAAAATGAAAATCTGCAGTTTAACTATGAACCAAACTAACAGGCAATAGAAGACACGCTAAAAGACGACGTTTTCCCTTCTTTTTATTTTTCTACTTCTTTTCAATTTAAGTGAGATTTGGAACACTTTTTTTCAAAATTATTTGGGCTGTTGTTTTAAGGATACTGTAGAGAAATCTAGTGGATCTTTGGGAACATTTTTTAAGTACCTAAATACTGTATAATCTATTCCCTTTTTCTCTATATACAATTCATGGCTATCTTGAAATGCACAACAGAGAATAAGGGAGATTAAAGAATTTATCGTATTTTACTTTATTTTCTACTGGAACAGAAAAGACAGAGAAGAAAAGAAACCCTAGTCAGTCTATTTTCAGAAAATGAAACAACAATTATAGAAATTATTAAACATTTTATTAACTCTTAGAAAATAAGACAGTCTATAGATTCATCAAGGTCAAAAATCCCAAACCAATCATTTTCTTCTTTACCTAAACATTTATCCAAGTTAACAGGACACATATTTCCAAAGATTGGGATGCATTCCACACACAAACACTTCATAAATTAAGGAAACTCTACCTAAATAAACAAACAAACAAGAAATAAATGAAAATGTCTTAAAGCAATGGAGATAAGCTGTCAGGGCACTGCAGGTGGTTTCCAACTGAGACCCCCTCTGGAGTCAAATCTACTCAGTTGCCCTTAAATAACACCACAATTTTATGAGGAAAATGGAAAATGCCTTCACAAAAATTACAGCCAATAACAATCTACGCAAGACTGGGAACATTTCAGAAGAGAGGGTGCAGGTTCAGAATGGTCACGACAAACAGGGAGAAAATCCTTAACAAAAGCAATGTAAAAATCCAAATGGAGAACATATGACTGTATTCCAGAAGAGAAAATAAAATGGAAATAATTATTCAGAGACACAGAAACTTGCCAGGAAAGGATGTGGGAGGATTGTGGGTCACAACAGAAAGTTACAAAAATGCCGAAGTAGTTCTTTTATACATAGTCAAGAATGTGATTTGTAAGAGGTACAAGGAAACTCTTCTCAAAAATTTCAAATGATGTCTCAGATGCTGTTCAGGTGATTTAAATGCTAAAAGAGAGAGACACTGAGCTCACAGGAAAACACTAAAGGATTGTGGTTTATTTCATTTAGAAAATGGGAAACTAAAAATAATGCAGATATGAAGGAACAGTCTCCTAGTATTTTTTTTTTTTCGCTAAAGTACTATGATCAATTATACACTGCAAAAAACATTTTCAGGAAGTATGTAAATTAGATATGAAGTAAACATCTAAACTTTAAACTTAGAGAAACTTAAGCATTTGAAATACCTTTTGCCAGAGGTATGCAGAACAAATTAAAAAATTGTGTTTTCTGAAGAAATTCTCAACTGCTTTTAAATGCATTTTTCTGTCTTTTTTCACTTAAAAGATTTGCTAATCATGGTCATGTTTTTCAGGATAACAACTCCAAAAAATGGTTTTACCTAGAAGAGCTTTGGAGGCTCACTAGCACAATTTATTGTTGATCTTGTTAAAGCCTACTGATGATTTATAGTGTGTTAAACCTCTTAATGCTCTTTTGCAAACTCCATGAAATCAAGCTATTTTTAAGACTGAAAAATCAAAAACGTAGGACATTTCACCCAAAATTTATAAATTTTTCACAGCCTTGAGTAATGATTAGAAAAAAAAACACACACACAAAATAGACTAAACATTATTTAACTGATTGTGAAATTGATAACTACTGCCGAGAGTGGTCTGTATTTTCAGCAATATCTACAGTAATTGGTTTGCAGGAGTTAGGCATTTCAAGAAATCCATAATTTGCTCTGCCTGGAGAACACTGTAACTGACAGGACTGCTCAGGAAATCATTTGAAAAAGAACATATATCAAAATTCCTTTGAGTTCAGAAATTTTTCTTACAATATACCTGGAAATGTTCAGAAATGTTCTTCTTGAGGGTTTTTCAAGTACTAAAGAATTTCTTAACTGACAAAGATCCTGCATCAGAGACGCAAAAAGTTTTGAAAAGATATGTGGGGTTTTTTTATTCCAGGGGTTTTAATATTTTAATTATCTTTAATAAAAATGGGCTCTTTCCCTCAGAAGAGCAAACTGCTGAAGGCATCACTTTTGAATTTTTCAGTCTATTCAATTTCATCTAATTTGGTTCCCTTGGCCTCAGAGAACTGTCATCTCTTACAATTACATTAAAATATCAAGAAGACACCTACAGTAAGATTAATTTATTTTTTTACTGTATATTAAGCAAAAAAATATTCTCCATGTCTTACTTAAAGCATGATTTTTATAATATGGCTTTCAGATGAAAACTTTCACTTTACGACATGTCATTTTGCTTTGAATCAATCAAGTCATGTCATATAATTCTGATGCAACAAGACACAAGAGAAAATTGAAATATGATTAAACCTGACAAGTCAAACAAGAAAAACCAAAGAAGAAAGTTGTTTATGCTTGATGAGACCTTATTTAATCATAATCGTGTCCTTCAATAAATGTAGCAGAATGAGAACAAGTTCTTTTTTTTTTTATTTTACCTACATTAAGATTAGAAAAAAGTGGACCTTGGCTAAAATAGCTGGTTGAAAGTTGTTATGACAATACAACAAAGTAATAGTATTCGATTTACTCATTTGAATGAATAATAAACATATTCAAATAGAATATTTTAAGCTGTCAAACTTGCTGATTTGTCAAGCATGGAGAAGACAGGGTATATTACTACCTAAATCTTTGTATTCTACACATACGTAATATTATCAACTAAATTCAAGTCTTCCCAGTGTCTATAGCTCTATGTATAGCAAAAAAAACAAATTATTAACTGATCCAAAAAAAAAAAAGCAAATGGTGGAAAGGATGCAGCCATAAAACAAAAGGGGAAAATGCCAGCATCTCTATCTTCTAAGGTCTGTGGATTGATTAAGTTCTTACTATTTTCAATTAGGTATATCCTTATCCTCCTCTTGCCAACCTTATCTTTGTCTAACACGTGGTTTTATTGATTTCAATGGATATTAGACTGGTCTAAGCCAAGAAGGAATTATTTTTATTTCTGTTGTGGTTTGGTCACTGCAGTGAGGTTGCCTGTCTGCTCATCCAATAAAGGCTTTAAAGAAATGGGCAGCAGAATACAGGAAAAAAATTACAAAATTCACTTATTAACAGGGACTATCATGTAGCAAGACTTTTCCTGTTTCTTGCCTAGGTCTACTACAGTCCTAACTCTAATGCTATAAGTAAAGAATCTCTTAATAGATTTTAATATGAATATATCAAAAAGGAATAATAATTACAGTGTGGAAAAAATATATTCTTTTCTAATACTCTGCTATTACCTTCTTGAATATTTAATGTAACAAAAATACTTAACTAACATTATGAAAGGAACAAATACAAGAGTCTTAGGCAAGCATTACCAATCACAAGTTAACATCTAATTTATACTTATTAACCATACTAATTTTTCCCTGAATTCTGTGCTCAATTCCTTCCAGAGATGAAAGTATCTATGCAAATCAATTTTGATTTTCAGATGATTCAATCAGGAAGCTTTTATTATATTAAGTGACTTTAACTCATATTTGTTATTATTGAACTTCACAATGAGACCTAATCTACCAGATTTTTGCTGACAGTGCTGTGCCATGCAATGTTTCAGATTCAATTCTAAAATATTCTGAAAAGAAAAAATAGAGTGCTAAAATGTTAGATAAAATATTACTTGTAGGGAAAGTAAACACATATTCAGTAAATAAACTTTTTTTCCTTCTTGAATACTTAGATAACTTTAAATTGCATTTTCCTTAAGCAAGATTTTATCTCTGCAAGGTCTAACCTTCATGAATGACTGATATATGAGATACTATTCCACCTCCACAGGTTCCAGGGGACAACCTGTGTCACCATGATCTTCAGCACAGGCAGCAGGTGCCTGGAGCATCTCCGCCTGCCTCTTCACCAGCCCTGGTGTCTGCAAAGTTGTTTCTTTCACAGATTCTCATTTCTCCCTCCAAACTGCTATAGCACAGCATTTTTTAACCTTTTATTAGATATATTATGGGAGGGGCATCACCAGCATCATTGTCAGCAGTGGGTCTCTCTTGGAGTTGGTTGGAACAGTGTCTGTCCAACACTTGGAGAGATCCTGGTGTTTTCTCACACAAGTCACATCAGCTCCCCCACTGCCAGAACTTTTAATCCATCACATTCCATCCTCACCTCTGTGAATCACTTAAGAATTATTATTAAAAAAGCACATTCACCACAATATCTAAAATCTTCACAAATTTCACTTAGATCAACAAAAAATCCCCATACCAAAATCAAAACAACATTATCACAGCACCAACAAGGGTTGACAATTTTCATATACCCTAACGCTCACCCCTTCACTATAATTTTGATAAATATCTCCCCACAAAATTGCTGCTCTTTTTCAATGCTCAGTACATGTTTTACCCGTTACATCTCCCAACTACTGTCTTTATCTTGAATTCCTCATGCCCTGGGTTTGGTGCCACAAAGAGTTGTGATGGTTTGACCAGGTCCCCAAAAAGCCACACCCTGTGCCCCCACTTCAGCAAGGCAGGGAGAAAGAAGTCAGATGAGAAACTTGTGGGCCAAGATAAAGACAATTTAATAAAGAAAAGAAGGGCCCCGTGCAGAAGGTAAAGAGGGGGAAAGGATTTATTATCTTCTTTCAATCAGCAGACAATATCCTGCCACTGCCTGGGAAGTAGGGCCTCATCTACATCCTCCTGTTAGGCAGCTGTCAGTGCCAACAAGATTTCCCCTAAGCCTTCTCTCCTGATTCACTGTGATTTAATAAAATCCTGTATCACCTTCAGTCCTTTCTTCTTGTCTTACCAACATATTCTGCACTTGCAGATTCTGCCCATGCTGAATAATTTCATTGGTTTTGCAGTGGTGTCACTGAAAGTAAGGATACAGTTTAGAGCAGAACAACTTCTTTCTAGAGCACTAGGAGTGCTGCATATTGTATGTATCTAATTTAAGGAAACATCATGCTACCCTTGCCGTTAGTGAGACAGTAAAATGTTTATTTAGTTTGAAAACAAATGATCTGATACATCTGTGCAGTAAATGTAATTAATTTCCTTAAGGTGAGATAACAAGAAAATCCATGGAAGAAGATCCAAGTATGTCCCACAGGTTTAGCTTTGTTAAAAAGAACCTTTGGCCAAAGCCAGATTTTTGGCTTGGATGAAGACAAACTCTACTGAGGCTTGGCACAGTTAAATAAAGACCATTAATCACTACTTTTTGTTGGGATTTTATGGAAGAAATTAGCCTTATGAAATTAGCCTTAATATACTTCTTTGTCACTCTCAAAGCAGGGAACATATCTGCAATGATGCCAGATGACAGGGAGCAAGGCATTGACAGCAGGGGAAAGGGCAGACATCAAGGGCAACAGACTGCCAGATTTGTCTGTACCAGAAGAGGCAGAGATTGGCGGTCCCAGAAGAAGAGCCAATACAATGGGAATATCTTCTGCCACAAAAGAAAATCTCTCCCACCCAGTCCCACCCTACACTTTCCTTTACCCACAGGAAAAAGAGGTGCCAGCCCTCACCCCTCTCAACTGTCCATGAGTCATTCTGACAGGGAAAGATGGCATGAGAAAAGGAGGTATCCCATACCCTTGGGTAAAAGAAATACTAAATACCCAAGTACTTATATTCTTTACTGTTACTCCATTTTGTTTTTTTTTTTTGTTGCTGAGGATTAAAGTGAGACACAGAAACAGTGACATTCCTCCTACTAAAAAGATTTCCTTTGCAAATCTCCTTTCCCTGTATTTCTCACTGTTAGCTGATATTTTTTTACTGCTTTTAGATTTCAGCATGTGCAGTGCTGAGAGACTATTTTAACACTGACAGGTAAAACAAAAGATGATTGATGTACTGTCCTCCCAAACAGTAAAAGGCAGCTTGATTTTCTGGGGCGATACACTTGCAAAATAATGGGAGTTGTACTTCCTTCAGCACATTTGCTTCCAAGGAGATCTAGATTCCTAAGGAACGAACAGCCATCCCTCCTACCTCTTCCCTTGACTCCAGGAGGCATCTTCCTTGCTGATATTATTGCTGATATCCCTGCCACAGGTGTCAGAAACGTACACCCAACAAATTAATCTAATCCACTAAGAGGAAATTAAGGGGGAAAGGGCCCTCAAACTCCTGCCACCATGCATTTCCTTCATCTGTTTACTCACAGTAGTCAGCCAAAAAAAAAGTGCTGTGAGGCATTCCAGACACAGTATTTCCCTCCTCTAAGTAAGTGAGATGGAAACATAACCTATAATTTTAAATAATGGGGGATTTTAATGTCATGAAGGTATGGATGAGTTAATTTGTTTATAAAAACAAGCTTATGTACCCTCCAGTTCTAAACTATCAATCTGTTATTTTTTTCTGGGGACTGCAATGCTTGCAGCCTGAATTGCATGCATCGTTATGAGTTACAATACCTCCTGTGTAAAGGTTTAGCCTTACAGCATGTGTATCTATAAATTAACATAAATTGCCATGTGGAAAGTCACTAAAGCAGTTGTTCTGCTTAGTTAAGATTGGTAATTGGACTCTGAGCTATTCAGAAATTCATGAGATGAAGTATATTGAGCTAATCCCAAACATTATACAAAGACCGAAAATGAAAATTTGACTTTTTCATGTTAACTACTTATCACTTATTTTGAATTAAACTGTGTCAACTTGTTTGAAAATACCTATTACTGTGCTGAAAGCAGTGTTAAGTCTCATTAGCCTTTACAGAAACATTTTTTAAATGAAAAATGCATTTTTGCTGTTTTAGAAGTAATTTCTAGACTTGAAAAACAGACACTATTATAGACCATTCTTTTCCATTCAGAGAAAGCTCAAATCTTCTGTAGGCAATACTAAGTGTCACTTGGGAAATCACATCTACACAAAACCCTAAAAATTAAAACCTGTGTGTAAAATACCATTTCCGTTTCGACAAAGGAAAAAAATAATCGTGCAAAACTGATATCCTGGTTCATAGAAATACACTGAGATATTCCACTAAGTGTTCTGTTTCTCCCTCATGGCTTAAACTCATCCTTGTTTGTAGGAAAGATCTGATTTTTATTCACTCATATGACAATCTTGTGATCTTATCTTGAATTTGGGATCAACCAAGATCACACAGGAAGCAGAGGAGGTGAGGAATGTTTACAAGATCACATATTTTGAAGTTTCTTGACACTGATGAAAGCAGCTGAGTTAACAAAGTGGTTATTCAGGAAAAAATCTCCATGCTATTTACAAAAATTACTGCTATCTGTGGCCCATCACTATTTTGAGAGATATTCCTCACAAAAAGTGACTTGAGTGTCGGTCTCCTTTCCTGCTTGGAAAAAAATGCAGGATCTTCCCTTTGCTCCTTCCGTTGTATGTCAGAAGCAATGAGTATGAGAAGTGTGTGTTCACCTGTGACAATTCATGTCTCTCAAGGGAACAGAAAAATTAATCAAGGGGCCCTCAGTAAAACCAGTATGGAAAACGACCAAAGCTTCAACTGTTGGAATCAAAGATAAACAAGTGTTGCAACGAATGAAGACAATTAAAGTGTTTATTTTTGAAGGATCAGAATAATCTGTAGTTGCATTTTCAGGCAATAAAGCCCAATGTACTGCAAGGGAAGACACAAAAAAAACGTATTACCAGAAAAGAATGTATTGACAACATTGCAGTTGCCCGAGAGTAGGTTTCAGGAGGCAATACACCTATGAGTAGAGATGAAACCAAACAATTTCTCCCTTATTCATTAATCTGGTAACTTTTTAGTCTTTGTTATGCATTTTGAGCTTCAGATTTTGAGATTATCAACACTGAGTGTTCACAGTGCTTTCCTCCTAGATCAGCTCTCTAACTGTGAGTTTCAGACAGCTTATTGACATTCTGTTCACTCTCTTCAGGAGAGGAAGAAAAACCACCAGCCAGAGGAAACAAGTGTGAGGAGAAAATTAAATAGTATTACTGGAGCTGATGGGATCCATTTCTACATGTTTTTCTTAAAACTATTTCTGATCCAATGTGCCTACAAAGAAAACAAAAAAAGATGGATAGGAGGTACATCATTATCTTATTTTTGCCCTTCTACAGTCAGAAAGGGGAGAAGAGGTGAGAATTACAGTCATCAGCAAGGCAGAATGTGTGTATTGGTTTGGAGTTTTTATATTATTACTCATGCTAATTTGAGTAAAATTGTGACATGAGGTGTAGGACATTATCATCTAATACTTCATGATCCTCTGCAACTTTTAGATTGCTCTGCTTTTGCAACCAGAATAAAAGATTTTACTCTGCTTCACACTACCTGCAGTGGAAAACTAAGACAAAACAAATACATAAGCAGAAGTCCCAGTCAATGAAACCTCTTTTTTACTCATCTAGCATTTGACTTGGGAGTCAGACAGTTAGCAAGGCCTTGCACACAAGTACAGTTTTGGGTTTCCAGCAATGTCAGAAACCTTTTCAGAGTGTAACTGCACCTCTGGGTGAACTACTTGCTTCAAAGTGTATTGTTAAGATTTAGTTGTATCTAGTCTATGCTCCGTCTCATAGTGTATTTCCAAAGGCTGAATCTGCTTTGGAAACACAGCTGACTACAAACTGAATAACAAACTGAGTAAAAGGAGATGCTGTATCTTAGTCATCCAGGACTCAAAATAAAGGTTTGATTTAAAGTTCTGAGCATTTTAGACTTTCCATTTCAAAATGTGACCCTGTCTGTTCTGTGAGACGCAGAGTTGAAATAGATTGTGATACATTTGAAAAATGACATGATAAAAGATTCTCAGGGCTGTCAAAAACTCTGTTTTCTGCATGGAAGCAAACTATGAAAAATAGTAGTATCACAAAGCAGAAAGTTCCACCATTGCAACAAAGGAAAAAAGCAACACTTTTGGTTTTAGAAAATGTTCATTAATTTCCCCCAAAGCCTCAATGGCTTCCTCATTGTGAGAAAAGGGACAATAAGACTGGTGAAGGGAAAATATGTATAGACAAAAATCCCATTACATAGCAAATGTGTACAAAAGCAATTCTTCTCAGAGGAAACAACTTCATCACATAATTCAGCTAAATACAGACGACAATTTGTCAGTATTAACATATATGAGGAAGAGAACAAGAAAAATCAAACTTAGTGCTTTGGAAAACAGAATGAGAACAATCTAAAACAAAAAAGGGAATATCACTGTATTATCACAGTGTTACTGTAAAAGGGGTAGACAGGAATTACCATCCTTAAAACAGCTGCAGAAAGAGTATTTTTATTCAGTTTCACTAGAGGAATGTTGTAACACGAGTCTTTGTCCAGGTTTGGACACAAGGGGGCGCTACAACGACAAGAGACTTAATAGGAAAGGCAACAGCAAAACAGTGTTATTATCTAGGGGCTCTATGAACTGTGGGACCCCACTGGAGTGCTAACCAAATACACAAACAAAAACCCAACAATATTACACAAAAAGAAAAATAGCAAACTGCTCCTCCAGGCTGGCTGATGGGTTGTGTTGTGGAGCAAGGGAAGACAGGGAAGAAAGGCTGGCCTGAAGATGGCAATTGGTCCCACACCAGAGCTGCTGAAAAAGAAGGACAGTGAAAGGAACCCTGGGGGGAACTCAAAGGGGAGAGACACCACAACTCCTGTCGACTATGTGGTTCCTCCACCAAGGAAGGTTCAGGTTGCAAACCAGGAAAAATTTCTTTACCAGAAGAGTGGTTTAGCATTGGAGCAGACTCCCCAGGGAAGCAGTGGAGTCACCATCCCTGGAAGTGTTCAAAAAATATGTGGATGTGGTAGTTTATGATACTATTTTATGGACATGGTGGTATTTAGCCAAAGATGGGACCTGATGATCTTGTAGGTCTTTTTCAGTCTTAATGATCCTATGATCATGTGATCCTACGATAAATTTGCAATAATCTCTCCCCTTAGTCTTTCTTACTTAATTTGATTCTTCTGTGTACACCCCTTTTCTTTTTCTCTCAATTATTAAAAAGGCATGAAAAACTTTCATGTGTCACTAAACACTGTATAGAGAAGACACTGATGATACAAAACCTGTATATCAACATGCACATTGTTAATAACTTGTTACTACAACAACACTTCCTTAATTTTCTCACTTTC
Organism: Serilophus lunatus; assembly: GCA_013399895.1. Taxonomy (NCBI): domain Eukaryota; kingdom Metazoa; phylum Chordata; class Aves; order Passeriformes; family Eurylaimidae; genus Serilophus; species Serilophus lunatus. The sequence goes on along the minus strand of VXBA01003227.1, from coordinate 79,241 downwards.
CCCATTGCTGGTAATACTCAGTTGCCTTTCAGTCAGATATTATTCACAGTCAATCTTAATCCAGAAATAAGTAACTCACAGGGGAAACTTGTAACTTCAAATATAGCATTTTTCTTCCTGTTCTTTACACTATGCTCAGGAAAAAAAAAAAAAAAGTTTTTTATTTTTCATGTGTGCATCTAAACAAATTTTCTCTGCATTTCATTAGACTAGACGGTAGCCATGAGTCTACTCTAAGCTTGATTTGATTTACAGATATTTTTTATAAAGATATAAAAGTATGTCTTTGGTACACACATATTCACAGGGAGAGTTATAACAAAGAAGCAGAACTCCTTTTAAGTGCCTGAATTCTGTGTCTAAGCTTTGCAAAGTAGATATAAGTTACAGTCAGCACAAAGCATTTTTATTTCATGTGGCGTGTCATAGCCTCAATTCAACTATTCTTTCACGGGTTTGTTTTATTTGGTAGATAATATGCCCTATTCCAGTTTCACACTAAATAGGCAATATCCAACAAGCTCAGCCAAATTATTAGCTCTCATAAAGGAAATCATGAATGACATCTGTCTTTATATATCCCATTATATTAGTAAAAATGCAAAGTAAGAACATTAAATGCCGTAAATTTCCATTGTACAGAAATCATGATATATTCACCCAAAGAAAGTAAATACTAGGAGTTGTTTGCACTTTTACTGCTTCAATATTTTCCTAAATATCTATTGTGAAATTTTAGCAACATTCTAGATGCACTTCAGGGTTTAACAGAGCAGTCTGTCCTCCCTTCTGTGCAACTGCTAATGTAATATGACCACTGTTACAATGGTTTCTGCTATACTCTGATTTAAACTTCTTTAAAAAGGGGCAGTTCATTGAATAAGCCACAATATAAATTGATGCTTGAGACAGACACTAAGTCCAGAAATCATGCTAACTGGCTTTCCAAAAACATCAGCTGTGCCATCCTGTCTAGAGACCTTCTGGCACAATACAGTTTCAGATTTGCAAAAATGCAGCAAAATGGGAAAAGAGTTACAGCTGTAGAGCACTACTTACTCCATTTTTATTGCCTTCTGTAAGACATCCCCTTCCATGGGAGGAATATGATGAAATTGGCAGTGGATAAACCCTATAAAAGAAGACAAAGGTGTGAAGAAATAAAGGCAGAACAGCGGAGCCAGTGAAAATGTAATTACACGGTAATATGGTTTAGAAAGCCTTGTATTTCAATCTGCTGCCATATAACTATCTTGACAGTATTGGTCACTTCACACCCACCAAGCATTGTTTTACTGGGAGGAAGAAGGGCAGCATGAGAGAGACTTCAGCAATTATCTCAGAAAGCTATTGACTGACCTGACTGTGGATCATGTTCTTGAGGTCCCCATTTTATAATCACATTAATTCTTATGAGGTAGATCATAAACTTCTCAGAATGCTATAGGCCTGAAAAAACAAGGAGTGTACTTTGTATGACTTCGGTGGAGCACATCCTTTTAAATCCACCCATATTGCTGAAGTTCTTTTTTTCTACACTGCAAAGCCCCTCACCCACCTCTCCCCTTCATCCTTAACCCCCCACCCCTCCTAAGCACAGGATATGATGAATTTTTTTAAACCCAATTCATTTGAGGAAGTCCTAACAGCATGCTGACATATGGTCAACCTCCAGATCAAGATGATCTCCAGACTGGGTAATCAGCATGAACAAAGGAGCTGTTTGTGGTTTTCAATATAATGAACAAGATTTCAGTATTCAATGATCCAAACCGCAGTAGTAAAAATGGTCATTACTTTTTAAAAACACACAAATAGCTCTCCAGTGACTGGATCGTGTAATCAGCTGGTCTTACCCTATTCAAGAAAATGTGATCTCCTGAAAATTTTCATCAAAAATACTGATGCTAAAAAAAGACCCATCAACCAGCAGAGCCATCCTATAAATCAGACTGCAGTCAATATTACTGAATTAAACTACATTCATAGACAACTTCTCCATCACTTCTTTCTTTATCTAGTTCATGAAATAGGAATAATTTTGATGTAATTACACTTCAGATTTGCATCAGATTTGTATTCTCTTTCTTATTAAAAAAATTATTAATTTTGTAAAATATCTGATATATTATATGATTCAACAACCTACTTGACAAAGAATGACAATGAGTAAGAAGCCTTGTGGTAAAATTTAATTCTTTAAGCATATTTTACTGTGAAATGTTACACAAAGTATCCGATTCTTCACTATGGAAAGGTTGGAGTTTTACTCTCTTAGTGGCTGAACACCAAGTGCCCACCAAACCACTCTGTCACTCCACATCAGACAAGGAGAAGGTGAAAATAACATGTAAAAAATCTTGTGGGCCAAGACAAAGGCAAACCAAAGGACGCATAAGTGGAAGCAAAGAGAAACAAAAGATTTCATTCTCTACTTCCCTTTAGCAGGTGATGTCTGGTCACACTCTGTAAAGCTGGGCTTCAGTGATTGTTCTGGAAGACAAATCTCAAAAAACTATGCTGGATTATGAAGAGAATTGGAAAGGATGGACCAACAGGCTCTGCTACAATGTGTGTCATCTTCTACACACAATTGGGGCACCAATTTCAGCAAGCATGTCCACATATATAATGCAACTAAAAGCGACTCACATATTATCAAAATGTGGTAAAAAGATCTTGAAGAGTTAGAATTCATTTGAGGTGCCTCCATGCTAAGGCACATGTGAACCAATTATTTGAAAAAAGATATGATTTTCAGACCTTTCAATGAAATGAATCAGAGTCAGAATATATTTCAATTTGAGCCTCAAAATTATTCTGCTGCTTTGAAGAGTGGTAAAGAAAAAAAGAAATAAACTTACCATGCATTTAAAATACAACTTTTGACAAGAACAAATGCACTGTCACCAAAATTTTCCAAAGACTTTGCTTCTGAGGAAAAAAAGAGCAAAAGAAAATATTAACATGCAAAATCCTATCCTATCTTTTTTTCCCAAGAACATGTTAGAGGAGGATCAAACATGACAAATAGATAAAATATCAATCCTAGTAAAGCCACGTAAGTACTGAGTTGTTTATTTTACCAAGAGGGGTTTGGATGTGCAATTACCATGTTAGACCAAATTCCATACATTCTAGTCATCCTCAAAATAATGAGAAGTCAATTTTTCCCCCTGCCTCATACTACACAGACTTAGTCCTTTCCACTGAACAGTGTATTGTGAAATTAGAGCAAACATTCATTTTCAAAGCAAAGAACATGACACCTGGGAAAAAGTCATGTGTATCCTGCCAATATTTGACCAATTAGTATTAAACTATCTGCATGCATCACAAATTAAAATCTTGACCTCCTACTGATGTGAGAAATTTAAGTATAAAAACAGAAGAGGGAGTCATTGTGTATTTTCTGCCCACTGAATATTCAAAATGATTATTTTTAATAAAGTGGCTAAATCTTGTCATACCATTCATACACAGAATTGACACTGTTAGGCCAAAGGAAATACCTCACTAGTAGACACCCAGCATTCAACACAATTTGAACTTACTGAAGAGAATCTGCAATCTAATGACAATAGTTATTTAAGAGGAATAATTTCCAAACATTTCTGCAATTTAAAAAAAAAATATGCAGGTGCATATAATCTGATAACTATTCAAAGAACCACAGAGTCACAGAATATGCCGAGTTGGAAGGGCCCCACAAGGAACATCAAGTCCAACTCCTGGCCCTTTACAGGCCCATCCCCAAGAGTCACACCATGTGCCTGAGAGGATCATCCAAACGTTTCTTGAGCTCTGTCAGCCTTGGTGCTGCGCCTACTGCCCTGGGAAGCCTGTTCAGTGCCCATCCACCCTCTGGGGGAAGAACTTCTGTCTAATATCCAACTTGACCCTGCCCTGACACAACTCCAGCCATTCCCTGGGCTCCTGTCCCTGGTCCCCACAGAGCAGAGCTCAGTCCCTGCCCCTCCTCTGCCCCTCCCCAGCAAGTTGTCCCTGCAATGAGGTCTCCCCTCAGTCTCCACTTCTCCAGCTGAACACACCAAGTGCCCTCAGCTGCTCCATACAGTTTCCCCTATTCTTTTCCTATTAAATGCCTGTGAAATGCCAGTCTGAATGACCTGGCTGTTTATACATCAGCTCTCATGGCCACATCATCACTGGCACCTCCCGATGCCTGAATACCCCTTGGACCTGATATTTCCAAAGGTACCAGGGACATATGCACTGACCTGTGCCCTCACAATTATACAGACGAGTACCTTGTGTTACAGAGCAGATACTGAACAGACTGTCAGAATACAGTTCTTGTATTTTTATGAACACTTAAGGTCATAGTTTACTCAGATATGAGACAGAAAAGTCTTCACTGCTAAATCATCTATATCTTAATTCCTTTGTAATAGATTCCTTAATTTTGAGTAAGATTGGCATTCATCTTTAGCATATCAACCTGGGAGCACAATTGAACTCGAATAAACCAAAGAAGTGACATAACAGACGCAGCAAAGAGATTTATCCAGCCCTCTTTATATTATTGTATAAGTTACATACATACATATTCATCCCACAGTTAAGAAAAGTGATGTTTAGTTCTCTGATGGCAGAAGCTGGGACTCCCAGGAACAGAAATTTTGTTAAAAATTATATTAATAAAATTAACACTAATGCCTCTATCTGCCTTCATTCAGTGCACAGGAAGACCTGACATTGCCTGCAGAGTCCATAGCACTGTCTCCCTACTATCAGATACAGGAAAGCTTTACAAGGTTTCCTTTTGAATTCACAGAACATGAAAAGATTTCGCTCATAATCAGACTCAATCTCATGCCCTGGAAGGCAACCAGGTCATGTAGCTCTATTCAGAAATGTATAAAGCTTAAAGTAAATTATATTGTTTGCCCCAATGCTTTAATGGAAAGGCAGTTTCAGCACATAACTTTGAATTATTTAGAAGCTTCAAGACAATGAGTCACAAGAGACGGGGAAAACATGAGTCAACCTTGTGATAGAAGTCATGACAAAGTTAATAGTACCAACTCCTGTTCTTTGCCTCAGACACACACCTGTACTACCAGCACCCTTTGAATAAATTATGTTTACCAGATAACAGAAAAAAAAAATATTTTGAAGACCTGAATGGAAAAAAAAAGTTGTGTGACTGAAGAGATTAATTAGCTAAAAACAAAAACACACAACCCACAATGCTAACAACTTTCTGCACAGAGAACATTGACACAAGTCAGTGGAATACACGTCAGAAATGGCAGAATTATTCTGATTCAAGCAGAATTTTCTTAAAAGCAATTTTCCCTGGGTAAGGGCTTCAGGATCTGGCACCATTTAGGCAGCCTCGATAAGATACTGAACTGTTTACATGTGCTTATAAGCATATGACACAAATAGAAGCAATTATTCATTAAAATACTGGTGAGGACAGGAAGAATTCACAAACCAGTCTGAAGACGATGTTCAACACTCAATGGTTCAGTGGGGTTACTGGTTTAAGACATTGCCATGTCTCAGCACTTATCCCTTCTTCCCACTACTTCTGTGTCACAGCACACTCTCCCACTGGAGGAGAGCTGTACAGTCACAGTGCAGCTCGGTTGCAAATGTCAGATTAAGCACCCATCCATCTAAGGGAAGAAGGAAAAAAAAATCCACTATTTCCTTCTTCATTTTCAAAAGAATCTGTTCCCAAACTTGATTCATACTGCAGGCAGTTCTGTCAGCACAACAGAGGAGCCAAAGGGGAACAAATGAAAAAAAATAAGGAATTCTTCAAGCTGCTGTTGCAGCTTAAAGTGTAAGGTAAAGCCACAGGCTCACTGCATAAGAATTGTGATCATCACATAAATGAAATGCAGTTTCTTAGTCTGTTTACTTCTTATCCACTTCCAGTATTCTGTTTCTTAAAGACATTCATGGTGTGCTACCATCTGGGCCTGATCTTAACATAATATAAATTCACTGAAATCAGAAGCCTGAGTTGCTTCACATCATGTCATCAATACTTTCATCGGCCTGAAGTAAAGTACCTCAGAATAGAAACACATCATCAGGAGCCCTAACATGCTGCAAAAGGTCCATTATGTTTATTTCATCATACCTAAATATGTTTCAGACAGCTTCATTTTCTCCAGAGAATTGTTTTCTTCTGTGCTAGGAAGGTAAATTTAAATATATTAGAAGCTTTGCCTTCAGCAAAGATGCTTTCAGAACAGGAATACTCATCATTCAAATAAATGATAATTTTTTTTCCATCAACCTGTTCATTTATCCATGTCACTATTTTTATTGATGCATTTCTCCTTCTAAGCAAGGTTGAGTAGAAATCTACATTCTAATTAACATTTTTATACGACTATGCTCTGATTAAAACTAAATGGCAACAGAGGAATTTGCATTGATCACTCAAAACTAAGATGTAATTGCTCTGCTATGATTAGAAAAAGCTTTGCATTTGAGCTCCTTTAACAATAGTTGCATCTACTGAATAAAAGGAGGTTTCATTCTAGAAAGGGTATTCCTTTTGACATATTTTAATCGGATAAAAATTTACAAATTTAGCATGGCATTGTGTGGCATTCACTACACTGAATATATTATCCTTTTTTTTTTTTGGCCCAGAAATATTTGCTATTCCTCATCTGGTCCCAGAAGAAGGTTTGTACCTCATGTCCTGATCTTTGATACGCGTAGGATGGGTTTCTATTAATCCACCAGAGCAAAGCAGTTGCAACAGTATGTGACCTTCTCAGATCTATACACTCAGTTAAAAGTGTAACTCACCAGTAGGAATGATGGATAATCACTACAGTGGCTCAGAAAAGTGCTAGTTATTGATGCATTCCTTATCATCCAAAGGAACTTAACTTTGAGGAGCGAAGGTAATCCATTGAAACAGTCTTTACCTACAGCAAAGGAATGTCATCCATCCTAGGGTTTATCTTCAGAGCAGGCTTGCTGCAACACACAGTTTAGATCAAGACTTAGGCTGGCAGGAGCCAGTCCATATCCTAAGAATTCTGATTTTGTGAGTTATGCTGGGAATCCAGGATGAAAGAAATATGCCTGCGCTCTGTAGTAAATATTGGACTGTGGCCCTTTAAGAAGTTATTGCTGTACCTCTTTAGATTACTGCACTGATGGGATCCACTAGGCCATCTGAACCCTTGCACATTAACATTCCCACTACCACACAACGTTACTTAATTCGTTTGTATTTAAAAGGCCAGTTTCTGACAAGGTGTTTATGAGGTATTATTATGAATCTAATTTATTATTTCCTGAAATGGGTGTTCAAAACACAAGAACAACTATGAGTACATCCATATTAGTTCAAGAGTTATATTTCGAAGGAACCACCTGATCAAACCCTCTTCCAACATTTCTGAGCACACAGACTGTATCTCTTTCAGATGAAACTGTAGCAGAAGCTCATCCAAAATGCCAAATGAAGGACATTCAAGTCAATAGGGTCACACTAAAACTGATGCAAATTAAACCCTCTGAAATCCGTACAGAATTATTTTGGATCCTCCATGACACCTGCTTCCTCTACAGATCTGCTGCTATTTCACTGTGGTAAAATGTGGTGAGGCAGTGGTGTTATTAGTCTAATATCCCTCCACTTTTTCTGATTCACTGAAGGAGTAGAGTTGGTAGAGTAAAAAAAAAAAATCCATATTGGAACATTTCATTTGTTTAACAGGTAAGTTAAAATGACAGAAACGGAAATATTTCCCCAATGGAACTGCACACAAATAACTAAAACTGGACAAGTAAGCATGTTAATTCACTGGATGTTTTGGAAATATTCTAGGATAATTCAGATTAAAAAAGGCTCCGGTAGTTGCATCATCCAACCTCTGGATCAAAGCAGGGGTCACATTTGAGCTCGGACAAAATTCTGAGAGTTTATCTAGTCTAGTCAAAAAATCCTCCAAGAATAGAAACTGCAAAACCTTTCTGAACAACTAACTGCACTGCTTGCCCGTCCTCATGGGCAAGAAGTTTTCTTGTCTTCAGTCCAAAATGCATTTGTTTTAGTTTAAGCCCATTGTTTCTCATTTTTCCACCATGTACCATTTTGAAAAAACAGCTCTGTCTTCTTAATAACCTCCTCATAGGTACGGGAAGGAAGTTATTGGGTCTTTCTCCAGGCTGAAAAAACTCAGACTTCTCAGCCTCTTCTCACAGGGAAAAATATTCCAGTATGACCGACCTGACTTCCTGCCTTCTGCTAAACTGGCTTTGCTGTGTGTGTTTCTTGTATTGGGTGGCCCAAAACAGGCAGTGTGTTCTCCATGCCAGTGAGTAAAGAGGCATAATTACTTCCCTCAGTCTACTGGCTATGCTGCTGTTAACAGTTCAGGATGCTGTTGGCCTTTAGTGCTGCCAAGACACTCTGTGGAGTTCGGCTCAGCCCAGAGCCCCAGGGCCTTCCACAGAGATGTTTCTTCCCACCATTTCAGTTCCAGCCTGTACCACTGCCAGGGGTTGTTCCTGTCCAGGGGCAGGACTCTGCACTTTTCTCTGTTGAATTTAATATTCATACTGAACATTGCAAGCAGAGAAATCAAGTCTTCTGCACATACTGAGTAAGGCAGGACGGGCTCTAAAGCAGTCATTACCTTCCCTTTGTAGTTTAGAAAGGATCCTCTTTATCTCTGGGAAACAAGTGGTAGCAACTTGCCTTGTCCAGCACTTAAAAAAAAAACAACAGGGATACAAGCACCTGGAATGAAACTCTCACTTTTCTCATGCTATTTGCAATCCAAGATGTGAGTCTGGCTGTACTAACAGACCCAGTGATAAAGAGGACATTACATGTATTTGTGCCAAGCAGGTCAGAGGTAATTTAAAAATCATCATGGGGTGGTTATCCCAGGGAGACAGGGATTTAGAAAGGAAATAAAAATGGCTTTTGTGTTTAACCACATAAGGTCCACAAACACATCTCCATAAACAGGTGTTTGTACAGATCCTGAAGCTCAATCATCCAGCCTTATTATTGGTGAGATTTTTGTATGCTTCCAGAACAACTCAAATTGTTTTCATTCCCCATTTAAGCAGATGGTAATGCTCTAGCAAAGATAAATAAGCCAGATTTGACAGCTGCAATGGTGATCAGACAGGCAGACACATGATAAACACCTTCTGATTCAAAAGGTAAAGCATTACTCAGTGTGAGTTAAACTGCTGCTTATGTTGTAGGTCAGTTAATGTTCTACAATGTTTCTGTTTGAATAGCTTCAACTTTCCCACATCCTGCCATTTTGTTGGTACCCATTTACTATTTGAAACTCATGAGCTGGTGACTAACTTGCATTCAGTTATTGGGCATCTTCGAAGACCCAACATTAGAAAGCATCAAAAGGTCCTGGCAGATCCACAGCTCCTCTGGACCACTGAAAATGGATCTTTGGTCTGAATTCCTTAGCGGACAGACAGCCATAATGCTGCTAAGATTGTGCAGGGACTGTACAAGTTTATGTGGAGTATATGTTAAATGCTAGTAGGTAGACTTCCACACCTGATAAATGTTACCCACACATTAGACCAAGGGTCCTCAAACTTTTCCAACAGAGTGCCGGTTCACTGTCGGGGGCCAGACTATAGTTTGGAAAAAAATGAACGAATTCCTATGCACACTGCATATATTTTATTTGTAGTAGTGCACAAAAAAACAGGAAAAAGAATGCAATATTTAAAATGAAGAACAATTGTAATCAACAAAAACAAATAATATTTCAATGTGAACTGTGGGCCTGCTTTTGGCTAATGAGATGGTCAATGTTAGGTTCCATATTTGTCACTGTCAGTTGTAGCACGGGGAAGCCTGGGGGTGAGGCCTGCACTCCGCCTCCCCATCCCGTCCCACCACGCTGGCCCCGCAGATAGCCATCTGCCAGAACTGCAAAGGGACGGGAGCTGTCCCCATCTGAGAGAAGACAGGAGACAGGACAGAGGCGGGAGGGTTCTGTAAATACTGGCGAGCCGGATTGAGGATCCTGGCGGACCGCATCCGGCCCACGGGCCATAGTTTGAGGACCCCTGTATTAGACAAACAACCGTAGTAGGCTAATGCTCCTTAGCCTCTTCCACCCATGGCACAACATGGAGCATCTCCAATGGGCTGCAGCCAGTAAGGGACATTCATTTCTTGCTCTGCCAAATTCTTCCTTTGTCAGCAGCGAAACACAGAATTCACACAGAACCACAATGAATCATTTAGGTTGGAAAAGACCTCCAAGATCATCAAGTCCAACCTTTGGCTGATCACTGCCTTGTCAACCAGATCAGAGCTTTGAGTGCCATGTCCAGCTGTTTCTGGGAAACCTCCAGGGATGGTGAATCCACCACATCCCTGGGCAATGGTTAAGTCCATGTCAAAGTTTAACAACCATTTCTGTGAAGAAATTCTTCCTAGGGTCCAACCTGAACATCCCTTGGTGCAGCTTGATGCTATGTCCTCTCACACTGTCACTGGTTGCCTGGGAGAAGAAATCAACTCCCCCTTTGCTAGAACCTCCTTTCAGGGAGTTGTAGAGAGCAATGAGGTCATCCCTGATCCTTCTCTTCTCCACACTAAACATTCCCATCGTCCTTGGCTGGTCTTCATAGGGCTCCAGATCCTTCTCCAGCTCCAGATCCTTCTCCAGCTCCATTGCCCATCTCTGGACTCACTCCAGCACCAAAATATACCACCTGAATTGAGGAACCCACAACTGGACATAGCACTCAAGGTGTGGCCTCACCATTGCCCAGCACAGTGTGGTGGTTTAGCACTACTATATTAACTAGGGGGTATTTTTAATAGTGATGAGAAGAATGAACAGAATTATTAACAGAGAAATATTTTATTTGTTTGGAGCTTAAACAAAGGAAAACACAGTTTAAGGGAATTCTAGACTCAACACAAAAAAAGCACTTAACAAAAACTACGAAAAAGGGAAACAAAGGAAAAAAAGGAATAAGGGAACTGCTTTCAAAGGCCAGGGAGGCTGGCCAAAGATAAGCAGTGGGAAGGGAGAGCTACTTTTTTTTTTCTCTTTCTGGTGGTAGTTAACCTTTAGCCTTTGGAGTCTCTGTAAAACACAACACAGTGAAAGGTTCTCTCTTTAACTCGGGATGTTGTTTGGGGAAGCTTTTAACTTGTAGCTGTGTTGGTGTGGTTCTGATGCTGATGGGGGATGGGTGAAGTCAAGCTACGAGGCCTAGGAGTCGGAGAAGGGGTGCTGTGCTGTTGTTCTCTAGTTTTGCAGGAAGCTAAAAAGGGTGAACTTCTGTTTCTTTGGGCTTTTAAGCTTTCTAAGTTTCATGTGAATTTCGCAGTCTTTTTCCCATTTTTGCTGTTTCTGATTGGCCAGCGGTCTGGGCTCCACTTTTACTTTCGAGGTCCCCGGTTCTAACAAAATGGCAGTTTCCACTAAAATCTGTGAACTGACAGTTCCCCGGCGCTATCTTTTGCCAGCCGCGGGATAGCTGCCGCTTCTCAGGGCGCTCGCTGACCACAGAAACCCACAAAGGGCGTGTCTGGGGCCGACCGGGGCCACAGGAGCTGCCCGGGCAGTGACCGTTGCCTCTTTTGTCACGTGGGGGCTGTTCTTGGGGCCACTGGCACCACAGGTTTCTTGCTGGCTTTTCTTCATGGCAGCGTGGGACTGGCGTCACCACCAGGGCACTCCCATGGCGGTGCGGGGCCGCCCCGTGCCAGGAGGGACTTGTTGCGCCCCTGCTGCCACTCGCACAGCCGGGCCGGGGCTGTGCGCTGAGCTCCCCCCCCCTGCTGCCCGCAGGCGCCGCAAGGGGGGGAAAAACCCGCATCGCAACCCCAGCCCCACACACTCTTGGAGCNCCCCGCTCCCTCTAAGAACCTGCCAGCACCCCCCTGTACCCCCCTCCCCTTTCAAACCCCTACACACAGGAAGGACAATCACTGCCCTGGTACCACTGGCCACACTTTTCCTGATACAGGCCATGATGCCATGGGCTTTCCTGGACACTTGGGCACACTCTGGCTCATTTTCAACTGCTGTCAATCAGCACTTCCAGGCCCTGAAAATCTCTCTGAAAAATCTTTCCAGCCACTCTGCCTCCAGCCTGTAGCACTGCAGGGGGAACATGGGAAATGTTTTTGAATCCTTCCAATGAACATGAAGTTTTAAACAATGACAATTTTCATTCTGTGTGTGTAAAGATAGGTGATTCTATATGTAGCTTGACAGAAAATATCATAATTTTGTGGGTTACTCTCTACAGCAGTGAAGTGATACATTTATGACTAAAATTTTGTGAAAAATTAACTATAAGTCTCTAGTCAACTTTTTAATTCTTCTACATCAATTTTTTATAGAGCCTGCAATCTAGACAGAATAAGTTAATACCATCAGTACCTTTTAGGCCATGGATAGCCATATTCGAAGCTGCTGCATGAAATAAAGAAAATAAGAAAGGCCATGAGAGGAGTCCTTTTTTGACCCCAGACATCATAAATAAAGAATTAAAATTCATTGATCTTTGCTCTTATATATATCCCATGTTGTACCTGTCTCAAAACTTTAAACAAGATGCTTAACAAATCACTTCATGTTATTAAAAAATCCAGATGAGTTAGCTTAAGAACGCCTACACTGTGAATGAAGTAAATATTGTTCACATCTAGATTTTCTAAGCATAAAAATGCATTTTGTTTATGGAGATTCGTGACAAAAAGCTTCAAGAATGACATGAATTATGTATAACTAGGAACATGTGGATGACAGCACGAGAAGAAATGACATGAATAAGGAATAAAGAAACAGTAGGGTGTGGATGTTGCTGAATTCATCAGGCCATCAGACATCCCACCACATCTCTACATACAACTTCAAGGTACTCAGAGCAGGAAAACAAAAAGCAGACTACAACCAGAAAAGAAAACAATCCTGTCCAGACTCCCAACACAAACACTGTGTTACTTGTAAGCATGAAGAAAGGAGGTATCAGTGAATAACCCCAGTTCTGTTCAAAATAAATAAAAATCTTTCCTTCCTGTGCAGCCTGCAATGAGATTTGTTACACTAACTGTAATATGGCTTTGCCTCTTAAACAAGTCTTGGAAATGTACTGCAAAAAATGCAGCCACAAGTATTGGAACAAAGTCAGCAATGAATACCAATCTCTTCCATAGAACATAAATATTTTTAAGGCATGTTGCATTTTCGTTCTCTTCTTTGCTAACATTTAGGATTATTTTGAACTCAAACAGTTGAAAATTCAGAAAGTGATGAAATACTTTTCTTTGGTTATGTAAGTTATTATAATCAAAAGCTTTTATTTCCATCATCATGCGTTACAGTGCAAACTGTACATTATAAATAATACATTATAAATAAGCAAACAGAATTCCCTGCATTTGTATTTCCTAAATGTAACAGTATCATGGGGCATTTTACTGGGCAGTTTGAGGTTTTTTTACAATTCTTCAATTTCAGATGAAAGAGAAATCGAAAGTTTTAAAGCATTTTTTAAAAGCAGAAAAAAACCTCTCTCATTATTCATCTCTCTTATTTTGCTAAATTGGAGATAACTTGAAAGTGATATATTTGACACAAGAACATAGATTAAAGATGGAACTGAAGCAATGTATGCGAAATGAGAAGAAAACTTTGTTATAGTTTAACTCTAGTTGGCCATTAAATACAACACGGACTCTCACTCACCCCCCTTTCTTCCCTGATTGGATGGGGGATAGGAGTGGGAAATAAGAAAGATTTAATAATTGAAAAAAATATTATAATAATTATGATGATATTACTACTAACAGTAATAAAAAGAAGAGGTACAGAGAGAGAAAAAAAAAGGCACAACACAGTTTGTCCCCACCTGCTGATCCCTGCCCAGCCTGTCCCCCAGCACCAACTGGTTGCCCCAGCCAACTCCTCTCAGTTTATATACTGGGCATGATATTCCATGGTGTGGAATATCTCTTTTTGGCCAGTTCAGGTCAAGTATCCCAGCCATGTTCCCTCCCCCAGCTTCTTGTGTAAGCCCTTCAACTGTCAGATTTGAGAATCTGAGAAGTCCTTGATTTTGAGCAAGCCCTGCTTAGCAACAGCCCAATATGTGTTAACTATGTCATTCTCATACTGAATCCCAAACAAAGCACTGTACCAGCTACCAAGAAAAAAAATAACTTTATCCTAACCAAAACCAGGACACTAGTGTTTTTGGAAAAATGCAAATCATTGCTATATGATTTTCAGGTTTATCTGAAGTGCCATCAGAAAGCATTCTGTAATCTTCAACCCCTCAGAATTGTTCACAGCAACCAAAAACAAGTGAAGGTATGCATTTTCAGTTTGAAGGCACTACTGGTGGTTTTACATGAAAATATGGCAATGTGTCATTTCCCTGGATAAAATGAGAGGGAAAAAAACAACCCAAGACCAAAAACAATCAACCTTTCCAGTGTTTGATATGATCAGAAACAATTTTAAAGGCACATTAAAACAGGCCAAGTATTATTCATTATTTCGGTTCAGATTACAACAACAAATACATAAAATAAAGCAATTTATCTGCTTTCCATTCAAACTTCTGTGGGCCCAAGAGCAATGAGCTGATTGGCACTTCAGTGCAAGGGCTTCCTGCTGATTGTCATGCAGAAAAGCTACTGGAATACTTCTGTCAGAGACAGCTATAAGCTGCCAAACAAAGATTAACAATCATGGCAAAATATTACTTTTCCCCAAAGTCATGGACATTGTGACTTCTTTGACAAATGGGATTTAATTCAGTTTTAAATGACACTGAAGCATTGAAAACTTTCCAGCTTTTATTGCATCTGAATGTAGAAATGGAGTAGAGAGTTCTTTTATCTTATTGTAATGAACTTCAATTAATTATTCATAATTTTTAATATTTTAATAGATTTCATGCTTTAGAGCCTACCTAAGCAAACTGGAAAACCACAGGGTATAGAGGCATCCTCACTACAACAAAACAGTAGGAAAAAAGATTTCATAATTTCCTGAGAAATGAAGACTTGCCTCAGTAAAAATTTATGTACCCTTTACCCTCGCACATTGGGGAATTCTTATCAAGAAGCTATTCATTACATACTCAGAGACTCTGTACCAGTTTAGCTTCATATTCTTCTCTCTGAAGCTTCTAAATGCTCAAAACTATGTGAAAATGTAAAAATTTCTCAGTGAACAACAAGGAATAAAAAAGGCCTTGGTCTAAGAAATCCTTAGGCAGTAACAAGAAATGGAATCACAGTAGGAGAATTTAATTAAACAAACAAAATGGACTGCTCTAATTTATTTAGAAGAAAATATTTAGCTTAGAAATACACAGATTCATTGAAATTAGCCTATCTTCTTGCAAGGTAGACTGCCAAGGATAGGCTTTCCAGCACTGAGACAAAACAGGTATGTCCCTGCATGCATCCAGAAGCTGTAATGCAGTCAATGGTGTGGGGATTTTATGGTGAGGATCTCCCTCCTGGATAATGGCAGGCATCCAAAGCTTGCAGCCAGACCTACAGCTCCAGCTAATGGGTTTTTATACCAGTGGAGGCTCCAGCAGATGCCCCCCACTCCTGTTACCAGAGTGGGAACCACTGGTTCAGTTCAGTAAGATCATTCTACCAGGACCACATGGAAAAGTCCCTGTAAAATGATACTGATTGTAGAGCAAGTCACAGATAGTACCTGGATGTCCAACACTCTATTGACAAAACTACAATCTGTTCTGAACTTTCAGAGTGTTTCAGTTCTATCCTAATTCGGGACTTTGCAGCTGTTCTCTCAGAAATTCTCTGTGATCTCTTTTTTCACTCAGCTTTCATCCCTACAGAATAGGAACTCTGGGAGACATTCATCAAAATGTCCCCCTTTGGTATTTCTGTTCCTATTTGTGGCGGGAAATCCACAGCCATCTTGTTCCTGAGTGGATGAAAGGAGCTGAAAGAAGGCACAAAGTGAAGAAGTTATTTCACTGTTTATCACATAACAAAAGGAAAAGTTGTAGCTGTAAAGTTTAACTCATTTAAATTCTATAAAGGTACTGGATTCTAACAACCCAAGAACTTTCTGTTTTTCCTTATTTAGTGCTTTGCATTCCTCCATACATAACATATGCCTTGATTCTCTTATTTTTTTATCTTTTTAGGAAGGTTTTAATATTTATTCTGATATGGCATTATGGCAAACATATAAAGCACTCACATTTCAGTAAGAAGAATTGTGTTTATGCAATTGTCAAGAATATACACCAGCACATGTATTAGTCCCAGGAATGGTTTTTGATTTGCACAAATATGCAAGATAACTGCACCTTGGCAGAACCAAAACCTGTGGTTCTTTGATGCTGGAACTTGAGGCATTTGAAAAATAATTCTGCCCCTTCTTAGCCATCAAATAATACCTTTTTTGTGAACATTTCAAAATGTTTAGTAAAATTATTTAATTTACCTAAATCAAATAATAAGATAGGTCAGGTAGGAAGGGTGAGCAGCAGCTTGAGAGCATGTATTAAGTATGTATTATAGAAGTTTACCTACTATAAATCTACAGGTATGTAGGAACAAACTTAAGAACTTGAAGAAATTAGACCGCTGAAAAGGGAATATTTCAGGTTTGATTTGAAGCTTTCTAAATCTCTGAATTTTTATTTTAAATTTTTATACATTTAGAGTGGGAAGAAAATAAAATTATTTTTGAAAGATACATTTATGGAGGAACAGGACAATTTCTATTAGGCACTAAATGACTGTTGTTCAACATGGAAAATCTCTTGCAGTCCACTCTTAGATTTTTGACTATAATTTATATATCAGAAGTATTACTATCTTTTTTCTTTTCTTCGGAATCCTACATTGAAAACATGGCAGAAAGAATAGCCAAATGCCCGTTTAGAGTCTTAAGAAACAAAAAGGTCTGTGGATAAACTTGAATGTAAAGGTCTGCATTTTCCTATAGAATTGTTACCTACTACAAGAGTTTTGACTACTTCAGTTGCATGGACAATATTTTTTTTCACAGTCATGCCATTCACAGAATTCCCCATGACATCTGTGCAGAAATGATAAAAGAACTGTAAATATCATTTAGATAAGAATTTTCAGAGCAAGTCAGAAAGAAGCAGTAGAAGGGCAATGTTTCACATCTGCACAACTGCAACTGTACTGCTGAAACAGAAGGACATTTGAGGACTCTGTCTCAGCTCATCCCTTTAGCAAATCTCTACCTGACTGTGGCCTACAGACTGAGAGAAGAGGTCTAAGGATTTGAATTTCCAGAACAGCCTCAAAGTATAAAGTTTTTTATGAATATTCAGCTAACTAAACATGTAGGAAAGCATGTCATTAAAAAAGAACTTCAATAAGTGGTATTGACAAAGTCTAGTATTCCATTAGACTTCTGTTTTAAAAAAAGAAACATAACAAGACCTTAATGTAAAATCACATGCTAAAAAACATCAAAGAAGTCACACAAGAGATGTCTTGAGTGCCATAAAAGCTTCGCATGATATTTCACGTGGATTTATAATCTCTCTTATTCCCATAAGTTATTTTTAGATTGCAGTGCTTTGTTCAGTAGCTAATAGTGGCTCACATCTCACATCTTGATGTCTGTTTCCATCACATTCTATAAAGTTCTTGAAATTTCTGCCACTGTCCTTTCAGTGGTAAATAACAAGAAAAGTTCATTTCAAAGATGAAAGGGAGGAGGGGAAAAGAGAAAGAACTCACGAATTCAGTATGATCACTTTGATTGTATATTATTTTTCATGGAAGATTTTCTCAGGAGAAAATCTTAGCCATTAAAAAAAAAATCTCTAAAAAAACATGATTTCAAAATATATAGCCTAGGATGCTTATGAGCAGTCATTGATAAGCATATTTCAGCTACAGACAGTTTTTACATCTTCTATGTCTTCAATATAGGAGGGACAGAGAATTGTCACTGTATCACCTTAGAACATGCTTCTGTTTCAGCCCTGTCTTACTATCTTCCTCGCAAAAAAAAAAAAAAATCTTCCTTGGATTCACTGGCCAGGTAACTTTGGCATGGAAGTCTTTGCCCAGCAACTCCCAAGGTTCTCATCAGGTTGTTCTCATTGATCAAAATACCTTGGGACTCTGGGTTTAGCCATCCAAGGACACTTTGAAAAAAGAGTAAGAGGTAAGATATTTAATATAACATTGAAGTGATAGTTAAAACAGTAGAAAATTCTGAAATTTATCATTGTTTCTAGAATAAAAACGAAAAACATTTCTTCCCAATTTCATGCTGCTTCAGTCATTCCTCCTTTGTATCAAGGCTCACCTCCTTCACCAAGTATAGCCCTGCCTGAAATAGAGCTGTCCTTGTCCATCTCACTTGTATCACAAGTATTCCATCCTTTCGCTTCAGTAAACCACTCCTGGTATTGCAGACACTTACAAAAGTTTCCATTCAGCAGAAAAACAGCTGAAATTCAGATTAAAGGACCCACACTTCTTGATGGGTGCTCAATGATTTCCATATCATAAGGCAGGCACGTTTTTCTTGGTACCTTCAGCAATGCACTCTGATGCCTTGTTAAAGTTTGGCATACGTTCAACTTGAGGCACCAAACTGACACAGAAATAGATTTTTGTGACACCATCAGTTTTCAAGAATAATTTGCCTAAAACGTAAGAGGAAATTATCTTCCTGCTCAAAAGCAGAATGACATGAAGCACATGTTTAAATAGCTCTGTCATATGAAACTTAATGCTAGTCTTGATACTGAATAATTTAGGCATTCTTCTACCAGTCACACTGCCTTAACTTCATTGTCAATGAGCTCTGAATGCTTTTTTAAATTGATTAACATACAGTTTACATTAGTACCCTTTCTAAAAATTTGGACTGAAATGGGAATATTAAGGGGTTTTAGCAAGATCTTAGACTATTAGAATTGTCTCATACTTAGTTTTTTCACTTATAAGGGCCGTTTTTATTTAAATTAATGTGAACAAAGTACATGAAAGTAACCAAGTATCCTGAACATTTCAATAGTTTTACAATTAGATTTTGAAAGTAAATGCAGATAGGACCCGAAAAGTTTGTTATTTTATCACAGTTCTCAGAAAACCTCTGCTGCACAGTTTTAAGTTTGAAGAGTTTCCAGATTATTCTGAAGAGACAAAGAAGTGAAAGCATAGTGCAACTTTTTCTTTACAAAAAGTTAAAAGTGCCGTAACAGGGAACTATATCAAATGCATAGATTTCATCATCTAAATGGTACCTTTGTCTTTCTCATAATGACACAAAGAAAGGATATATTTCCAGTAGAGTGAGAGTGCTTCTTCCTATAGGCTGTGCTTGATACACCCTAATGAAAAAGGTATTTTCCCTTCAGAAGGGAAGCAGTGTAATACCAAGGGACTGGAGGTCATGATCTCCCTGTTGATTTGCCCTCCTAGGACACCATGGGAAGCCCATGCTAGAGGAGGCTCCTAGCAGAACCTGTAGCCCAGTGGAAAGTGAATTCCACACTGGAATAGTTTTGTTGGCAGGACTTGTGAATCCACGGAAGGGACCCATACTTGGAGCAGCTCATGGGAAGGCTTCACACTGAAGTTCATGGAGGACTGTCTCCCATAGAAGAGACTCCATGCTGGAGCAAGGGAAGAGTATGAGGAGTCCTCACACTGAGGAAGGAGCAGCAGAGACAACCTGTGATGAACTGACCACAGCCCCCATTCCCCATCTCCCTGAGCTGCTGGGGAAGGAGGCAGAGAAATCTGGGAGTGAATTTGAGCCTGGAAAGGAGGGAGGCACAGATGGAGAATGTGTTTTAAGATTTGGGTTTATGCCTTATTATCCTTCTCCAATTTGATTGGTAATAAATTAAACTAATTCACCCAAGCTGAATCTGTTTTTACCCATATCGGGAATGGATGAGGGATCTCTCCCTGCCCTTATCTCAACCCACAAGCCCTTGGCTGTATTTTCTCTCCCCTGTCCATTTGAGGAGGGAAGTGATAGAGCAGCTTTGGTGGGCATGCGGCATCCAGCCAGGGTCAGTCCACCACAAGCTCATCCATTATCTGACAGTCCTAGAAATTCTCCAATTACTCTAAAATAGCAAGACAGAACCTTGTCCTAAAGATTCATAGCCTATGCACACAATTTAGCAAAGAAGGTTTACTTTTTATCTCCTATTGAATGAAAGGTTATATATTTAAGCATCCAGTGAAATTAAGACATATACACAGAGAAAAAAAAATTACCTGGAAGGAGGAAAAATATTAGTCCTTTAAACTCTGCTTAATGCTTTAAAGAAGGTTTCTGAGAAGAGTTCTTAGAAGTAGAGGGCAGCTATTTAAAAGCTATTCTTTTAACATGCCGCCTTTCAAATCCCCTTGCTCCATAACGTCATGTGTGATGCCTTAAGGGAATGCTTAATATTTTCAAGAATTCACTTTAGCCAGGTGTCTGGATAACTTGGAATATTAAGGGCCAGAAGAGCCTGTGTTCCCATCTGTTTGCATTCTTGTGTGTAGATAAGTGGGGTACAAGACAAAACATAGAGTTAGGCTTCCAGGCCTACTAGGGGTTAAGTAATAAGGGACAATTCTGTTGGATGTTGAGGTAACGTAGAAGCGAGATGGACTTTAATTGGATAGTATGGGGGAGGGGTACTCGGAATGTTATAAAACCAGGAAGATTGTTATGATTTTTCTTTTTTTGGCTCACAGACTTCGCCAGTAAAGCTGCACTCTTCCTTCGCCTCTGGAAATAGCATGTTTGTGTTATTTCTTCTCCCATCTTTTCCAGGCAACATGTGAATATAAAATCCAATTAACTGTGATGGACTTCTGCATAAAGAGAGGGTTAAAACAGGGCCTAGACCTGAGTTCAGTCTTTCACAGAACTTAACTATCAAAAGTTGTAAATGTTCTTTCTCTATCTGAAACTCTTCATTCATCTCTGACAGAACTGGTCTACATATGTTTGGATACTAATTTAAGTTTACATTCTTAACTGTTTACATAGAGGTGCATTGGGAAATAGATAAGAAAACACCTTAATTTTTTGTCAAAATGTTAATTCAAATGAAAACTGATGAAATTGAAAATCTAACCCTATTTATATCTTCAGGTAATCAGATGTGAAAATTAAATGCACAGAAAGAAAATTACATAGTGAAGAAGGAACACAAAAATATATTGAGAAGAAAACAGTCAATCTAAAAAAAAAAAAAATCCTACTACCAAAAAGAAGTGGTTTATCAATACAATTAAAATAAAACCACCTACACATACGATTTCAATGTCACAAAATATTAACTCTGCAAGGGGAAAAAAATTACAGCCTTTTTCCAAAGTTAAGAATTCAAGTCATACAATCAAACAGAAAATTCAGAGAAAGAAAGCAAAAATATGGTCTCCCCTCACCCGCTAAAGCAACAAAAATACAACCTATTTATAATAATGTGAACCACAACCCATTTCTGATTTTTTTTTTCAATAAAGTTATTTGGCAGGTGTGAAGAAATATCAGAAACAGAAGTCGTGGGTGTTCATATTCATTGATGATTTCTGATGCATCTTATGAAAGATTCAGACTTAACTCAGTGTCCATGCCTCTTTAAATCCACAAGTGCCACTGTCTGCAGCTGAGCTCCTGTTACAATCCATACCAGTGTGCCCTTATGGCTGCAGTAAATGACATGGCATAAATATATAATCTTGCAAAGGCCACTATGAGGCTTAGTATAGCTCACCTAGGCCCTGTCAGCACAGTGCTTTGAGATTTCCACACGCACAAGTTTCCATAAGACAAAAACAAATCATAATTCAAGGGTAGATGTTTACTTGAAAGATAGGCATGTCAGAATGCTTTGGTGGAGGAATACGAGGGAAAGGAAAATAAAGCAAAGGAAAGGTGGAGGTGGATGTGTCACTTTGGATAAGAAGGGAAAGATGGGGGTGGAACCTTGAGCAATTCTTACATCTAGCTGCAGAGAGAGGGATTTATTAACTTCCTTTCCATAGAAGTTTAAAAAACCTCCAAACAAAGAGGAAAACAGTGGGGAATAATAGTTCTGGCTAGACAGATATGCTTTATATGACATATGGTTGATGAGCCAGCAAGCTTCAAGACATTACACATCCAAAATAAAGGGTTTCAGGTGGGGAAAAAAAAGCTTTTCAACTACAATATGCAGGACTGTGTAACTTCTGAGTCATTCAGCCAAATGAAGGACAGGTCCCCTGTCTGTCATTTGTTGTTTTTCCTCCTCTGTATACATGAAATAAAATTTTGATTTGTCTAAATACATTCAAAGGGAACTTTTTTTTATTCGTTAAGGGGAACAGGAATATGAGAGTAAAATTTCAAGCATTAGGTTTTGAATTGTTCCAGTATCAAGGATACTATATTAACTATCTGTAGTGATTTTTAGCTCTTATTTTACTGTCTAAGCCAAGAAAATAACTGTCACCTCCTTTCAGATGGATGTAGTAATAAAACAAGTTCTCCTGAACATTAGATATCTCCATTATGCCATATATCTGGATAGTAAACAGCCCTTATATAGGAACTGTCAGCTGACAAGATCTCTAGCAGTGTTTAATTGCATGACCCACAGTTACTGATCATACCAAAAGCATATTGAAAACAAGAAGTTTGCAATAAATTCCTAATTTCCTAAGTGTCCTCTGCAGTTCTATCCCCAAAGAGCACTGTAATAGTCCTGAACTACTAACAGATTCAGCAAGAAAATATCAATCCATCCTGAAATCCTCCAGAATATGTAGGACCTGCTAACATCATCTTCAAAAAAAGATTCCTCTAGTTATTTTATTAGAAGTCAGGGAAAGTTGAAGCTTTTTCTGGGGGAAAAGAGAAATAGAAAATCCCAGCTGTTTTTGCAAGAATTTTTCCTTTCTTATTTGAAAAATAAATAGAGCCATCTACTTATATATACACGTGCACACACACATAATCTCTCGTATATTTATATTCATATTTTATGGATTCTAGAGAGGATTATTGCAGATGTGTACAAAAAATAATTCAAAGGTTGTTCAGCTGAACCTCCACCCATCCAATGTACATTACAGTACTGTTTCCTAGTAAGTAAAAAAAAAATAACAAAAGGCATGCAGTACAGACGTTTGAAGAATGCTTCAAAAGCATTTTAACCAACAGCATGTCATTGTCTCAAGTCAGTCACAGACAGGCATGATCTGAAATATATTTCTACCAGCTATATTTGTTGGTACAAGGTCTGAATCATCAAACAGAATCTTAGGTGGTGTAAACTAAAAGGGAAAAAACCAAACCTCTCCCAAAAGTCTCCCCCATAAGTCGTCTCCCAAGATCTCTTTTAAACAGTGTGGTTTTCAGACCACTAGATGAAGAAATGGCTCTTTAAATTTGGCATTTGTGAAATATTGTAAATCAAATCAGAACAGCTGGGAAGTTACCATATTTTAACATATGAAAAGACAAAATTCGAACTATAATCCAATTAAAAGTTCTTGCAAGATTTTAGGTGAAGCACCTTCTCCTTTTAAATCTGCAGTTAATTACAACCATTATGAGAAAAAACAATGTTATAGCTAAGTTCAACAGCTAATTTAGCTGTATAAATATATAGGCCATGTTGAACAATATGGATAAGTTCCCAAACTAAAAAGAAGTGGTTAAATCTCAAATTATCTTGTAAGGACTTTGGCCTTTCAAAACTAATTAAGCGAATTTGGATAATTTCATCTCTATTAATCAGAAAAAGTAAATAGCAGATTTCCTTGTAGCCTAATTCAATTTACTTTACTGTTTGACTTCTGCTTCATCTCCCTCAAAATGTCTTTTCAGAGACTGTCTATACAATAAGCAGTCTTTCAGGTCAGCATGTGGGAGTACAACATTCATTAGTAAAAATTGAACTTGTTTGCATAACTCTGTCTAAGCCATTCTGAGGACACATTCTCTATCAAAGCTGCACCATTTTCAGAGGAAGCCCTCTTTGTGAAGGAGAAGCTTCGCAAGTAAGCTGGCAGCCAGGTCACTGCAGTTATTTCCACCCACTCCCCTTCTTCCTTTCTTCCAGAATCTCTACTAGATTAATTAATTTGGGTTACTTCCAAATGTCTGAATTCTAGAAAACTCATCTAATTTAATTATTAAAAGGACTGTCTGTGGTGATCCTTAGTGATCTCACAGTCATGACCATTTACTTGACAGATAAAGTCATGAGTAGGAAGGCAGATACATTTCAGGACAGCTGGATAAAAATATCTCAAACCAGAAGAAAGTAAATTTTCATCAATGAGTTCAATTCAGACAAGGGAATTCACCTCTGTAATAATTCAATAGTTTAATCCTGTTAAATAATATCTAAGAAAAATCTCATTTGAGCCATGTAGACATTTTATAAAGGATTCAGAGGAAGGTACACCAGTCACTAGTGATGTGGCAACTGCACATGCATGTGCTTTTATGCTGTAAGTAATGTGAAATCATTTGGACAACTTACTTTTTTAAGAAGACTTACTTTGTCACCCAAAAGAAAGATGCATTTTTAGTAACAGCAGATTCTATAGTGACCCTTGGATTTTAAATCCCTGAAGGATTTAAAGAGGAGTGTTTTCTTCAGGTTAAATATCATAGCATAATATCATAGATAATCTACTGATCTGAGCAGACTCATAGGAATGGAAAGAACCAGGATCAAAGCTTGTGATGTACAAAATCTTGAGGCACGGAAGAAAATCTTCAGTGTCAGGCTAATCATTAATATAGGTACCAGATACCCTCCGCCCAGCTAATTAGAGATGCAATGAATAACAAAGAAAAAAATATCTCCAGAAAGACACGATTCTTAATGTTGGTTGGTAATGCATCCCTTCTCACTAAGGAAAAAAAGGGCTCTAAGACTATTAAAACCTTTTATCAAACAGTCATTGTAGAAAAGCAGTCCAGCTTTTGATCTGGTGTGGTGTAGCCAGGAGAACAGGAAACTGAGGGGAACAAGGTCGGGCTTAGTCCCTACTCTCAAGTAACGAGCAATAGGACAAAAGAAAACAGCCTCGTGTTTGCACCAGAGGAGGCTTAGATTTTATATTAAGAAACAGTTCTTCACCAAAAGGGCTGTCAAACAGGGAGGTGGTGGAGTCACTGACCCTGGAGGTGTTCAAGAGTAGCTGGTTGAGGCACTTGGTGCCATGGTTTAGATGATGGGTTGCTGTTAGATTATAGGTTGGACTTGATGACCTCTAAGGTCTCTTCCAACCTTGCTGATTCTGTGATACTGTGATCTTACAGGTCCTTTCCAACCTAAATTATTCTGTGATTCCACTTCAGAGAAAGTTGGCATCATTCTTTGTAACTGCTCCGATGTCTTTTCTTAGTCAGTTTTTGTGATCCCTGGGATGTGCTCTTGATTTAAAATTTGAATGCACGTGTTTTGGCTCTTCTGTGTGGTTTTGAAGTCCAAGAGACCAGCAAAACTCTGCTCCAACACTATTAAGCACTGGAGTCAGTTTTACTATGAGAGGTATTTTACTTATCTCCCTTCTCAGCTAAATCTGTTAAAATTCTGTTATCCTACATCCAAGTTACAGTCCTTGCTCATTGGAACAAAGTTGTGATTAAACTTTCTAGAGTTACTTTTGCCCTCTTCCTCAGGGGTATAAACCATATTTAATCCCAAGTATAAATCAAACCCTGATATTATTTTCCCTACTTAAAACTATCTCTTCTACCATAAAGCAGTCACACTGGTTTCATAGGCCAGTACACGTTTTCCAAACTTGTACATTTCTGCTGCTGAAGGTATTGCACAATGTAGGTAATATTTATGCACAGAAAATGCAGATGTTACACCTTCAGAAAGAAGCTATCAATCAACATTGCCTTAGATTCTTCAGATAGATTGACAATCTCTTTCATCTATGATTCATGATCTTTTGAGTTCTTTGAATGTCATTGAACTTTTAATCCTGCTCTTTTTTTCTCACCTATGCCTGGGAATGTATCAGGTTAGAATTAGTGATTAACAGCTGCCTGTATAGTCCTCAGACTATAAAAATGCAAACTTATCTTCCCAAGACCACTCCTACAGTGTGAATATCTATGCAGAACTCTTTCCCAAGGCATCCTCATAAACCTTTAAGAAACAGAGATGAGTTGAAGGTATTGTTTATGAGAAAGCTCTCTGTTAGGAAAATAACTATTTAGAAAGTGCCTTCTACTGTTTTTACTGAATTTTGTTTGTTTTCTATGAAATGTCTATGAAAAATGCAAAAAAAATGCATTTTAGAAATAACTAATAGGTTTCTACCTCCATTACTCTGACTGAAGAGATTTTTCACACCTTACATCTCTAACCAACAAAAATAAGTCAGAAAAGAAAGAAACTACTGTCTAGGTCCTTCTTGGTTTCAATATTTTAGCTCAGCTTAAAAAAAATTGCCTTCTAGTGTTTGCTTGATGATATGCAAAGACAAGAGTCATTATTCCATTTTATGTTTTATGTTACATTATAAGCCAACCTCTAACAACATCAACACTCCATTTTCCTTCTAAGTGTTTTGTGTAAGTATTCTTATTATTATCACTATTAATTTTGAGTGTAACTAATCCAGATAACACACAGCACATAGGTAAAATTTACATAGGTCATTAGTCATCCTAGAATTCTAAATACAACCTATTCAAGCTCAACTTTGGTGTTCATGGTCACTGTACAATGTATCAGTGAGTGCAAATATCTCCTCCTTGACTGTTATAAACTGCTGAGCTTCTAAGCTGAATACACTGGTTGGATCAGAGGAGACAGCCTGCACAAGCTGAAATAAGGGTGTAAATCTCAGTTCACGTTTGGTTTACAAAGTCTAACACTTTGTTTACACCAGATGACCTTACAATGGATATTAGGAGTTCACTAACAGCAATGGAGACACATCACTGTAAATTAACAAACTCGGTTTTAAGCATTCTTTTGAAAACTTTATGTGAGATCTTCAACAATAAATTGAACCTAAAGCTTGCAACAAAGGAATTTAAAACTATTCCTTACAATTCATGCATCTCTTCTGGCCTACAAACTGCCTGGAAAAGTCTCAAGAATAATTTATTTTCTACTAGTGAACATCATCTTGGGAACAAACTTTCAGTGACTGATCACGAACACCAGAGCCCCCCTGCTGTGGGGAAAAGCTGAGAGATTTGGAATGTTCAGCCTGGAAACGCTTTGGGGTGGATCCAGTCTTCCAGTACCTGAAGGAAGCCTACAAGAAACATGGAGAGAGACTATTTACAAGGGTCTGGAGAGACAGGACAGGGAGAATGGCTTAAAACTGAAAGAGAGTAGGTCTAGATTAGATAACAGGAAGGAATTCTTCCCTGGGAGGGTGGGGAGGCCCTGGCACAGGTTGCCCAGAGAAGCTGTGGCTGCCCCGTCCCTGGAAGTGTTTAAGGCCAGGTTGGATGGGGCTCTGAGCAACCTGGGACAGCGGGAGGTGTCCCTGCCCATGGCAGAGGGTCTGAACTAGATCTTTGAGATCCCTTCCAACCCACACTGTTGTGATTCTCCAAGCCCCTTAGGATATCTCTGCTCTATTGTTATGTGACTAGAGAAGGATTCAAATAAATCATTACAAATGCATACATATTCCATTCCAAGAAATCATTTGATCATTTCATTTGACTTCATATTTTCATCATATGCAACAGGTGTCAGCAGCTGTACTGATGCTGTTTCCCTATTTTGCCCTACAATCATTACACATTTTCATCACCTAGTTGTTTCAAAGGAACAAAACAGTATAGTGCTTGATATTTACAAATAGAAAATAAAATGCTTACCCTAAAACCATGAAAGAGTGGTATTGAGTAACCACAAGCACTAACATTTTAGGAGTCTCCCCTAGTTTTGTTTCAATAAATATCTTTATTTAAGAATAAGTCTTGCAACCTATGGTCTGCAAATGGACCATACCAAGATGACCCCAGAAAATACCTCAGAGAAGCCAACCGTTTCTCAGCAGCTTAAATTTCCTACATCAAGGATCACAGATTTTTGGTAAAACTTTCAAAAAAGTACAGTTTTAAAAAGTTTTAAATTCACTGTGTTTAAGTTTGGAAGGGGGAACTCATTAACAAATAGCAACAGAACACTGCAGGTAGATTGGTAGAAGCTGTAATGGGTTTTTGTGACAGAGGAAATGCTCCAACCTCTGCAATATTTTCTGCTGTATTCATCCTGTAATAAGAAATGAAGCATCGGCAAAACTTTTTAGAACATGACCTCAGATATGGACAGAAACAAAGACAAATTCTAGCTATCATCAGAGTAATATTGGATAGTGAAAGGTAGTTTATAAACATGATTAGATAAATTGTTTTTTCTTTCCAACTTTCTTATTTACCCTTGAGGTTTAGGTCTGTGCAGAGCAAGAGTCGAAGTATTAAAATAAATCACGTATTCTATTAGATAAAACAGATCACATAAAGCTTTTATTCAAATTAAAATGCCAGAATTGAAGTTTGGATGTGACCCAACTATTCATTTTACCTGCTTGATGGCTATTCAGAAGTCACTGACTTTTTGCTCAGCCATAAGAAACAGCTCAGTTGATTGTTTGTTTTGTCTTCAGGTTTATTCTCCAAATTTGCAATTAAATGTTAGGATTTAAAGTTCTTTTTGAGTTAGATTTCATTTCAACTTGGATTTTAATCCATGTCTCAAATATTGAATTTGTCCAATAAAATTAAATAAGTTTTAAAAAAAAAAAAAAAATGGTAGGTCTCTGTTATCTTTAAAGAAAACTGTTATATCTCTGAGGGCTCAGCTTTCAAAATTACCTCTCTGACAATCAAAATCATTTGCTTCACTGATATTCTGAATGTCATTACAAAGGCTCATGATACCAGGGTCCAATTAACTTCACCTTTTCTTTGATAAAGAACTGGTTTCTATCGGCTTACAGGTCTAAGGAATCTTTTGGCAGGATGCTGACTGGCATTGCACAGGTCTTTTGGGGGATTTCTTTTAAATAATTTAAAAATAGACTTAGAAACAAAAATGTTAAATGTGTGCTTAACTTCATTCCTTTCAGTTTAATTGTAATTCCCAGTTGCTAACAAGGTTCCTTACTGAGGTTGCTCCAGAAACCCACGGCACAGGAGTGACTGAGGGTCCTGGAGCTCACAAAACTACCATAGATCACACTGCTGTGATGTCACCTCTCAATGCAAAATGATGCTGCAAGACAAGGATGGAAAAAAACTTCATTTTGTCAAAACTGATCTTGTTAGAGCAGGAGATATAATGATCTTTTGTGCTAATATTTAAATACTGGTACATTTTTACAGCAACATGCGTGAAGTAACAGGCATTCCCTGTGGTGCAAATAAAACCCTTCAGCTCTGCACCAAGGTGTTTTAACACCAGCAGGAGAGAGAGTATCTGAGAAGAATGTGTGTTTTCCAGCTTTAAGATTCTCACATCATAAAGTGTTTGAACCACTCAATTATCTTTCCACAGTTTATCCTTTTGTTGCTGCTGTGGCTGTTTACAGGGCTTGATTTTGGTTGCATACACTTTCCCCTCCCCTGCCATGCAAAATGACAGGAAATCACATCTGTCTGTGTAGAGTTGCTGTTAAATTCCAGATGCAGTATTGACTAATTACTCTACCAACTGCATAAAAGGATGTATTTTCAAAGTCATCTTCACTGTCATTTTTAGAAGATTTAACTCATACACAGAACTCTTTTTAATCCACAGATAAAGAATATTCTGAAATAAAAGCACATATAAATACCTTCTCTGTATAGAGAGATAGAAAGATAAAATTACTTGCTCAGCATCACACACTGAGTATGCAAACCTGATTTCTTAATTCTCACTATTTTAAAAATGATCCATACAAACTCTTTCAAACCTGTTGATTTTCTTGACTTGCATGAACTCATTCTTCAACCTACTGTAACATAAACATTGTGCTAAAAAGTGAGGGAAAAGAGCTGAGTAGATGATTCATTTTCTGGTATCTCTATAAGTGAAATAATTTCTGTGCTTAGTGGAGTCTAGAGATAACTCAATATCGTCCCAAAATTGCTTAGTCTGGTCTGAAACAAGTCATCCCTCCAAAAATATTCATTTAGAAAACTGGTATTTATCAGAAGGAAGGAATCATCATTAAACATCAGCAGTGCCAAGTGTATGTGTGTATTAACATTACCAGAGCTGAGAGAGGAGGCTGTCTATACCACAGGAAAGATTCCAGAGCTGTGATCTAATAAAACACACAGGGAGGGTGATATAGACATGTTCAAGTCTGTTCCAAGGACTTCTCACAAACTGATGACTCCATTAATACATGGGGGACAAAAGTTCCTACAGAATTAGAAAAACCAAAATCTAAAACATGTCCTTTGCCCAGCACCAGAAATTATCCAGAAATACTATCTAACAGCAAGTTTTGCAGGCAGCATTCAAATTTGCCTACCAAACAGTCACACCACAGCCAGGCTGTCTAAAGCTTTGCTGTACATATGCCAGACAGTATATTTTTTACAGTCAGCAATTAGTGCGTGCAGGATCAAAGGATCCTAGAAAATTTGAACTGGGAGGTCTGTAGGTTACCCAGTTTAACTTCATGCTCAAAGCAGGGCAAGCCTCTGAGTTTGAGCATGTCTCAGATCCTGGTCCAGACAAGTTCTGAGTGTTGCCAAGGACAGAGATTATTTGTCTGCCCTGCACAACTAGTGCCAGGGCTTAGTTGCTTTTGTTGTGAAGAATTTTTTCCTTTGTTTTCCAGCAGTGTTTCCTCAGTTGAAATCTATGACTGCTGCCTTTTGCTTTTATATAATTCACTCCTAAGAAATCTAGTGGCATCTCCCTGTAGCCCCCATTCAGCAGTTGACAGTAATATCCCTTTTGCTTTCTTTTGGGGTAAAATAACCCAGTTCCCTCAGCCTCTCCTTATAGAAAGTACACTCCAATCCTCCTTCAACTACACTGTCACCACCTCTCTCATGCCATGGGGCCTGAGATGCAACATATTTCTTTGGAGGAAGCTTTGGGGTGAAGGGAACAGTCACTTCACCTGATCTGCTGCCTATACTCCTGCTAATGCAAATCAGAATGCTGCTGGCTCTCATCACCTCAAGGGTTCTCTGCAATTTTCCATCTTCTGGGAGTTCAGGGGCCATTTTGTGTGGAGCTGCTTCCTACCTGAGTAATGCCAAAGCAAAACAACTTGGAATCAGTAGATATCAGTATAACAACCTTGAAAATACCAACGTGGGAATTGAGATCCCTGTTCATTCAATCACATCCTACAGTAGCTCTACAGACCTGTGCCATGCTTCAAGTCTTTCATCAACTTCGGACAAATAAGAAGTAGCTACTGATTTACAGCTAAATCTAAGAAGTTTAAGAAGAAAAAAAATCAAGTTCCCAGTGAATATTCATCATAACTTTTGCTTCAAACACCACATTGTGTGTTCAGAGGTTATAACAGTTTTCTCATAAAGTAATAAACTTCATATATTTGGCCCATTACTTACTATGAATAAAAAATTTGCATTATATTAATTATGATTTATAACATGGCTGCATGCAGAATAGAAGTGCCCACAAAAAGATGTTATGCTGAAATCCTCTTTTTGTTTCTGCTGGTATTTTAATTATCTTTTGTAATGGGTTACTGTAATACAGAGCCAAAGCCTTACCTCTTTTAGATAGACTTTCCTGCTGTTCATCACTTGGCCTCATCCTTGGCTCCTTCAAACTGCTGCATTAATTATTGTGAATAGAATTCACAAAGAGGCCCTGAACATCTGGGCTGGAGACCACACCAAGCCTTATCTGAAGGCAAATTTTACAGAGACTTTTCTTTCAATTCATCAGGAAGAATTCCTTCACTGAAAGGGTTGTCAAGCATTTGAATGGGCTGCCCAGGGAGGTGGTGGAGTCACCATCCCTGATACAGCTCAAGAAATTACTGTATGTGGCACTCAGTGCTCTGATCTAGTTGATAAGATGGGTTTTGGTCAAAAGTTGGACTCAACAATCTTGAGGTCTTTTCCAATCCTAATGGTTCTATGATTTTTTGATTCATAGCATGAAGATATCCTGGCTCCTTAAAACAATTTAGTGAGGAAAAACAGAAAACCTCAAATCTTAAGTTGACCCAACAAATTCAGACATGGGGAGAAAAAAAGGCCAAAGACAACAGGAAGTTCTGTCTCTGCCTTGGAATAGAGGGAGCCAAAAAAAGTTCTTAAACTTAAATTTTGTTTCATGCAGCTACATAAAACATACACAGGCTGTATATTTATAGGAGGCAGGTAGTCTCTTGACCAAATGCCTTAATTTCTTCTTCCTAATTTTAGACATCATAGCATTATTAACTATTAATTCAGTTTTGCTACTGGTTTCCCAGTGGATATTCCAAATAATGGACCTTGGGTAGTTTCTCAGATATTTTCACTAATACAGGGAGGCCAGGAGAGAGGAAGCTAATCTGCTTTTTTACAGGAAAATTTAGGCTATGTTCTCTTGATATTGATCAGCTCTGTAAAGGGATGGAAGTCTTTGTTATAAAAGCTTTAAAACTAGAAAACTAGTGTGTGTAATGGTGCAGCATAAGCACTCCCCTTTATCATGTCTAGCTCCTGGTTGTTCTACTGAATTCTATGCAAGGTGTCTGTCACATGCAGAATTCAGAATCATGCATCTTATTCTTTTTACAGGAATTATTTGGCTGCCTGTTTTACTTTTCCATACAAAGGAGTCAGTTCCAGCCCTTCTTTTTTATTATTTCTTTTTTAAATGTAGGACTTTCTTAATCCTAACACAGAGGCTTTCATCTTTGAAGCAAGTAAACAAGATGGGTTTCTTTTTAAACCTAGAGACTATAAGGGTTTGTTCAGCTTGTAAGTATTTTTTAGTACTGTAATCCTTTATTCTGCTCTTAATGTAATGTGAATTTACAGGAAAAGTTGGCAGGGATTCATTTTTTTTTTTCTCCTTCAAAATTATGCTGGAGACTGCATGTATCAAGGAACAGGGTGCAGGGAGAGATGGTTTTAGAGTACTATTTCAAATCTGGTATGTCTGGCTAATTACTTGGTAAGTAATTTAGTTCAAGTAAGTTTGTAGCAGTTATCAGTATCATTAAAGCACAAAGCAGATGAGTCAGTTCCACATTCAAGCCTCTTAACTCACTGACATTATCAGGCTTACCTGGGGTGGAAGAAAGGATCACACATCTGTGCCTGTAATTCTAAATATATATTTCCATTTCAAGCTACAGCAACTTACATCAATTTAGCAACAAGCAATACTCTGAACCTCACTTCCTCTCCACTCCCATAACATTCTTCCTAAATCTGGGATTACTGATCGATTATTCATTCTACTGTACAAGACTGGATATGGGGGTTTAAAATTTAAAAAAAAAATAATTTTTTATTTGCCTTTTTTTCTTTTTTTTTTTTTAAAAAAAGCATTGCACAACAGAAAGCAAGCAAACAAATGGTCATCAGACACTATTTTTTTACAATTAACGAATGAACGTTACGTGTGAGATCTCCGTGTAGCTACATTATGACTTTGGATTTATTTCTGCTGGGAAAAAGCCTGAAGAGTGTTATTTTTCACCTGGAATTGCACACTGACCTGACCCGACCCTGGAATAAAAGTGCTTTTTTTCCATTTTATTTATTTATTTGGTAAATATATTGCTTGGGCAACTGAAGGTCAGCATACTTTGTGCAAGTTCTCAGGTTAAGTAGCCCATTCACTGCAGCTCTCAGCCTCTCTGACAGAAACTCCTGCAATATTCAGACAGGATGGTTTCGAGAAAGCTGAGGGCCAAGATTCCCTTTGTCACCAGGAAATTAATTTTTTCCTGCATCAGAGTGTAAAGCTGAAGACAGATATTGTTATTAAATAGGGTAAGTGTTAAAAGGAGGGCTTTGAAGTTTACATTGCCTTCATCAAGGTCAATGCCCTGATTTTAGTTGGCAAGACTTTTGTCCTTCTTAAAAATATGAGCAAATAATTTGAGTGGCCTGGATACACGATGCCAGTAATAACAATAAATAATTTTCACACAGCTCAGACAGCAAAAATCCTAGATGCCATAGTTCTCCTAAACCCCAGATGAACTAAGAGGTGAGAGAAAAGCTGGTACTGGGATAGAGATGGTCAAATCCCTACAGAAGCTCATGGAAAGTTTGCTATGTGTCAGGATAGAACCTCCTACTCTGAAAGGACCATAACCTTCAAAACATACAAGGAGCAACAGAAAAGCAACTTCTGCCATAGTAAAATTCACTGACAGTCCACATTAACTGGGTCATCCCCTATGCAAAAAAAAGGAAAACAAGATTATATCTCTAAAGGGAATATTCCCATTAGGACCGTACCTTCACCTGTCTTGTAACTCAAGAGTTTGGAACCAGGCCAGGCCAAGTCAGACTAGGCCTAGATCTTATGCCATACACACAACTGTGAATGTAACCCACTGGTAAGCATGCCTTGCTAAGGCAGAAGTGATGAGAATCCAAAAATTATAAGAGCCTGTTAGTGTAAAAAGGGTTTGTGTTCAAGAAGAAAAAGGTCATTTGCTGGTGCCCATCACAATGGACTGATTTGAGCAATTTTGTTTAGTCCAACAGCCTTTTGTTACAGGGAGAACATTATAATAGATTCTGAAAATAGACAGCCAATCCATAAAGTACATTGATTCACAGATTTATTCCTTTCCCAAGTAGCATATCTCTCACACAACACAGTTTACTCCAGTCCTGTGCCAAGCAATCAGCTCTATTAAAATAGGTCATGACAGCCAAAGTTCAATTCTCTAATAATTAGAGAAGAAAATTCAAGACACTTCATTTCTATATTTTTTCAGAAGAATACGGCAGAAATTAGGCCAAGGAGCATTTTGGGATTATGGTGGGACCCTATAACTTCAAAAGAAATTGATGCTTTTATACCAAGTGTTCTTTTGAAATCTTGTTCTTGTAACATTGATTTCGAGTTTCCAAATATAAGGTTGATTCAATATGATATTATATAATTAGTATTATATGTTAAAATGAACATAAGGTATAAGAATATGGTATAATAATAGAATATGATTATGTATATTGCAGTATTAGTACCTAAAATTGAACCACACATATTTTTGAAAGATTGCCAATAAACACTAAGCTAATGTACATGACATGCAATTTTTTCCAAAGTTTAAAAACCCAAATTAAAGTTCTAAGATTATAATTAAACACAAAGAAGAAAGACTTTCCTGTATAAACAGCAATTTGTTACGAGGTTGAAGCTGTCTTCCACTACATATATTTCTGGATAATACTCCCAAGATAAACATCTTTCCAAACTTGTCTTTACAAAATGAGATTTTACTTGTTTGATTTCCTATAAATTATTTTCTTTGCATAACACCTTTAATAAATATCACCACTCGTACGGCTAAGAAGATTTTGATGAAGAAGAAATGAACCAGAAATCTAAAAAGGCAAGTCAACGTAGTTCACAATGTTATTTTTGGATTACTGAGATATCCAATACATCAAAGCCCATATGTCAATTCTAAAATCACATATGGTCTACAAAACCAGAACTTTTTTTTTTCAGTGATATCAAAACAAACAAACAAACAAACAAAAACAGAAAAAAATATTGCTCACCCTTTTACTAATGTAAAGTATTTCAGATTTAGCCCAGACTGGAATGGGAGTGAATTACAAGCATTTTCAAAGACTGTCTTACTACTCTTATAAGGAACCATTGAAAACTTTCTAAAGCAAAACAGGATATCATGTTTAATACCAAAGGCATTATAAAAAAGAGCATAGAATCCATTTAGTTTGGCAAACATTTTTATAGTATTGCTTTTATAGAATTGTTCTTGCTGTGTTTGCTCGGAAAAAGAATAATTTATAGCTTTCCCAGCAGAAAAATCCTGCTTACTAGTATTAGTCACAACCTGAAGCTTATTTTCATGCTGGGCCAAATCCTACTTTGCCTTGTTTGGATCGGCAGCTCTATTCACCCAAAGGAAGCTGTTTGATAAGAAAAACAACTGAGCAGAAAATCATAGTAATATTCCAAAGGGCCAGTCTTCGAGGCTTAGAATTTATAGCAATTAAGTAAACAAACAAGCACAAGAAAAAATTAACAATACAACTTTGCAAATGGGAGCTAAAATTCCTACTTTCCCAAGGACAGTCCTCTTTTCCTTACCATCAGTCACCTGTGAAGGACATGCTGGAGCTGATTTGAAACTAATAACCAGCAGGCCAAGGAGGGCACCAGTTAGAAGGCTTGGAGGGTACCTCTGACACAGTTTATCTGTAGTTACAGCTGATAATTTAAACATAATAATGTTGGCTTATCTATAAAGAGCCTACTGTTTACTCAAAATAGACTTCCAGAGTAGATTACAAGTAATTTTCATTAACTGAAAGAATGCAGTAATATATTCATGACCACCCATTTGCAGTATAATATTAATATAATTCGCATTTAAATTAATTCTTTTCATTCCTTTGCAAGCATCAGATGTTTTGCAGATAAAGATTAATTTTGCAAAAACAACTTACTGGGCATATTAAGTTCTGTTGCAAACAAGACTTTAAAAGAAGCGAGTATGTGTGTGCTCGCAAGATCAGGAGCATCTTCATGAATTCTGGGGCTCCTGTCTGAGCCTTGTCAACACCACGGATTTTACAGGCATATGTCCTGACTCAGCAGAAAGTATCTATTTCCTCAGAAATATTATCACCTCAATTTTCTTTCCTGTTTTCCCTGTATACTAACATTTCTGTTTCCTTGAAAGACCAGGAAAATAGCTTTTCGCTTTTAGAACAATGGATAAACAGTGCCATCTTCTGTCTGTGTCACTGCAGGAAAACAGGGCAGTATAGACTCAAAATATAGGATTCAGGCGGCAAAGTTATATGTGAAATCTCTGTAAGTTTTAGCACACACAATATAACACACTGCATTCTTCAAGTGCTTAGTGGTACTGAGAGATTTTTCAAGCAATTATGTATTTAAGAAACTCCTTTGGATTTAATTACCTGAGAGATGTGCTCACCTCTTCTTTTTCAAAACAGTAATCAGGGGATCATTATGAACAATTGAAGATTTCATTAATAATTTATTAATGTCTTTCTAAGACTTGCATATTTTTAAGGCTAAGAAGCTTCCAATCATATTTTGCTTTGTAGAAACACTCAGCATTTTAGTCAGCATTTATTATTTTTTTAGTCCCTGACATCAATTACAATCTTTATTTTTGTGACAAGGACACAGAGGCTGGAATGTCTAAAATTTTCCAGAGTTTGAGTAATCAAGGAATCATAGAAGAGCTTAGGTTGGAAGGGACCTTGAAAATTATTTATTTCCAACCCCCTGTTATGGGCAGATACATCTAGATCAGGTTGCTCAGAACCCCATCTAACCTGGCCTTGAACACTTCCAGGAACGGGGTATCCACAGCTTCTCTGGGAAACCTGTGCCAGGACCTCACCACCCTTACACTAAAAAATTTCTTCCTAGCATTTTATCTAAATCTACCCTCTTTCAGTTTGAGTAGAAACACTTGATATTATAGCAACAATTTATCCTTAACATCATTTGTAATCTAAAATTGTATGCCAAGGACATAGAGGCCGCAATACCTTTAATATTTCAGAGTCTGAGCCCTTGTTTTTATGAATTATATCACACATGTTCAGAGCCAGAAAGCTGCAAGCATTCAATATGGTAATGGAAAGAGAGAAAGTATGATCTTTTGCTAATTTCAGGCATTAAAGTAGTGTGTGCACACATTAATTTATTTCCATATCGTGCCAAGAGTAGAAGAAAAACACATTTGGGGGTGTGGGGGGGAGGGAAATTAGATCATCCTCATTGAGCTAATGAAATTTTATGGCAATCTGCATGAAAACCACCAGTAGTTCTGTGAAGATTCCATCAACTACAGAGCAGTGTATATTTATGAAATGTTTTTCTAACAGGCTAATGGGAGTGGTGCCTGCTGCTCTCAGTAGACCATACCTTAATTCTTATGGCCACCAGCCATTTTAGCCGTGGCAGTTTGCTGCACATTTCTGAGTTTCATTCTGCTTAAGCAGGAACTGGTTATGCTACAGAATTCCCTGGAGTGATTGTGAACTGAAGTGAAGAAATTAAACCTCCCTAAACAACATGAATTCACCATATAGTGGAGGTCACACTCTCTCTAAATGTATAATCATTGAGGACAAGAGTTGTTGAAGAAATGAAATGATCACGGAAGTGGGTACATATTTCTGACATTAAGGAATGAGACAAATCAACATACCAATTCAAATACTGAGACACTGATTCTCTCTCAAATCTGTCAAAGATGTTCTAAGTGATCCCAAGCAAAACCTCATTTGTAAAGTCCATTAGATGTCTAGAGCAGGATATAGTTGTTAAATGTTCATACAGCTTTTATAATGGTGCTGTAAAGGATTTTGCTGGGTTTTACTTGGAGAAAGGGATTGGGAAAGCAAGGGAAGAAGTCTGGGCACAGCTACATTCAATAATTTGAAGCACGAAGATTTTTAAAAATTACACTCCAATTAAGTGTTTTAAAGAATATTGTAGAGAACAAAACAATCATGTATGTAGAGGTTATGAAATTACAAAGTTACAGCAGTTACTATAATATTCCATGACAATGTGATATACATTATAATCATATATATTAAACTATAGTTGAATTTCAGCACTATATACCATTTCCTTCTTGGTACAGTTCCTTCAACAAATAAAGCCTTTTTTAATGGCTACAAAAAGCTGACTAGTCCCTCTCCCAGCTCCTTATGACTTCAACTGAATTAAAACTGACAAAGCTTTTCACCTGTTTTAATTATCTATAGTTTCCTGAACAGAGGTGGGAATTCAGTAATGTTAAAAAATAAGTAAACCAACTTAAATCAGCCCTTTCACAAGGCATTAATCAACTGGCCCATTTATACATATGCAGTTCTGAATCAGTCATAATGCAATGGCCATTGTCTAGCCAAATAGGAAGAAAACTTGGAAGGAGGCAGGTGGTATCATGGTAGAGTTTAGGGACTGTGTCAGTCAAAAAGAGGGATGGCAGAGAAGGGACAGAACAGACAGGGGTTGTAAGTCTGGAAAAAATTGAACTTCCATCCCTCTGCTGTTGATGGAAACCTCCACAGCATCAAGATTGCTCAGCATAAGGCTATTTGTTAAGATTTGTGGACCCAGGCTTCCAAATAAGTTCCAACAGTGTACTGTCTCCAGACACAAATCCACTGCCTTGCTCACTACTCAAACCTGGTCCCATCCATTCAGTGCCAATTATTCTTTCCATCTCTTTCTCCTAATTCCAATTGAATGCTTGTGTATCTAGTTCAAGACATCTATTCAGGATCCATCCTTGGCTCTGCACAGCTCTTTAAATCCCAAAACACTCAATTGACCTAGTTTCACCTCCTCCCAAAAACTCTCCCATTCCCTGCCTCTTTAACCAAATTTTATTGATCTTTTTAT
The DNA here is from genome assembly GCA_013399895.1 of Serilophus lunatus. Lineage (NCBI taxonomy): Eukaryota > Metazoa > Chordata > Aves > Passeriformes > Eurylaimidae > Serilophus > Serilophus lunatus. Next base: position 39,653 of record VXBA01003227.1, on the reverse strand, counting down.
CCTTGCTTCCATCTTTTGCTGTCTTTCACTTCCTACTCTTTCTGCACAGTAGCAGGTCCAGGGCACAGGAAAAAGGAGTTAAAGTGCTGGATACCTTTCTTATTTTAACCCCAAACAGCTGAGAGCAATAATTACTAGAGGAGTTTTACTTCATTGTCTGACTTTATGAAAAATAAGAGTCTGAGGAATTTATATATAAGTAGCTCTGAGGTGTTCAGAAAACATGAAAGTAGGAATGAATGAAGTTTCCTCCATTCTTCTGTGATTGTGACATGATTTGTAAGTTTGCTTGTATTTTATTCCATCTTTTGAGAAGTTGGAGTACTACATGAGATTTGAGGCCCAAAATTATTAGTGAGGCCACATTGATATGACCAGCAGATATTTTAGTTACAAAAAAAAATCAAACCAAACCAAAACAAAACAAACCCACACACTGTGGGGTTTTTTCCCTAGGAATTTCAACCAATTGACATTTTTGGTAGTAAACATTAATTTATGTAATTCATGCTAACAAAGCCCAGAGCATTTTTTGAATTTCATTAGTATGGATTAATCCATAACTTCACATGAATAACTAAATGAATTAACCAGGATTCAAAAAATAAAAGCTGTATTACTTTCTTTGATCCCTAAAGTGTGAAAATGTAGAGAGAAGGATACACTCTTTGACTTTAAACATAAAATAAACCATGCTTTGAATTACTCACAGTCTTAAAGAATAAGTTATCCTACAATGAATGTTAGAAATTAACAGTGATTTCTTTTTATTCTAAACATCAGTTTATCACCTTTGTTCCTAGAAGTATTTTTTAACACTTGATATTTGCTACATAATAAACAGTTTGAGATTTTTTAGGGGGGTGGGACAAAAATATCAGTGCTCAATCTTCTGGTGTATTTGGATTCTTGTTAGAAAACAATCATGTGGTTCATGCAGAAAAGATTTGTATTTCATACCATCAAGTGAACCAATCACAGCTGTCTTTAGACAAATTTAAGACCTGATTCAATTAACTTTGACTATCTCAGAAGGTTTCTGGTCTAGCAACAAAGCTCTATGACAGTCCTTTTAATTTCTTCATCCTAAACCAGGACGTAAAAATGTAACAACAATTTGCAACTTCATTTCCGTGGAAAGAGCACTCCATGTGAACTAATAATAGACTTCATAACCCATAACAAGAATAACTCCCTTTAAATATTCAGCAGAGTCAACATTTCATTATTTCAGTGTGCCAGCTGGTCATTATGGTATATTATGGGAAATGATGACATGATGTGCAGAATTATAAAATGATGGCTCTCTCTTGCAAGCGCAAGACTTTTTTTTTCCTATGAAGGCTTGAGTTACTTCACATATTAGTTTTCATTATACTTTGTTCTGTTTTTGAAGAAATGACACTACTCAAAGAGAGCTCTTTCACTTCCTGAAGCAACTGAAGATGGAATCTGAAGCTAAGTGAATCTCCCCTTTTATTAGAAGAATATCTTTCAATAGGTAATAACAGAGAGATACAAATAGAATGATGCTGTGCCATCTCTGTACAGATAGAATTCCTACCTAGAAATCTTTTTTACTACATGCATATTAATAAAAGATAGTAACACATTGCAAAATTAATTTCCACAAGCCCTTGCCATTTGTATAACAAACACGTCTGTGTTTCTAATTGCTCCAAGCATCTTAACACATTAGCAGTAGCTCAAGCAGAATATATTCACTTTTTAAGGTTACCAAATGTGCACCACCACTGCATGGATTAAAGGATATACACTTTATACTCCAGTGTTTCTTCGCAAAAACAAATGTTCTTACTGTTGCTTATTTAGGGAGAGATCTTTTCTTTCAGTAAACATTTACCTACACATGATTGGTCTTTCTAATCACAATAAATTTATGTTTGAAAAAAATAACCCTTATTTGAAAAATTCATGTTACACATAAATTTCAATGTTTTCCAGATAAAGCAAAAAAAAAAAAAAAAAAACACCAAGTCCAGATATTGCTGTTAGAAGCTTCTAAGAAGTTTACATTTTGCTGCACAACTAAGAAAATACAAAACCTCCAAATTATGACCGGCATCAGACAGACTCAAAGAACTCCAAGCACTTTCCTGTTCTGCCTTGAGGGACAAAAGAAATATAAGTTAAAAAAAAAAAATAAAGTATATAGATGAGGAGATCAACAATCTGTATTATTGGATACAATCAATAAAAAACTGCAAAGCCAAAATGATACACTGTTCGATTGGCTTTCTGCCATGAATTAACTTTTTCCACAGGAGAGATGATAGTTATATTGCTGTATTTTTTCCAATATTTAATGTGAAAAATACACATACTGCTTAACAAAGAGAACCATTCCACTTTGCATATGTTATTTTGCACATAGAGATCTCAAGGTCTTGGAAAATAATAGCTCTTAATTCCTAGTTAAAGTGTCATGTAGAAACCTTGCAAACTTCAAGATGCCTTCAGGGAAACAACCAAAACTTTGCACCTTTTTATCATCACAGGTATATGTACCTCTTAACATGACTGCCTAATTCTTCCACAGGGTTAATAAATCCACAACAGGTGGGGAAAAAATAGTATTTACAACTTGTCTCTATGGTTTCTATTTAGAAAAGTGAAAAATATTAAAGATATTCCTCCTAAACAGTCTGTTTTCCATGTGAATGTCCCAGTGATAACTGAGAGGAAATTCCATGTTTATGACAGTGTGGCAAAGGGTCAAACAGATAGAACACAGGGTTTTAAAATAATTTAAATATTTAAACAATTGCTTTACTTGCTAAACAAAATGTAACTACAGTCTTCTCACTGAGCATAGCTAATTGAAAAGCCACAAGAAAAGGAAATTTCAGAACACAGAAGTCTTAGCTGCCAGTGAAATGAAAGTAATCCCTATCTAAAGACCCTATATCACACATGAGTTTTATTTGCTCAGTGGGTAAATTGTGTGCTAGGCAATCATTTAAAATGTAACTGGGCGCCATAATGGCCCAATATAACAAAGATGTAGAGATTTTCTTGATATCTCTCACTCTAGACAAAGAATCCTGACCTCAAGAAGATAAGATCAGTGCTTTAAAATTATTCTAAAGCAACTGAAGATGAGTTCTGAGCAGCTGCTGTTTTGGAACAATGTCAACCTTAAAGGCACAGACTTTTGAATTAGATGTAACAATTACAGATATGTTTAAAATAGAGTGAAACCAGTAAAGCAGTGGCATTAGAGATTGGGTGCAATTGGCTATCGCAGCTAATGGTTACTGTTGTAAAACTACATAACTGTAGGGCTGAGCAGAAACAACTTTTAGACTACCCTAGAAGGGATATTATTTTGCTGGTTTTTTCCTGAAAACACCAAATGCAAGTTCAAAATTGCAATTACTTCAATGTCTACATTTGATAAATCACTTTCTGACTAATGGCACAGCAGAAGAAAGGAATAAACTTAATGTTGTGCTCCAGGAATTTACAGAATGGGAAAAGATAATTTCATTTTTCCATAGTTTAGATAACTATGCTATTCACAGTATTTTTTATAACAGTTAAAGTTCCTCTGTTTTTATTATATTTGTAATTTCATCAAAAGTATCCTTCCTTCAAGTCTGAACAGCAGTGATGTCCTGGCTTCATACTCAAGTCAGATGAAAGGAAACTTGTCACAGATTTCTAAATTGTTATTATCCATTTACTTTATCCTTCACTATGGAGTTTTGACCTCCTATAAGAAGCCTCCAGCTTCAGTCCAAGAAAAAACAGTAGAAGGTCTTCATTCCAATGCTTACACAAATGGAGATAAAGAAGTCAATCAACTTACAGGTTCCTCCCAGATCTCTCCTGCCTTCCAATAATCCTGATATGCTCCTTTTCCCCCTTATCTTAATGGGAATTTCTCACTTTATGAACAATTTGGGGATTTTGATGTTTTGCTTTCTTTGTAAAGCAGAGGTATTTTGATCAGAAGCAATTAGACCAAAGTTTAGCATTCCCTGATATCTTTTTAAGTGTTCAAAATCTTAGTAGTTTTCTTCTGAAAATACGCAAAAATCCAATTTGTACCTAATAAATACATTATTCACAAATATAAAATTAAATTAAAGTTTAAAACCAAGAATAATGTTTTGCTACAGTAAAAGAGAAAGAAGGAAGTTGAAACCATTTATTAAAGACATCAGAACAGTTCACTAGGTACTACTGAAAAAGAAAGTATCAAAGTCAAAATTTTATGGAAACTGGATTTTCCACTTAAATGGAAGCTGTTAGACCAAAACTTTCTGGCTGGTATTTATTTTACAATTAGTTGCTCTTAGTTAACCATTTATATGCTTCATAGGTAAAAGGATATTTCCCTTCTAGCTTTAAAAATAGCAACCTCAGTAATGTTAAGACTGAAAACTCTATTAAAGATATGAGGTAATAAACAAGTAAACAACTATGATTGTCCAAAAAAAGAAATGTAGCAATTGTCTGACCAAAGCCAAAGATAATTCACAGTTGATATTCTTCTCTGCCCTTGGTAATCTAGCTTTCAAAGATCATTATTTCATATAACTGATTCTTGATTTACTTTGGATCTGTGGAGACCTAGAAACAGAATATAATCAGGATATTTGAGCTGGTGTTCAAATTTGGACCCAAGAAGTACAGTGATTATTTGAAATACTTCCATTAAAGTTCCTGATTTTATCAATCATGTTTGTACCTCTGAATACAGGTTTTTAGAATTTGTCTTTTACCTCAGCTGTGGAGAATTTAGAGTACATGAAAGCTTGAAATACTTTGACTTCACTGAATGTCAATTTTCTGTATAAAAGATCAGGGTATTAATATTATCATTTAATTATTATCTGTCAGTGTGTAACAACTAGGTGCAACACAAAATGCATGCAATTTATTGTCAAACTGCTCAGGAAGAAAATTTACTCTTGATTTAATCTCTAAATCCTGCTTAATACTATTAACATAATTAAACAGTAGGAATAACTGCAAGCATTCTGCACACATATCATTTCAATAGTAATTTGATTTTTGTGTGGAAAAGACTATAAAATACTTATATTCCTATGTATTTGCAGATAATTATGATACAGTGAGAACTGAAGTTTTTGTGGATTTGTGCCATGGAATGACACACTATTGGAAGTTCCTTTTCGAAAGCAACAATTTCAAAGTTGCAGCAGCTCTAACAGTACAAAATCAGAGTAGGGATTTTAAGTCAAGCAGCAATAAAAGTATAACTTGTTTCTCAGAGCTGTAGGGGCAGAATGGGACAGACAGTTTAAAAGAACAACAAAAAAGCTCACTGCAACCCACTTTGAAGACGAAGCTAAAAATACTCAAGAGGCTTGAAAGGAGCCACAGGAGACAGAGACAGCACAAAGTTGCGTAAAAACAAGTTGTATTGGGTCACACAACAGTTCCAGTGTGCTGTCTCCAAATGGACTGACATCAGATCCATAGACAAGGAATAAAAATGTCCTATCTCAGCTTCCAATACCTTGTAGCTGAGGCATTTCTAAGTGGCAAAAGTAGATTACCCTTTAGCCAAACTCCCAATAGGTCCAGATCTAGAAAATGGCAAAATTGCAGCAAGCTCTTTATGTCCTTAAACACCCAGAAAATGCCCTTGACCCCAAAACTAGTGAGAGCAATTAATCAAGCAGAAGAAGAGGATGGAGGGTCTGCCAGAGATAAGGACTTTCTCCAAAATGATGCACGAACAAGGAACAGAACCTGAGTTTTCCACATAGCAAGTAAAAACTTTCCCACTGAGTGTTATCAAATGCCTCCTTTCATATTGGATTATTTCTCGCAAAGAGGAATCACAACTGCTCTCAATGATAAGAATACAGAGCACCATTCATTGCACACATATTTACTGAGAGAGGAATAAGGAGCAGGTACCGACACAACCCTCAGCCTTTAAAAAGGACCAAGGTGGCATTGAGTGAAGATAAGCCTGAAGTTTCTGTTTGTGTGACAGCATTGAGGTGAAAACATTCATTGTTAAATTTCTGCCTAAAGAAGAATAGAAATCTTAATAGCAGTTTCTATTGCAGCCACTTCCCCCCAGCATTTTTTAGGTGTCTATAGGGTTGTCTGCATTTTTTCTCTGGATGCAACTTGGTGAGTTCTGCACTTTTGACTCAAATTACTATTGATCACTTCTGCCCTGGCCATCTCTGAAAAAGACATTCTGAGCCAGAACAAAAGGATTGTTCCTGCTCAGTAATACCAGGTGTACTTCAACAAGGTGTTAATTATTAGAAGAAGATGACATAACATTAGTTATTTTAGTGTCATCAGCTCCCATGGAGCAAAGTATGTAAGCATGTTTATCTAAGTATTTCAACCAATTTGTCACTGGACTCAAAGAATATTCTTAAATAGGAGCCACCATTATGCTATCCAGTTTAAAAAAATATGTTACTATTTATTCCTTGTAGTTTCTTTTGCTCTTAGAAACATTCCTTCCTTGGAAAAATGTCTTCTTTCCTATCTAAAAACTGATTTTGCAAGTGTTGCACTGATCTCATGCTTTAACTACAAAAATAAGTGTGAAATGTGACCTTGCAGCAGTGCTCAGTAGGTATAACAGCTACAGATGACATTTTTAGAGAATGCTTGCTTTGTTGTGATTTCTTTAGCCCAATTAGGTTTAATTCTGTATTCACCGATGGAAGTTTTACGCTATCAGGACCTCATTGCTTTGCACTCTTGCAAGAAGGAAAAGAAAACCAGGTTCACTGATTTTGTATAAGTTACTTAATTTCTCTGTCATTTCTTGCCATAAAAAAAACTTGCAAGCCTGGCTTGGGGCTTTCTCATTTCACTCTGCAGCTGTTGAACAGTTGAAATTGTTATCTACAAAGTGCTTGTATATAAACAAATCAGCAATAGGCAGGATTTAGAAAGCGATATTGGCAACTGAGAGGAAGTAATCAAATCATGTCATCTCTAATGTCTTCTGCTGAAAATGAGAGTCTATTTTTCATAATTATCATATCCCCAGCAAGTTATCTGTGTGATATTAACCTGTTAGATTTATAAGAGTTAAACTAAGCTGTTACGTGGAGATANAAAACAGAAAATGCAACAGCAACAAAGAGGGGGCTTGTTCTGTAAAATATTTGGAAGAATTAATTAAAAAATGGCTATTGACCATGTCAGAATAGTTTATTCCTCTGGCACCATAATGTGGACTTAAATAAATTTCTAAATAAAGGTAAACATTTTGGAGATTTTTTTTGGTTGGAATTATAGTAAAGGAGGAAGAGAGGGTGCTTCAATAAACATCATATTCACTAGAGTTTCAGCAAATATGCAAAATATTTCAAAGCAAATGACTAAAAAAAGTCATTTTATTCAAGCTCGATCAAGAGTTTTGGCAGAAGAAATATTACAACTACTTTTGAGAAAAAGATTGAGATGTTTATAGCTTGATTTTGTGTTCTTATATATTCCTTCATTTTGTGACCCACTTTTCGTGTAACACTTGAATTATCTTTTAGTTTCTTTAAGGCTCAGAAAAAATAATTCTGGACTGATAGTAACTTTTAAAATTCAAAAATCTAAAATGACTACCTTATAAAGAGCAGTAACTGGTGCTTGTCAGAAAGCTGGCAGAGTTGCAAACCCACATTGTGATCTGAAAGTTATCTTTATTCTATAAAATTAAATGTGCCTGAGACCATTTGCTGGCTCAAAGGCTGTCTGGCACAGAAAGAATTGCATCCCTACTGTTAAAGTCTCCCAGTCCCTAAAATTAGAGTGGAATTATCAGTAGTTCTGAGTTAAAGCAAAGCCAGGAACTGCTTTATATTGCAAGAGTCAGTGTCTGAGCAGCATTCCATGCCAGAGAAGACTTGCTGGCTCCATTTTTATGTGCTGTATGATATAGTCATGAAGATCAAGGAATCAGAACAAAAATGCCAGTTTTTCTACCATAGATGGGAGAACAGTGTAGGTGTAGACAGAAATATTATAGTAAGTAACCCATTTTCCCAGCTACTGTCTTAGAAATCAAATGCTTTTTCTTTGAAGAAACTGTTTTAAGTCACTTTAACTAGTTAAAAATGTCTTCAGAGAAAAACATCCAATCAGTTGGATGTGTCACATCAACAGAGTTAGTATGAGAGAAACAGAAACCCACAGCCATAATGCTAGAGTGATTGGAATTTGTGATTCCCATTCCCAAAAAAAGAACAGGAAAAAGAAGGAGGCCAGCAAGGCAGCAAGAGGAGAACAGTGAGGCTACAGGGTTGCCTCATTTATCTTTTACTAAGGAGCCTGAGAACCATCATGATAAAATTCCCACAAAATACTGTGACTAGACTCACTTAATCCACATAATTGAGGGGAAGGAGGGCAAAGACAACACTACAGTTCAAACCTAATCCCACAAGATATTTGGAATAATCTTTTCATTTTGCTTCCAACTTAAATTGATGCTGAGATGTTTTCTCGACAGCAGCATTGAGCCAGTCACAGCTCTCAGACTATATACATTCCTATATGAAGAAGCAGGAATAGCAATGATTTACTTCTTCATCCTGGAGTATCAACAGGGAGCCACTCAATCTCTCACTGAGCAGTAACCCTTGAAACTGTGGTGGGAATTGTCAGAAGGCATGTCATGTCATGTAGCACATGTGACCACAGCCCTTTCATTTTGAAGTACAGGCTGCTTGCATTGTGTTTGAAGAGGAAGGGAAAGCTCTGAGTGCATTAAGGAACACTTGAAAGATACATTGGCTTATATGTTATCAAGGTATAGTGATGGAAAAATAATCAGGGCAGCTTCACAGTATGTAAAGGTCTCAATGCCACCAACACTGCAATATCTCATCTTTGAAATCAACTATCTTTAAAATATTGTTAGTCGCATTTCCAAATATATGCTTTTCCAACAACATGATTTTTAAGGAAATAAAACATGAGAAAATTGAAGCAAATATCCTTGATAAATAATTTGCTGGTTTGCAGCATTTTAAGGATAATGACTCTTGGCTGGAGACAGTTACCTAGGGGTTCTGTGCCTAGAAAGAACGAAAACAACAAGCTAAGGGTAGAGTTTGCAGGTCATTCACATATTTTTATTTTTAGTACGTTTCTCAAATTAAGTTTAAGAGCTTCTAGAGTCATAACCAGTGCTGTTAGGAGACCTAAGGTTATTCTTGACTGCAATGCATGCTCAAGATTAGTAGGATGGACTAAAGCTTCTTCCCACTGTTCTGCTGAGGCAGTAAATTCCAGCAGAGCATTTTTATGCCTTAGAATTGAAGATTCCATTTTAGAAAAATCTCTCAATCATAGCTCTTCAAAAAAAGATGCCTTGGGCTGGGTGTTGAGAGCATTAGAGGACTGGACAGATAAAGCTGTGCTCAGGAACACCCTCAGGGCCCAGACTGCGAGTTCAGAGCTCACCCTGGTGTGTATCTAAACATAAGTGCCAAGTTTTCTGCTGATTTTTACCTTTCTTTGTCCTTACCTTCCTTTTTATGATGTGACATGATCTCATTCCCATACTTTTTTCATCCTTAATGGATTTTAAAGCATGCAGTAGATAGGAGTATGCTCATATATGCCAGAGTCTATCACTAAGTATGCATCATTCTTCCCAAAAGGCAATTTCAATATTCCTGAAAACAATACAAGATCAATGCAATTGTGTCATCAAAATTGATCTCTTTTAACTGAAAATACCATGATGGAATAGTAGCCATCTTAGTTTGAGCTCAATATGTAACACAAATGAGAAATGGTGGTCAATATAGCATTGGCCACAGATAGACGGTCAAGAAAGCGGTTAAAGCATATAAAAGAGAATTTTTACACCAAAATAGGGGCAGCTAACTCCACCTATCTAATGAATATGGGATATTGTTTCAAAATGCATGAGAATGTTCATCTCCTTTGGCTTTTGTCAACACTTTACCAGATTTTGTTAAAGTTAACGTGCTGAATCAGTGGCTCTGCACCAACATCACTGTTAGATCAGAGCATTGTCAGTGAGTTAGAGGCAACAGCCTGAACAGTAAATAGCAACTGTAAACTTTATCTTCCCTAACAAACACTTTATATTTATGAGGAAAACATGACTTCAGACATGATCTTAACTTCTTGCCTAAAATATAAAGAACTGTCTGCCAGAGACACAGCTGATTGTTTTCTTAAAAAAAGATTACAGCAATTAACAAAATGAAATGCACATCATTAACGACTAACCCAAACTATCAGAAATTATTGTTCCAGTTCCACAGAAAAACACATATCCCTGGTTTTATGCTAAAGAAACTTAAATCATTGTATGAATATGCACCTTGGAAAATAGATTTTAATGATTTTTCTTGCACACTTTTAGTTTTTACATCTGCATTTCAAATTAAAACCTAGGAGGACTGAGGACTTCAGTGATCCTTATGGGTCCCTTCCAACTCAGGATATGAAGAATTTTGGTGTGCTAACAAGGTATATAAAGATAGTGTGTGTTTCCTATAAACATAAAATTATTTAAGCATATTCTTTTTTTCTTTTTTTCCAACCACATATATCATTCACATATTCAGATAACTGCATAACCATTTAGCTGTATTTCTTCCAAATGTTGACACCTCCATTTACTACCTACAGTCTTTCACTTATCCTTTTGAATTGTCAAATGTTTTTATATCAAAGTAATTAAAACACTACCAATGTCAGGTTTTTGTACAAAGCTTTCATGGTTAAAACTCTAAGCCATTCAATTAAACAGTAATAAAACCTTTTCTAAACTATCAATGCAATGAGTATAATCTACAATTACCTAGAATTAGTATGAAAATCCATCTCAAATCCTCTGAATTTATATTGCATGAATGTCTTTGCAGAACAAATAGTTTCTAATGAATCCAGAAGTAATTTTACTAGGATATGAGCAATTTCAATTTTCCAATTAAAACTTTCTTTGTCATCTTAAAAAACTGCTACTCTTTTCTGTCTCCCATAGAAAATACTGAGGTTTTGATGAATAAGTGTAAAATTCTAAAATATTTAAGTACCGTAAGTATAGTTTAATTAGGTAATGCAAAAAACAGTCTGCTGGTGACTGCATGATTCTTTCTCCTTCCTAAGTTCTTCATTCTTGGTTTGCTAATATCACCTGTAGTGTATCTCTTGCCCCTTGTCAAGTTAAAGTTTTAGTCACACACATCCCTGGACCACAGGGATAGTAGGGACATGGCATTTAAAAATCATTTTAAATCTATACTTTCATGATTTCTCATCTGAGAATTAAAACTTTTTTTCAAAAAATTTTGCAAATTTTGACTTGGTACATGTCTAGAAATCCTACTATTTTTCAGTGTTATTAAATGTTTTTCACATACAGGATGTCCTCATTTCATTTTCATAAAGAGCAGTTCAGACACAAATATTGAGACCTGCTTTACTTCAGCATTGTCAGTGAACCCACCACTGAACATTTATTAATTTAAACAAGATCTTTATACCACTTACATGAATGCCTTTTTAATTTCTTATAGAGCTTCTGCAGATCTGCATTTTCACTTGATGGCAGATGTACTTCTATATTCTTCTGGAGAAAATTAAGTTCTGCATGTGGAAAGGATATATCTTTTTTTTATTATTTGACTAGCAGAAGAGAGAAAAATTGGGAAAAGAAAAAAGGTAAAGAAAGAACAGCGTAAGAAGGTTTGACATAGACGAGCCATAAAACATTGTTGTGAGGATTAACTTTAATGGGTGCCACCTCACTGTGAAAAGGCTCCAGTGCAATGAATCTGAGCAAAGATATGAGGAGATGGTTTAATTCCCACTTATTTCCAAGAGGAACAAGCACTGACATATAAAGGATTGCTAAAGGCCTAGACAAAGTTAAACTGGTTTTCGTCTGTTTTAACAGATACGAGCAAATCTGGTTTCATATGTTAAATGTATGATTCTTTTAATTCAATCGAAATTTAAATCCAATTCTAGTTGGATGTGATGCTATAGGAGTTCCAAGTATGAAACTATTTCTGTATTGGATTTTGGCAGAACAAAGAAAATGGTGCCCACTCAGCTTCTAGAAGGCATCAAACAATAAACTATCAGTAAACACGAAGTTCCTATAAATTTACAGACTGTTTTATTTTACAAAGATTATTGTTCAAGTCTGCCAAATTCAAAAGATAATTAAATAAAGACATAAGAAAGAGTCACAGAAAATTATATTTATTCCTGAATAAATTCCTTCTTCACTATCAATGTTAATGTGTTTATGAAAATTTCTCTCTGAAAGGGAAGATGATGCAATTATTCTTTATGATAGTCACATTTTCCCAACAAAGATTTGCAACTGCTTTTAAAAATCTGAAACTAGAATTCCCAGATGCAGAAAACCATTTATTCTTTTAACTAAATCTTTTCAAAGCAGACGGATGGAAATTTTCTAGGGAGGAGGGGAGGGATGCTGTAGATAGAGACAAATGAAGAAGGTTGGAGTCATTTCCAGGTATGTGGAAGATGGTGGGGATGATTGCAAGCATCACTAACAGCAGAGAAATCCCTTGTTAATGCCTTTCACTCAAACCAAATACTCACCATGAAGGTAAGTAAATCTGGAATAAGTCTCACTTGTCAAGTAGTAACTCAGGTTGTATGAATAACCCATTGACTCAGAAACAACACCTTCCTTTTCAAAAAATCAAATTAAAACGGTCTTCTGCACTTTTTTTTCTTACTAGAGGTACCTGTGAGTCTACTTTCACACCACAATCTTGAGTTCTGTTTCTTTTTTTCCTATGGAAAGAAAGAACATCTTTCTTTACTTTTACATTTTAACTAGGAAGAAAAGAAATAAAAGTCAGTGGCCTGTTTTACACAGTGACTTACCAGTGAGGAAACAAATCACTTGGAAGGTGGAAGAAACGGCTTTAAGCTCATTTAGCCACATGAGATTTGACAGCTGTGCCACTCAGGGGAATGGCACAGTCAGCATAACCCATATGCATATCCCAACGATTAGGACAATCTCCTCTGAAGTGTGAAAGATTATTTGCTTTAGAGTAGCAGTAGCTCACGTCTCAAACAGAAGAGAGGCATGAAAATGTCTAACTTTACCCAATTACAAAGAAATATCAACATCATCATCTCTTAAGGCACTCCTGGTTCATAATTTTAGCACAAAAAAGGATATTCAGGTAATGGCATGTAATGACTTGGAAATTGTTAAGTGTTAGCAGTTATACTTTCATAAACAAAGTATCATCCTACAACAATTTAATTTGCCTAGAGCTAAATTTCATTAACTTGTTTTATTCTTGTCTATTCGTTTTAGTTCTGTGTCTCTGGTGTCTTGTAGCCGGAGCATCCCAGACCACAAAGTTGCTCTCAACCTTGAAACCACTGAGGGAGAGCAAAACCTGTTGCAGCAGCACATAACTCACTTACACAGAATTAATAAGGTTGGAAAAGACCATGGAGATCATCAAGTCCAACCTTTACCTAGGTTAACAACCTACCCAACATCAGTCTAACATCTATACCATCTAAACCATACCACTAAGTTCATCATCTAACCTATCCTTAAACACATCCAGGGATGGTGACTCCACCACCTCTCTGGGAAGCCCATTCCAGTGGGGGATCACTCTCACTGTGAAAAAGTTCCTCCTGATATCCAATCTAAACCTCCCCTGATGCAGCCTAAGACTGTGTCCTCTTGTTCTGTCATTGGGAGCCTGAGAGAAGAGACCGACCCCCGCCTGACTACAACCTCCTTTCAGATACTTATAGACAGCAATAAGGTCACCCCTGAGCCTCCTCTTCTCCAGGCCAATTCTGATGCTTCCATAGTTGTGGACCATCTGGAAAATCAAACACCTAACAATAAAGAAAAGCAGATCAAGAATTTTTTACCAGGAAGCTTAGGGTTATTGTTTTATTCTTTTAAGTGCAAATGCCTGGAACAGAATATTGAAAGGAAACTGTGCAAAGTCACTCAGTAAGCTGTGTAACAAGATTCATTTGCACACATATACATATACTTGGTGAGATGTACTAACAAATGAAAATATGAGGGGGAAAGCAGCAGAAATGTGTTTTGCAAAATAAGGTGATATAAGTAAGAATAAATTGCAGCACTAGGAAACCAGACATTTTCTTTAAAATAGATAGAAGACAGTTGCAATGGACTCTGAGCTGGAAAGGTGTCTCAAAATCCAGTCCTTTTCTCCTATTATCTCAAGCTTTTAGAAATGATTGGCTTGTATTTGTACTTTTTCTGTATCTGTATGTCAGGCAGAATAGCTGTCTTGTTAGCACAAGAAAACAAAAGAGTATTATCTTCTCAAGAAAAATAAGACTCATGATATGAGGTTTTGGTAAAATGCTTTCACAGTTCCTGAGGTTTAACTTGGGCCTTTTGCTTTTGTTGATTCTATAAACAGAGTAATCTCTAAGAGGCAGAGCTCCTGGTTTTACTGTTTGATGTTGACCTATAATGTTGAATGAGAGTTACATCCATCTCTTACTTCTTAAGACAAAGCATATAATTTAATTTAGATGGAATTTTTAAATGCCAATATGCTCATGCATCAAAGCAATATACAAAATGTCAAATGTCATATAGTAAGTCCCTCATTAAAAATTAATACCATATACCAACTCAGCAACCAATTTTGAACTAGCTGTTTCTTGCAACAAAATATTGCTTAAGACTCATCAGTAAATAATCTTCAAGACATTGAGAGATACCATAAATATCAAATGGAAATTTTTGTGAGAGCAATACCTCAGTTGATAGGGTATTGTGACTATAATTTATCCATCCATGACTTCAAAGGAAAACAGCAAGCCACAAATAACACAAAGATTAGTTTTGTCCTTGCTGTGTGAATTTGCCAGGCTTGTATAGATTGAAAGGGATGCTAAAATTGAGCAATGATCCACCATTAAATCAAATTTAGGAAGAAACTCCTGCATTTCACTGACAAGCTGAATTAATATACTTTCAACTACTTCTACCATCTGCTTTTAAGATACATGTTACATGTGTGTGAATCACAGTTTTATAATTCATCTGTGTCAGCTTAAAATTTAATAAAAATTAAGCAGTCATATACTTCATATTTCCTATTTCAACAGTCTGCTGTCCCCCAGAAGAAGATTCCCATGCTATCTATGCCTACAGAATGTCTATTATGTTTTACTCAGTGATTTTGTGCATTGAATCATCCTGTTCTTCAGATCCATCTCAGCTAACATGGTCTTCGATATGTAAATAGCATACTATAGACTACAACAATAAAAAACCCACAGATCTATTAATGTGTTTCATCACACCATGTATCACATAAAAGTTAACAGGAAAGTACCTTCAGTACCATCTAGGTGAGGATACCATGACTCATCTGACTGACATTTAGAAATCACATAGTCCCCCTTGGAGAGGATGCTGACAATAACCAGGCCACTCTTCAAGGGAAGCTGAGTAGGGAATATTTTAACACAGAGGTTTTTTTCTGGTCACATTATACAGCATTCATACCACTCAAGACATATAAAACTACAAAAAAGGAAAATTCCTTCCAGTATCCAATCTTGCAGCTTCCTTGCTTTTTGTGTATTCATCAGGTTACATGTAAAATTTTTGTTTATGTCAAGGATTTTTTTTCCCAGAGAAACTATTTGCAAAGCTATGTCAGCAGAGTCTTCCTGAAACCTGATGTGCCTTATCACATAACAAAACCTGCTTGAGCTCTCGGAAAATAATTGAAATATTCTTTATGTGGAATGAACCCTGTCCTTCTTTTAATGTGCAAGTGTATATTAGAGTAACAACACCGAAAAACAAAATTAACACCAACAATGAATTATGCTAACAAGACACCTTCACCACAGTTCATCACACAGCATGCTTACTCTATTATAAATTAATATTTAAATGAAACAGAGAGGCTCTATTTTTGTATTACTCTTCCCCAGCCTTTGTTATTGCCACAAAATTGTAGAATCACTAAGTTTGGAAAAGACCTCCAAGATCCTTGGTCCAGTCATCACCTTGCCAATCAGACCAGAGCACTAGATGCCAGGTATTTAGCAGAGAACATGCATGGAATTGTTATTGCACTTCTCCTGACACTTTCTACCACTATTGTTCCTGTGATATGGTTTCTCTTGGGACCCCTCAGCAGCTTTGAGAGCTCTTCTCCCAAAGGATAGCTCAAGACATCCTTTTTTTTCTCCCCAACAGAGTTCCTTGATGATATATCTGTTTTTTCATATTCTGAAGTGTTATTCTATTTATTTCCAACAGAGTTGCCAGTTCTCAAAGAAATTTTGGGAATAAGTGTCACTTCTATATTTCAGATGGAGTTATTGAACAGCCATTAGCACTCAAAAAACACAGCCCACACAGACCTACCAATATGCTCATAGTATTCCCATTTGAATACACTCTGAACAGCTCTCAAATTACAACTTCCTCCAAGACTTGAAAATGTACAAACTTTTGAAAGAGATCAGTAGTTTCAATAGAAAATGCTCAAAAATACAGTACATTTAGAAGGAAAGGAATTTGCTATTGGCAAGTTCTAGGAATATTTCTTGGGGGGAGGGGAAAAAAATCATGACTTGAATTTCCTGTTCAGGGTCCCTCACTTCAATAAAGATATTAAGGTTCTGTAGCAAGTCCGGAGATGGGGAACAGTCTGGAGCACAAGTCTGTTAAGGAGCAGCTGAGGGAGATGAGGGTGTTTAGCCTGAGAAAAAAAAAGAGGCTTGGATGAAATTTAACACCCTCTACAAGTCCCTGAAAGGAAGGTGAGGCCAGGTAGAACTTGGGCTCTGCTCCCAAGGAACAAGAGACTGGACTAGAGGACATAGACTCAAGCTGTGCCAGGGAAGGTTCAGGCTGGACATGCAGAGGGTTAAGCATTAGCACAGGCTGCCCAGGGACGTGGTGGAGTCACCATCACGAGAGGTTATGAAGAAACCTCTGGATGGGGCACTTGGTACCATGGTCTAGTTGACAAATCAGTCAAAGGTTAAACTCAATCTTGGAGGATTGATAAATGATTCTGTGATTTTTTTAAAAACAAAAATTACTCTGGCTTTTTTCACAGAAAGTCCATTTTTGTTGTATTTTTTAAATACTCTGAAGGCATTTCCCATTGTAATACTTCTCTAAATTAAATCTTAAACTTGGAAATCATTACTGTCTGGCATTGACTGAAATAACTTATGTCAAAAATTATAATCTAGCTACCACAGAGCTGTGACAGTTTAAAGTGCTAGACTAGACATGAGAAGATTCAGTCTCACTTCCCACCTCTAGCAATAGGCACCTGTGACACTCCTCTCTCTGTATTTATTTTTCTCTATAAGATGGGAGTAATGAAATACCTCTGTCTATTGAATTTGACTAACTTCTCCTTCCCTACAGCCAGGATGCAAGAGAAGATAAAGGCACCATGGATCTACCTCCAAAAATATCAGCCTGGAAAAGCATGTGGCTTTTCTTCCCACCAGAAGTCAAAATAACGCTTAAGTTACAAGCACAAGAAGTAAACTCAGAAAATTTTCACCACCACTTATCTCCTCTGCTTCTTTTTATGCTCTCTTGGCACTCTCTGGAGAGCTGCTTATCTGCTTTAGAATGAAAAACCTTAAATATACAAAGTTCTGGTGAGCACATATGTTTCACTTCATAAAGCTTTGATTTAAACATGCCTATATATGTACACATTCAGCTAGTCATTTGCACTCAAAAACACACAAATGTAGTCATCTTTCTCTACACCATGAACTACAGTTTGACAAAAAATTAATGTGAATTCCACAAGCAAAATTGCTATTGAAAAACTGAATAAGGACCTTAAGAGCTGTTTGGAAATAACTGGTAATCTTAAAAACTTTCTTCACAAACAGTAATGTGAGTTCCCTCCGTGTAACTTTAATGAAATACTTTAAAAATCAGAGATAATTCAAAGGTGCTGACCATCCTAATCAAAGTTTAAAAAAAATAATTTTTTCTATGTTTTTCTTTTTCACTTTACAGTGAATGAGGGAATTGAGGTTTTATTTTTAAATGCAGTGAGAAAAATTGATAAAAAAGAATTTTCTTCGCAAGTAAATATATCACAAAAAATTTCAAAAAAATGAACCCTATGTCATCTGAGCAGTAAAAATGTTTTTCATTCTTAAGCAACTGAGATAAATTACTTAATAAAAACAAGTGTCAGAAAACAGCTATAGCATAACAACTAGCAATTGATAGCAGCATTACTTCTCATCACTCATCCCCAAAAAATGGAAGAATTCAGATTTTTTTTTTTTGTGAAGGCAACTTCCAAGATCGTGATTTTTCCAGATAGAGCATGTCATCCACTGTACATTAATTCAATTAATTTTAAGATTGGCAATATCTTATTGGAACTGTTCAAGCGCTCAAAGTTGACCATGTACAGAAATGTTTACAATACTTGTGCTATTTTTGAAAGCTTGAGCATGAAATTAGTTTAAAAATTTACAAATACATTACTGATAGAATAAATGGAAGTCTGGCTATTATTTACTTTAGGATTTTTGAGTTCAGAAAATTAATTACTTACACAAAAGATGATCTGTGTAGATCATTCTATATGTCATTGAACTGTAGCATATGATCATGCAGGACTAATTTGGGAAAAGTAGCCAAACTTAGTAATTTAATTTGAATAAAAGATGTTTTGAAATTCAAACCACTCTTTATCAATAATATATAGCTTTGTGTACATGGAAAAATTTAACGTGTTTATTATGAGAAAATTATTGCTGAATATTTAGGTGATGCTTCTCTCGTATTTCCATAGCAGTACCTTTTTTTAACAATGACACCCGGCAGTGTTGATAGACTCACACAAAAACATCTTCACTTGTTTTAAGATGGTATCCTCTGTACTGCTAAATTGAGAAATTTGACACCAGCTGAGACTTGAATGTTCTGCACCTTCCTTCAGTTTCAAAGGATTTACCGTCAGGAATAGAAAAACAAAATGTGTACTATTGTCTTTAGACTTGATTCCTTCTTAAAATCTGAAATATAACTCTTATTATTTCCTGTGATAAAGCAGGTCAAACACTTCCTGTCACAGTCCATTACAAAACAAGAATCACTTCTGTAAGTGATCACAACCCTAAAACTGCCTGCAGGCTCAACTCAGAACCCAAAAGGTCACATGACTTTTTTAAACTCAGGACATTTTGAAGTGTTAAATTTAAGGATCATTTTATATCCTTTCTGGCTCTCTGAACTACTTCTCAGCTTTTCCATTACAAGAGCTAAAAGTGTCATTTTCAGTGACTTAGAAGCAGTGAGAAATGCATTAAAAGCTGAGAACTGGCAGCATATACATCTTATGCATGATTATATTCTCAACTGTACAAAAAATAGAAAAGAGTTTTTGAAAGGTGATGAACGTTACACATCTCTGTTCATTTCCTTAGCTTCTCCTTTGGATAAACCATCTTTTCACAAGGACCTCTTTACCAGAACTCAAATGAAGACAAGGAGCAATTGGTACAAGTTGCACCATAAGAAGTTTTATCTTGACATATTTTTTTTTTATTTTATTTTATTTTTTTTACAGTGAGATCATTCACTGAAACAGCCTCTCGAGGAACATGCTACAGTCCTATCATGGTAGGTTTTCAAGATAAAATTGGACAGGCTTCTGGAAAATCTCATCTAAGTTCCCTTTCCCACAAAAGGTTGGATAATATGATCACTCAAGATCCCTCCCAACCTGAATCATTCTGTGATTTGCTGTGTCAGTTTTTTACTTACATTACAGGGAAATTTTCCAAGTATTTTATTGCCAAATTGTGGGTAATTGGAGAAATTTGTCAAGGAGTTGAAAACAAAAATTTGGTCATTTTTTTTCCCCCTGAAAATATTCTGGTGATGGTTAATTTTGTTTAAGCAAAGATGCTTTTTAAAAAAACCTGAATCTTCAGGTTTTTCAGTCTACTGTCCAAACCAAAACAACTAAAACAACAATCAATGTTTAGTATAGATCTGTTTATTACTGTAGAACAGCACCGGTTAAACCCTCCAGTGCTTGTTTAGATTCCATTCATCAAAAGATTTTTGTAGGATACATCATGCAAAAAATCTGTGCAAAAAGTGTGCCATGAAAATGAGATCCCACTCATTTACATTATCATTTAAACAACAGAATGCCAAAGATTAAGACACAAATATTGGTATGAAGAACAGAGCTGACCTATGTTGAAAGACAAGAAAAGCAAGAAGTATTTTGAAAGACTGCACAATTCTTCATACAGTTGTATATTTATATATATATTCTTATATAGTTATTCTTTCTGTATATATGCAGATCAAAAGAAATTAAAAAATGCAAGCTCAAATTAGGGAAATTAAAAGGAAAGACAATTGCAAGGAAGCTGGAGCTTTTAGGATAAAAGAACATTATTTGATTAGAAATATAATGATCTCACATCACTCTACATTTTACTCTGCAAAGAAAAGCAACTTTGAACATCCAATATTAATATAAATAATTATTTGCTTTTGTGTAGGCTTGAAATCTGGAAATAAAAAGCATTTTAATATAGAAGATTCTCAGATAAAGGTTCTTGTTTTTCAAGCTATCTAACTAATGTAACAGGTTATTAATCATTTAAGAGTTATGGATTTGATCTTTAAAGGTTAAAAAAATGGATCAAAGAAATGTTAAGAGACAGTAATATAAATATTTTAAAGGCATTTCTCAGAACAGAGAAGAACCCTTTTATATAATGGAAGTAAGCAGTTACGTGAAACTATGACCAACTAAAATTTTAAAATGTGTAACAGCACAGATGCAACAATCAGATTACAATCACAGTTTTGAAGTTTTGTTGCATGGAAGAAACACTTCAATTTCTCTCAAAGTAAAAGGCAGCTTCATAAAATCATATTCCTGAACTTCTGTATTTAACAATAATTTTCACAGCTAAACATCTCTGTCAATCACGATCATTAACATTTAGAAAGCCAAATAACACATCTTGACAAATGGGTTGCTGTGTGCGCCAAAGAGCAAAAGGAATCTCTCAAGTTGACTGTTACAATGTCTTTTTCCTTTAATAGAAATTTAATTTAAAAGTTTTAACTCAGTTTTTGCAAAAACGTTCTGATTCTTACACTGCAAGATGACACAACACTTACATTTCGACTAGCTTTAATTTTTTTTCCTAAAATTGTATTCCTTCTTTGTTTCCTCTCCCTTCCTGCATTTGTGATACAGATGTTTACATCTGTGGCAAATAGGGGGTTACATATAGCAGTTTTTACAAATATTACGCATGCTACAAGTTAACTTTCAGTTCTAACTTGGTAAAAGTTGCTCCAAACTGAAGAAAAATGAAGCAATAGCAAAGATGCTCCTTCTGTGAAGTCAAGATAAGAAAGACTTGGTTGTTAACTGACCAACAGTTACTCAGTGGATCCATATTTTAAAAATTACTTTAAGGTGGTTCAAGCTATGTTGGTCAAGGGACAGATTCCAGATACAGCTCCTTTGAAACCATTATCAGACTTGGGCTACAGCCCACAGCCCCAAATTAAGTGTATTGCCTTGATTAATCTCACCTATAGCAGATAACTGCTAAACAAATATACTGCCATGGTATCATGGTCCCTAGGAAATGTCACCATGTAACTGTAACATGAACACAAACACATCAAACAACTGAAATTGCTGTGTCAGACATTTAAAAATTGTGACATTCAGAAGCTACCTGATCAAGAAACTGAACCTGAGCTTAAGCATGGAGAAGACATGGTTTAGCTACAAAAGACAGGATAAAATTAAGTATTTTACTATTAATGTGAATCAAAAACATTGAAAATATATGTAAATTAATTACTCCACTAACTGTGCAGGTTTTGTTTTCCAAAGCAAATAAATTCTTTCACTGTTCTGATGTTCTAAAACAGTTTTCCTTGCAGACTCTCTAATCTCTATTCTTTTTTTCTGGTCATGGATTTTATTTGGCCTCAAGAGAAAAAGATCATTAGATAATTCATTAAAACTTCTCATTCTGGTTCATTGAATACAGAGAGAAGTACCATCCTGATTCCTGTTCTAGTAATCAAGGAAATGTTTATTTCTAGTTCTTATATTAATCAAGACTAAACATTTGAAGTGTCACATACTGAAGTAACAATACATTTTTTAAGTAGTTCTTTGCTCTGCCATATGGGTGCATTGATTTCTAACTTAATGAAGTTCCAGTATCCAACAATCATTGGTTTTCACCTTTTTGTAACAGATTTCCTCCTGCTTATGAGAAAATCTATAATTCTCATCACTCAGCCAGCTTTTCAATGATAAACAAAATTGTCTGTACTTCTATTTTATCGATCAGATCTCACTCTCAATCTCCCATTAGAAAATTACTTGAAATAATTCACAACATTCAATTACCAAATAGTTTTGCTCTTGAGCAGGGACATTATTCAAGGGTTAGACTCAAGAGTAACATAACTGCTAGTAGAGAATCCCTCAAAAACAAGCCTCTCATTTCTATTGTATTCCTACATGATTTGAAGTGTGTAAGAACAGAAAAAATAAATGAATGGAAGAGTTTGACTTAATAAAAATTTAAGAATTTTGCATGCATATACATACAGTAAAATATTATAATTTTAAGGGTTATAAATGTAACACTAAGGATGTGAGAAGGATAATGTGAATTTCTTGTTAAGGCTGCTTTTTTACCTTACAGTTTTTTAAGGTAGAAACCAAACACACACAAAAATTGCAAACTATGTTCTGATGAGACTTCACAGTCCCAGAACACAGCTTAAATCTGCACATGAGAATAGGATAATGTTTTTGTTTAAAATTTATTTTTTCAAAGTCTTAAAAATGTTATCACCTTTTTCACATCACCATTCTTTATTAATGCCATGTTATAGTCAAACAATTTAGTGCACTACACCCTCCACTGAAAAAAAGCAGTTTTCAAAAAATTTCTGAATCAACTACTTAATTTCAGCATTTACACACCTTCTACTCACAGTCCCCTGTGATAGATCTGATCATTGACATCATACTGGGGCCTTACCCTAAAGAACTACTAGATTACTATTTGAAATATTATTTCAAATGTCAAGAAAATTGTAATTAAGGAAGTTCTTTTAGCAAAGCATGCAAATTTATTCCTTTACTCTTCAAACACTTTTGTTTTGGGTTTGTTTTTTTTTTGCCATTTGACAGGTTTATTAGAAATGTGAGCGCTGTTGTTTTCTTCAGCTGTTGTGGTAGGACTACTATTTTCAGCTTTGAAGACACAAACAAATCCTATTTTGAGCTCAAATTCACACACATCCCCAAGAGGTACTACACATATTGCCTTGACTTGCCTGGGCTTCCCTTGTCCAGACTCTCAGAGTTATGACATGGTTATGTTAGATCTGAACTACCTGGTACCAGCCTCCAGCTTTTACTAAGCAGTGTACCTGAGTGGTTGAACAGATCAATGGCATCCTGGCCTGTATCAGGAATTGTGTGGCCAAGAGGAGCAGGGCAGAGATTGTCCCCCTGTGCTGGGCACTGGTGAGGCCCTGTGTCCAGTTCTGGGTCTCTCAAGTCAGGAAGGACATTGAGATGATGGGATGAGGATAAAAGAAATGGAGGAGCATGAGTCTGATGGGGAGCAGCTTAGGGAGCTGGGATTGGTTATCCTGGGGAAAGGGAGCTTCAGGGGTCGCTTTATTACACTCCACAGCTCCCTGAAAGGAGATCGAAACAAAGTGGGGGTCAGTCTCAGGCAACAAGTGGTAGGATCACAGGAAACGGTCTCAAGCTCTGCCAGGGGAGGCTCAGGATTGGCATTAGGAAGAATTTCTTTACAGAAACATTGAAAAGGGCAGTCCAGGGAGGTGGTGGAATCACCATTCCTGGAGGTATTCAAGAATCAAGTGGAACTGGCACTCAGTGCCCTGGTCTGGTTGACAAGGTGATAATAAGTCAGAGGCTGGACTCAATGACCTCAGAGGTCTTTTCCAACCTAAATGGTTCTGTGGTTTTTGGACAGGCAACACAAGAGACAGCAGGGTTCTGTGCCAGATCCCTCATGTTTTTATCCTTGTAAAAGAACAGAAAGAGAAAAATAAAAAAAGCACTAAATATCCCACAGCAAGTACAAATACTCATCCCTCATCAGTCTGAGTCATTCCCACTATTTTGCTAAGAAAATTGTCTGTAAGCATTAATTTGAATTATACTTTGTTTCCTGGCATTAAAGGAATTGTTGTACTTGGCAGACATTGCTAAAAAAAGAGAATTACAGGGAAAAGATTATGTCATTTAAATCTAATTAAGATTTTAATAAATCCAATCTTTCATCATTAACCATGATGTATCCCCTTTATAGTCTAAATTTATTGCCTACCCCCAATAAAGAAAAATGTTTAGAGACAGAAAATTGAGGCCATGACACCATATAAATTAGGTATGTCAGATGCAAAAGAAAATGCTGTATAGTACATGCCTAGAAAGTTATTCAGTCAGCCTCATAAAAAGGGTGTGTAAAATAAATTTCTTGCTGCTATTTTTGCATCATCCTGCATCTCTAGACAACATTTTAGGATATTGAGAAGTAGAAAAGCACTGCTTTATCTGTACCACCAAAAATAACTGCAAATTATTTGCTATTAGTTTTCTTAATTATTTAATATGAGTAATTTTAACACAAATTACTGTACTGTTATCAAGAACTAAAGCTAATTGTTGAAGCCTGGAATGATACAGCTATGATTAAGACATTTAAAATTATATGCAAACCTTTAACTTACATAAGTACAGAGAAAACAGTTCTCAACCCCAACTTTAGAGATGTTACTAGAGTGTTCATGTCCTTGTTCACACAGTTGTAGCTCTGAATTTGAGCATCACAGTTTGTTGGCAAGTCTCATTCAGTAATGTTTTTGAATAATTTAAACACTTATAAAAAAAGCAATCAAGTTGAGTACTTCTGAGTAAGCTCTATCCCTACCTTCTCCTTGAAGCTAGAAACTTGTTTTCCCTATGTTTCCATTGGTATTGGAAGGTGGATAAGCATCAGAGGTTATGTGGAGGAAATGATGATTAGTCATGGATTAAGCAAGTCATTAACTGAGCTTAGAAAAAGACATGTACTCAAAGAACAAAGAGAACTCTTGCTTCTCCAAGAGTTAGGGGAATAAAAAGCCATCTCTGTCTACTTGAAACTCACCAAAAGAACTTGCAGAAATCTTTACAAATACTTGAAAACTTTTCCCATATTCAAATGTTTCAAAAGATTTTTGTGGTTTTAAGGAAATCACTCAAATGCAAGATTTACACTATAATGCTTCAGTGGGCCCAGTTCTTCTGTTATATATCCCATCCTAGCAGTGCTAAAACAGTTGGTTCTCAACTAAAATTCACTTCTACAGTGTCCCTGTTCATTCTTGGATCTCATAACCCCTCCCAAAATGTTCATTGTCCCAGCTTCACCTATTGAGGAAGCAGAGTACTAAACATGCAAAGTGACAGGTTCAAGGCCTAAAAGAAGAAGAAAACAGATGTTAGATACTCTTAATTTTAGTATTCTGTCTACTTGAGATATGTTTACTTGCCAATACTCTTTAACGATATTCAAATGAACGTGTAGTATAAGTTTAACGGTGAACATGCAGCCGATCTAAGCTGTCATGCAAGATGAAGCACCCTGCAAAATGCAAAGGGCTTCCTTCTTATTCTGTCACCTTTAATTTGATTGGAAATTTAACACTGCAAATAAAAGGTAAGCATTAATTTACGGGCTCAATACACTTTGTCGGAAAGTTAAATCATCTGGGAGTCTACATCTGCAAAACAAAATTTATTATCTGTAATTAACTAACCTTTAGAAAAGCTTTTTTTTTTTTTAATTTCCTCCTGTCAGTGTATCAGGAAGATGAAACCATAAAAACTGGCAGAGATGCCACTGCATCAGAATAAGAGTGTTCCATGGTTATTGCAGTTAAACCCTCAATTAATGAAAGTTCAATCATTACATGGTATGTATTTAGACACAAAGAAATGTCATTGCTACACAATTGCACCAGTGAATAAACAGTCCAGCCTATTATTGTGAATACACAGTACTGCATTAATGTAAAACCCACTGTACATAGTTTTATGTCTTGTTATGAAACAAAAATCCAAGTACTTGCAAGCTTAACAAAAGAAGTGCCCTAATTTTGCACTTTAAGTATTTGTAGAGATCTCAGACAATTAAATCTCTTTTGTCCATCTCTACCCAGAACTTCTCTATACACAGAGTAGTAAACCACAATGAGGTCTCCTAGAGGCATTAAATCACTACAGAAGATCTGAAAAGATGCAATCCTTGGTCTTTCAATTGACTAGAACTCGAGTGAAAACAATGTTCTTGTTTGTTGTTGTAAAAATAAATGTCTTGCTTTACCATCAGCAACTAATACTGGACAATAATATCATGTTTTCTTCTCAAAGGATGAATCTCTACACACACAACTAGTTTGGCTGTAATTGTTTGAATGGGGACATACATTGCAGTTCACCTACATTTTTCTCAAAAGTTTTCTAATTCATTTTAGACAAATAGATTTTATTTAGAAAACCTAAGTACAATACAAAAATGCAGAGGCATTTTCTGTCCTCAAATACACCTCAAAGATAGAAACATTCAATATACAGGTTCAGACGTTCTCCTGTCTTGGAATAAGTTCTGCCAAATGAGGGACTTGTCAAGGAAAGTCTAGTCATTACCAAGACAGGCTTGACTCTCCTTCAAAGGAAACCTTTGCCCCTACCTGAAGGGACAATCTTCTGATAAATCCATTGATCTGGGTATTCAGACTAAGTATATACATCACATCACTGTGGCTCCTGTCCTTTCACTGTATTTCCTCCTAATCCAATAAGAGTAGTGGGTTAAAGTGCAATTTCAGAAAGTCAGGATGAACCAAGAGGATGTCTAATAAAGGCACTTATATAAGTAACTGGAGAGCTTGTGTTAGCAGGAATAAAGGGATGGGATTTAGATTAGATAACAAGTGAGAAAAATCAAGGCTTGGGTAAAAGCATCATTTCTATAGAGTCTGTATTTTAATGAGGCCAATGGAATGACAGCCAAGGTTACCAAGCACTACGGAGTCTGCTTGTACTATCCACAATGAAAGGAAAAGAGAGTGGCTTCAGAGGCAAGAACGAAAGTTCAGAGTCTACTATGTCTCCTATATCCATTACAAATATTTTACAAGAGATACATCCACATATAAAAACATTGCAAATGCAGCTAATTTAAAAGTGTTGGTAACAGGGATTAGGCAGGAGTGAGAGTTACATGAGTTTTGCATTCTTTGACTGTAATCACATTGAAGAGAAGGTGTGGGATGCACTTGAA
Source organism: Serilophus lunatus (assembly GCA_013399895.1). Classification (NCBI taxonomy): domain Eukaryota; kingdom Metazoa; phylum Chordata; class Aves; order Passeriformes; family Eurylaimidae; genus Serilophus; species Serilophus lunatus. The sequence continues at coordinate 12,212 of VXBA01003227.1, read as the reverse complement.
ATACATACAGCATTTCCATTTCCCCTCAAGTCCAAGATGGGCCTCAAACTCCCATAATCTCTTTCAATTACCAGTATATTGTAGAGATTCTATGACATTTATGCCTTTTTCCTAAAAGTCAAATGTTTTCAAAAGCTACTATCAAATATGAGTTTACAGCCTTTTTTTTACTTAAGTATCTCTTTCTTATAGTAAGTCTCAAAACTAATACCTAATATGAAACTCCTCCATTTTAGAAAGTATCTAAATATACTATGACTAATTTAAAAAAAAAAAAAGATTAAAATAGTTCATTTTAACCAGAGGTAATATTTATATACATGACCAATCAGTTTATTAACACTATACCCTGTATTTAGCAATGCCACAATTACATGCTTTAAATTGTGGTAGTGTTGTTGACCAAAGAGTAAAGTTATCTGAAGAAATCTGAAATTGAAAATCTGAAAGTTGAAACGTGAAATTTAGTTTATCAAGGTAATACTTTACCGGCTGCAACAGCAATAGTGTTACAGACCCCAAATGTTTTCCATCTGTAGCACAGTCAAATAAAGCAGAGCAGAAACAATACTCACAGAGTATAAAAAGTATATATATTTTTATATATTTTTGGAATTTCCTAAGTTAAATTTCTAGGAGAAATAACGAGGATTTAAATTGGTAAACAATGTAGATGTTCCTTCATCTGTAATAAATAGCATAAGTATCATTAACTTGGTTTTTTTAAGATTTAGGACTATTGAAAAATTAATAAAGGTTTTACTTAATATTAATCATTCTTCTCTTAAAATGACCACACAAAATACCTGCATGAAAGTCAGTTATTCCTCAATATACCTCTTATTTTAAGATCTGTCTACTACAAATCTGCAAAAGCACACCTTGGCATTAAGGCAAGATTTTCACACTGATCATAACAGGCTAAGTGCTCATCCTTTGAATTTTGAAGCAGGATTCATGAAAGGAGTCAAAAGCATGGTCTCCTCTTCTACAATCTTGATAAAGACATCTAAGCAGATGTTAATTTTAGTTCAAATTTCTCTTCTTAGAGGATACAGAGTCTATTTTTAACTGCATGGGCTGAACCAGCTTCTGACACAAATGGCATACATTCAGAATGTATTGCAGACCAAGTCTCAAAAAAAAAAAATGCACAAATAAGAGATAATGTCACCCTTGCCAATCAAGGAAATCCATATTAAACGTTAATCTCCAGTGTTAAATTGTTATACAACCACATTGTATAAATACTCCAACATTTCAGTCCAGTAAGATTGCCTAGTATTGCCATTTCATTACTGGATATGACTTTCATTGTCACACTGTGTTATGAATATAAAAATATTTTCATTAGGAGTGAATTTTCATGAAAAAGCTTAAACTGCACAATTTGTCAGGCTCATTTAGAATCCTGCTTTCAGTGATTCAAACATCACTATGTACACATAATGCATAACTAAATTATTTTTGTTTAATGAAAAGTCCACTGGACATTTTGAGTGTCACAGCTATATAATGAAAATATTTTTACAGTTTTTTTTAACCTTCATAAAGATGATCAAATTCTCTACACAGGAAGAAAACTAACTTCTTTAGGCAAGAGAAAAATGGTACGACTAAACACTTAAGTGACACAAATTGTTAACATGAGAGTAAAAGCACACTTCTTTTACAGTCCATTTTAGATAAAGAGCAAATAAATTTTTTTTACATATATTCCTAGAGTTTTGAGGTGGAAACAGGTAAATCATGGTTGCCTAAAAGTGACATTTCAGTGTGTTACCTACCATCTGTCCATAAATTAAAACAAATATCTTGTGATGGCTATTTCTTGGCAATTTTGGCAAAGACTAATATTGCTAGTTTGAAAGGCACTCTGTCTTTACTGGAGACAAGATACAAAACATTTCTTTCAGTATGTTCACCAGTGTCCACACTTGACAGAAATAAAAGCTAAATAAAAAGACGTCATACCCATATTTTAACGCATCGTTTCAAGTGAAAATTTCAGTTAATGATTTTTATGTTATTTTTCCCACTTTATATTTGAAAAGAATTACAATCATTCTCTACAATTAAGATGCTGTGTGTTAGTTATTTGTAATATCTATAAAGTTTGTACAAGCAGGATAACCTTTTTTTTTAAATACATATGGAATTAAAAACTTACTACTTTTTAAAGATAACTTCACTAATATTCAACTACAAAATCATCTCTTTCCCCACTAATCCTCAAGAGCATTTAGATGATTAAACAGCTTTGAGTTTCATACAAAGTATTTCAAAAGAAAATACAATTTGCAATCAATAAGCTGGAACTTGCTTATTGACAGCTGAATTACATGTGACATTTGTAGTGTGCCTTAAAACAACTGGAAGCATCATGAGAGCTGCTAGAGGAATATAAAACACACTAAGTATTCTGTCTAAGATTAATCTACTAATTTGATTTTTAAAAAAGGAATGAGCTGTTTCTAGACTTCATTAACAGCAAATGTAGACAAGCTGGAAGGTTCTGCTTTAAGACAATTCCTGACAAGAAACACAGCCAACAAATGCTCTCCTCATAGACCTGATAGACCTCATCAAGGAGGTCTATTCATAAAAACCATAGACCTCATAAGCAGCATTCTCCTCATGAATATCATAGCTTTCATAAAGGAAATATCATAAACACCATCAAGGTCATCTCATATCATAAAGATGTTCTCCAATTAAACATCATAAAACTCAAAAAAGTCACTGTCCTCAATCGTGCCCATCACAGATCTCATAGAGATCCTCTCCTCAGAAAGGCATTTTCCACAAACACTCCATAAACATCAGAAAAGCACTAAAAACCAAAATCAACCGTCTTATAAACATACTCTCCTCAAAAACTCTTCAAAGCTGAAGTGACAGTCTTCAAAAAACACCCAAAAAACAGAGTTGCATTCCTCATAAAATCCAAAAATTTCAAAAATGCACAGTTGTCATAAACACATAAATCTCATCAACACACTCCTCATAAAGACGTTATTCTCATAACGGTTACATGCTCTAATAAGTACCATAAAAATAATAAAGGCACTCTCCTGAAGAAACCCAAAAACATGCACAGCCCTCAAAAACTCCTAAATTTTATATGAGCACTCTCAACAAAATCAAAAATATCAAAAAGGCACTCCATGACTTATGCTCAAATGCCATAAATCTCAAAGGAGCTGTCATCATAAAATCCAAAACTTCGTAAAGGCGCAGTCCTAATAATCCACATAATGGTAATGTCTATGAAAACACCATAAACATGAAGGCACAGTCTTCAAAATCCCCATCATGGGGGTGTCCTAAAACTCCCTAATAAACTTCATAAAGGGGATGCCTTCACAGAATGCAAACATTTATAAAGCAGTTGTCCTATTGAATACTATAAACCTCATAAAGACCCTGTCCTCATAATCCCAGGAAACCTCATAAAGCAATGCCCTCAAAAACGCCCTCAACCTCATAAAGGCACTCTCCTTAAAATCCTTGAAAACCTCAAGAACAGACTTGTCCACTGAGAACCCAAAACCTCATAATGGTGCTGTCTGCATAAACCCCAAATCCTGAAAAATGCACTGTCCTCATCAACACCATGAACTTCATAATGGTGCTCTCCTCATAATCCCTATAAACATCATATAGGTACCATTCTCATAATCCCCATAAACCTCCTGAAGGCACTGATGACTTCAGAAACCAAACAATGTCAAAATGATACTGTCCTCATATACACTATAAAGGTGCTGTTCTCACAGAACCCAAAGATTCATAAAAGCACAGCCCTCAAACAACAGAAACACATTCAAGGCATTGTCCTCATTAAACAAAACAGTCAAAAAGACACTGTCCTCAAAGTCTCCATAAACCTCATCATGGCACCGTTCTCATTGTCCCCATCAGCTTCATAATGCTGCTATCACCAAAAAACCCAAAGGGCTCATAAAGAAGCACACCCCATCTACTCCAAGACCTCATGAAGGTCCTATCTTCATAATTACCGTAGAATTTATCAAGAGTGTGGACATAACTCAAAACCTCATCATGGTGCTCTCCCCATAATACCCAGAAATGTCCAAAAGGTGCTGTTCATATAATTGTCATAAACCTCATAAAGGTGTTGTCCTCATAGAACACAAACCTCATAAAGTCTCTCCCCTCATAAACCCACATAAACCTCATAAAGATGCTGTTCCACATAATCCCCATAAACCTCATCATGGCACTGTTCTCAGAATCCCCATAAAGCTCATATAAACACCATCCTTATAACACCCAGAAACCTCATAAAAGCACTGACATCATAATACCCATCAACTTCATAATAGTGTTAACTTCATAAATCTCATAACCCACATAAAGGTGTTGTCCTCATAATCCCAATTAACCTCATAACTGTCATGTCCTCATCTACGCCATGAACTTCATAAAGGTGCTGTCCTCATAATCCATAATACCTCATCATGATGATGTCCTTATAAACACCATCAAGGTCCAAAAGCTTCCTGTTCATATAAAGCCCATAAGTCTCACAAGTCATTGTCCTCATAACATCAAAAACCTCAGAATGGTGATGTCCTCAGAAATAACATTGTCCCCACCAAGGCAACGTCCTCATAATTGACATCAACTTCATAATGGTCCTATCATCAGAAACCTCATAGACTGCATGAAGAAGCATGTCACATGAACCCCAAAACCTTCTAATTGACCTGTCCAAATAATCCCCATCAAACTCATCATAGAACTCAAAGCCTCATCATGGTGCTGTCCTCATAATCCCCATAAAGGCCCTGGCCACATCATCCCCAGAAACCTCCTACAGGCAACACCCTCAGAAACACCAACCACCTCATAAATGCACTGTCCTCATAATCCTCAAAAGCCTCAGGAAGGGAGAACTCAAAACTTCATAATCTAACTGTCCATATCATCCCCATAAAACTCATCAAGGTGCTGTCCTCATAAAACCCAAAAACTCATAGTAGCAATTAGGCATTGACCTCACAGAACACAAATCTCATAAAGGAGCTACCCTCATACCAGTGTCAATCTCATAAAGGTGCTGCCCACATAATCCCCGTAAACCTTATAATGGCAATGTTCTCAATCCCCGTAAGACTCATAACAGCATTGTCTTCATAATCCCCAGAAACCTCATGAAGGCACAATCCTCAATCCTCATGAAATTACTGTCCTCATAATCCCCATAAATCTCATCATGACACTGTTCTCATAATCCCTGTAGACTTCATAATGGTGCTATCATCATGAACTCTATACAGGTGATAAACAGGCACATCCCACATACCCCAAAACCTCACAATGGTTTTGTCCTCATAATTCCCATAGATCTCATCAAGAGAGTGTTGTCATATCAAAACCCCTTGATGGTGCTCTCCTCAGAATCCCCAGAAAGGCCCCATCCTCATAATCCCCAGACTCCTCATAAAGGGAATGCCCTCAAAAATAGCATACACTTCATAAAGACACTGTCTTCAAAATTCCCATAAACCTCATAAAGGCAATCTTCATGGAATCTGAAATCTCATAAAGGTACTGTCCTCATAAACCCCAAAAATCTCATAAAAGGGCTCTCGTCATGATCCCTATAAACTTCCTAACAGTAGTCACATCATTAACCTCATAGATGTCAGAAAGGGACACATCCCATGAACCCAAAAGCCTCATTATGGTGCTGCTTTAATAATCCCCATTAACCTTATAAAAGGTGTAGCCTCATAGAACCCATAAACTCATAAATGTGTTACTCTCATAAACCCATAAATTTCATCGTTACTGTCTTCACAGAACCCAAAACCTCATAAAAGTACTGTTTTAATAAACACCATTAAGCCTCAGAAAGGCATTGCTAAAGGCATTGTCCTCGTAGAACACAAACCTCATGAATGCAGTACCCTCATAACCCCCATTAACCTCAAAAGCATTGTCCCAACCATCTCCATAAACTTCATAACTATGCTATCATCATAAACCATACTGTGGTGGTTTAAGCACCACAATATTAACTAGGGGGCACTCTTAATAGTGACGAGAAGAATGACAGAATGTGACAACAGCGAAACACTTTATTTGTCTGGAGCTCAAAGAAAACACAGTTTAGGGAACCCCAGACTCAACACAAAAAAACAAGCACCCAGCAAAACCACAAAAAAGGAAAACCAAGAAAAAAAAGAATAAGGGAACTGCTTTCAAAGGCCAGTCAAACTGGCCACAGAGAGGCAGTGGAAAGGAAGAGCCACTTTCTCTTTCTTCTCCCTCTCTGATGGGTAGCCAACTCCCAGCCCTTGGAATCTCTGAAAAAAAAACAACACAGTGAAAGGTTCTCCCCCCCCCAACCCGGGATGTTATTTGGGGAAGCTTTCAACCTGTAGTTGTGCTCGTGTGGCTCCAATGCCGATGGAGGTGGGCTGAGTCAAGCCACG
>VXBA01003225.1:68778-82202 GCA_013399895.1 Serilophus lunatus | reverse complement strand
AGATCAACGTCTTCCTCCTGGTTTGGTGACCTATAGCAGACTCCAGTCACAATGTCAGTTTTGCTAGCTGCCCCTCTGACCTTTACCCACAAACACTCAACCCAGTCATCCTTAATGTCAAGCTCCATGGCATCAAGTGTTTCTCTAATATACAGGGCCACCCCTCACCCCCTTCTCTCTTGTCTAGCTCTGCTAAAGAGTCTGTAGCCATTCAATGCAACATTCCAGTTACAGGAGTCATCCCACCATGTTTCCATGATGGCAACTATATTGTATCTCTCCTGTTGCACCAAGACTTCAAGTTCATCTTGTTTCTTGTCCATGTTTCTTGCATTAGAGTACATGCATCACAGCTGGGTTGCTGGCTTCACTTTCAAATTTAAGTTTACAACCTTCAACATCCCACTATGGAGTGCAAGGTTCCATCCCCTTCTCCCTTCATAACTAGTTTAAAGGCCTCTCAATGTGTGCCACCAACTCATGGCCTAAATACTCTTTGACCTTTTTAGACAAATAAAGTCCACCTGCGTCTAACAAGCTAGGTTTGGAAAAGGTCACCCCATGGTCAAAAAAACCAAATTTCATGTGTTGGTACCAAACCTTAAGCCATTTATTGATAGCAGGTCTTCTTCTACTGCATACAGTATCTGTTCCCGCTACTAGAGGGAGTGAGCAGAACACCACCTGCATACCTGCCCCATCAATCATTTGACCTAGCTCCCTGAATTGCTTTTTAATTACTCTGGAGCCCTTCTTAACAACTGCTGGCCTGAATAATCAGTAAAGGATAATAATATACAATATATAGCAGAGGAACATCTCAAATTATAGAATACCAATGATGGGAAATCCACCAAAATCATACTTAAAGATTCACAGTTAGAATGCTTCTCATCATATTTATATTTCACTTCTAGAGGAGGATACTATCTGTTGACCTCTCACCCTGCAGTTCTCTCTCAGAATAACACCCATGAAGTTCAAGCTCACCAAGTCTTATCTTTTCCTTTTTAACTCATACATCTTCTCTACTTAGATTTGTTGTTCATTAAGTATTCACACCTATATTTTGCAAATATAACCTGCAAAAACTTTTTCTTAATCATATAACTTTATGCTAAGGAGTACTTCCAATGCATCTCATCCTACACACTACATAGTCTAGACAACATATATTAAACACAATATTTTTATTTTATTAAACTCTATTCACATCCACTTCTCCACATATGATATTTGAGTAACATACAACTACAGATGTCTAATGCAAAACCCCCTATCTTTAATTAACATTTGAGATTGTGTAATTTTGAAGCTAGAAAAAACTACTAAATTAAGATTTTTTTCCTTAAATTCTTTACCCTCAAAATTTGAATTTATCTTGTGTAACAGTAGTGTTATAACATGTATAATAAAAGTACTTGACTTTTTCTTTAGATCATAGAAGTTCACTATTTCCATTAAAAACTGTTAGTCTGCAAAATCAGCAAATGACTATTAAAATGAGAATGTCATAATGAGGCTTGGGTGCTTGTATAAATGACTTCACTTGCAGTTTGTATCTTTTAAAATCTCCAAAGTCCAGCCTGGCAATCACTGTTGAGGCTTTAAAGACTTTCTATTAATTGCCACCCAAAATTATAGTTTGCTAGTTTGCTTATAAGTAGTTGGTTATTTTTATTTACAAAAAGCATAGTCAAACAACCAGACAAATCAGTTTTGTGAATAACATGGATACAAATAGATTGGATTTTTATTCCTGGGAGAAAGGGAAAAATACTGCATCTAATTAAGTAAATGATGAACCAGAAATATTATGGCTTCACTTTAATTTATGTCTATTAGCTGGGCCCATATTTTTAAACTGACTCTAATGATTCCTTATACTCATGGGAAAATTTTAGATCATCTGCCATTCAGATCTGTCAGCAACCAAACAAAATCTCATGAACGCAGTAAAATCTATAAAGCAACTCCAAATAAATAAGTCACACAGTTCTAGTCAGTTAAACGATGGATGAAAGTCTGCCAGAAAAAAGAACTTGTGTTATTTTGAAAATCTAGATAATTCAAACAGTCTCATAGTATTGTGTGTCTGCCTAGTTAATTACAAACAGGATACTATTTCCCATCTACTAAGCAATGCAATCTAGTTTGTATAATTGTATTTGTTCCTCTTATTATTTCTACTACTTATTGCAAGGATAGCGGTATTATGTGCCATTCATCCTAGAACACTTCTAATTTCAACAAGATTATCAAGAATTCCTTTTCCAAATACTTGTTAAATGTAGCTATTAGGTAGCATCGCCCTATATATATAAACACCCAACAAGTCCTATTTGGTTTTCAATGGTTAGCAAAGCTGCAAAAAGGTTTCTGTGAAGGCCAGCTGACAAAAAACAAGACAGTAAACTTTATTAATGAGAGCGTTCCAACACTGAGGAAAAGGAAGATTAGAATAATTGAAGGTAGCACTTAACAATCAGACTACTTCTAATCTTCAAAAGCGACCTCTGCTCCTTCATGCTTATCAGTGGGTTTAAGCTAAAAATTATTACATCCATTGTGCCGATGATTTCTTTCACATAAAGAGTAAAGGCATGTTCTCATGAGTATTGCAGAGCTGCCCTCAAAGCAGGAGTCTTACACAAACTATGAGGAGGAGGAAAGAGAACCTCCTTTTGAAGAGTTAAGGGTGAATCCTGAGTCCCTTTCTCAGCTCACTTGTCTGAAGCAGCACAGTAGGAGAGGATTAATAAAACCTAGCTCCTCCAAACTTTCTCTTTGAAATTCTAAGCTGCTTACTCTAAGAACTTGAGGAGTAGTCTTGCTCTCCTTGGGCTTCTGTACTTTGCCCCTAGATGCACATGCTCAAATAAGAGTTAAGGGAAACTTTGGATATAAAAATGCCTCAAAATTGCAACTAGCTTGTATCTTGTTCACTTAGAGCTCTCACAAAAGAGATACTGACTACTAGTTGCTTCTAGTCTGCTTCTGTATCTGCATAGGATTGCTATAACATGTTGAAGTTGGAGAGGATGTCTCCAAGTTATAGAGTAAGACAACTCAGACCGAAATAGAAAAAGCAGACCAAAGGCTACAAGCAGAATATTAGCTTACCTTTGTACACCTTACACTGGCCAGAAATCACAAGAGAGCAGATTTCTGCAGCTGATGCCAAATGTCACTCCCTGTTTAGAATAACCATAATGAAGAAAAACTTCAGCTAAACAGGGAAGCATAAAGGACAATTGTGGTAATAATATGGGGGATGGGGGGAAGGTTATTGTTTTCTAAATAAAAGTGAAAAATCCTAGATGATGTTATATTCATTTGTGACCTGATTTACTCTGTTGACTAAATGCTGAAACTGGTGCGAGAGCTCCCAGTCTCCCAGGGAAGAAAGAGGACTTCATCATTCTCAGTATTTTGCACCTCAGGGCTCTATGTGATTTTTACTCTGTACATCTTTTTGGTTCCATAGGATACTGTGTGATTGCTTTCTGAGGAGCTTCATGTATTAAATCACTGTCATCCAGTAGAGAAAAATCAGGTCATCCTCTCTGTCTAGATACATTGGATGAATGATAGATTTCTTCTTATTGTAGCTCCACAAGCTGCATTTGTTATGAAGTCCAACAGAGCCTGTGTAATTTTTACTAAAAAGTAGTCAAAGAAAGCTAGTTTGAGAACTGTTTTTCTTCCTGTAGTTCTTTGAAAACTAAGAAAAGGTTTGATTCAGTAAAAATTTGATTAAATGATTAATTTTGATGATGTCACGATAGGTTACTCTGTGTGCATTTGTTACCCAAATGCATTTGCTGTGCAGAATTCTTGGTCATCTCTTTTATAAACTGTAGTATGCACATTTGTTCCACTCACTTGATAAATAGTTCAACAGATGTATGGTAACACTTTAGCATAAAGGTAGAAAAATTAATTGAAACCTTCTAGGTGGTACAATACTGGTGACAGATGCAAAACTGACATTGAGAAGGAAAGAGTGAAGAAGACAAATATAACATTTGTCTAGCATAGCGCATGATTTTGTTTTTACAGTTTTGACTGTATGTTTCCTAAAAATCGAATAAGCTGATTATGTATTCTTGTAATTCAATACAGTTACTTTAATTAGGTCAGCAAAAAAGTAATTCAGTAAGTGTAGCCAAAGGATTAATTATTTAAAAATCTATATTCAGTGTATTTTATTTTTTAGGCTCAGAATTGTTCTCTAATCCATTTTCAGGCAATAACACTTGCAAGAATTTTGATTTCTGTAATACAAAGGTTATCAGATGCAACAACCACAGTTCTTGGCATTTCAGCATAATCCTGGATACACTTCTCATTAGTGAGCATATGTCACACATGCGTCATATAAACATCTGATGTCTGTTTCTTATTATTTGAATCTATTTGATATATCTATACTTCATTCTGAAAAATATGTTTAATTTGGGGATGCTAGGTAGCTCCCAAATTCTATAGCATCTCTTAAACTAACAGATCTATTCCATGCCTATTCTTTTTGCTAATTAATTTTCATCATGTAGAATTACATGTTCATAGCAGACTCCAAAGTGATTTGTGTTTATATTACAGAGGAAAGAATGTGGTCTAGTTTTTGAGAGTTGTTTTGGATTTTTGTTTGCTGTTTGGGCTTTTTTTTTTTTTTTTGGTAAAAATATTTGGAATAAAAAAGAAAATATTTCAAGCTGTTTCACACCATTTCAGATGCAGAGGAGAAGCACTTTGTATCCCCTGTACATCTGCTTTTATGGTTACTGACTAGGTTCCTCTGACATTTTTTTCATCTCATGGTCCTGTCATATGCATATTTTTTCGGAACGGGTTTTCAGATTTTTATTAGAATGGTTATTTTGTCAATAGCTATTATTTTGCATGTGCTTTTCTCCTAGATCAACTACTATATTTTATTAAACATTTTCTTACTACACTTGGGAAACAGTCAATTGCCCTACATGAGATGTAAATGTTGGAATCCTTTAACAACAGCCAGATCCATTTTGATTTAGTGTATGTATTGCATTACCAATAGCATTGCAGCCTAGAAGACCTTGCTAATAAACTACATTACTTCAGAATTTCATGATTTAATGATTATCTTTTTTGTGTGACAATAACTGGCATATATTTAACAGTGACGAAATGCGGGACAAAATGTATAAATGGATAAAGTATGAAAAACAAACAGTATTTCCATAGTACATGCTATGCAAAAATCAAGAATGCACTTCATGAAAAGCAAAGGAGCTTAAAACAAAATAAGAGAAATAGTATGGTCATGATCACTCTTTCCTTTGACACAAAGAACAAAAAGGGCAACAAGGCCATTGAGTTTCAGCTTTAACCTCCAGTTGTAACTCACAGCTGCCTGGTTCCCATCCTTACCTCTCTACAAATGCATAAAACGGTGTTCACTGTTCAAGTCACTTATCCATTTCCAGCATAGAAGATAGGTAAATGATTACTATATATTCACTACCTAGCACCTGGTAAAACAAATTAGACAAGATTAAAAATAAGGCAATTTATTTCTGTTCTTGCTTCAGTTGTGTGTTTTCCTCTGTCTTTGCTAGAGGATACCTAGGTGAAAATTATCATCCTGTTGCTACTTCAGAGTTACAACGTATTGTGAACAATCCTCTCCCTATGGAGGAGACCAGATTCTGTAGTCACTCTTTAATAAAGATGTTTCATGTGCCCGTCAACTCGATAGTTTTCCACGTATCTCTAAAATTTCCGATATCACTGAAGATGAAAAAAACTTTGAGTACAGTCTCTAATCTCTACTGCTGATAAACGTTTGACTACACTTTCTGCTAAAATGCAGGTATAGGTATAAGGTGCTGTAGGATTGCTGTGACTCCTAAGAATTTTATTTTGGTTGCATAACATTTCAGGCTATATTCTTCACAAAGGGTTATCTGTTAATTCCCACTAGCATCCACTCCATATATTATTTGAGTCTGTTACAGTCCTCAAATATGGTAGCTTGACTTCAGTCTCCATTTTTAGTGGCTCGTGGGACTTCTATATTTTCCTTTCGCTAGGCCTTAGCTCTGTCTCCTTTGCGTCAAACAAAACTATTATCCTCTAATATTAATATTAGATAGCTTTTGCCGGCTTGATTATCCTTTTATTTGTCATAAAATTACTTATGCCCTTGTTATTTATTAATAACTTTATTTCCTGTCAAAAAGAATGGGGAAATTAGGAGTTTTGTTGAGTTGCAGCTTTAAAGTCCAATCATTTTGGAGATGGAGGTTTGAAGAAGGGCTCAGATTTTCATTCCACTACTTTTTCCCCTTTTATAGGGGAAAAAAACCCTAAAAACCAAACAAACAACTCCCTCCAAAATCTAGGTAACTCTGCTTCTGTATTGCAAAAAGCTAAGGTATTCTCAGGATAGTACATCTTAATGCTTGTAAAAAACCCCCACTAAAATAGGCATCTGTGATCTCACCCAAAAATATTATATTCCAGAAGCAATTTTTTCAGCTTTACCCCTGAATGGAAGATGCTCTATTTACATTATGAAGACATGCATACTTGTTGCACAAGGAGTACACACTTCAAATTCACGGTTTAGATCAGATTGCAAACCAGTTCATGTAAGTGTATTGAAAATGCCTGAGGAAAAATCTTTATCAGGTTTTTTTTTCTGGTGCTGATAGAAAATGAAATGATATAGAACACTCTATACCCTAACAAGACTTGAAAACCATCACTGACTGACTGACCTACCGTTTCTGCACCAAGACTTCTTCCAAAAAAAAAAAAAAATCATGACAAGACTTTGGGCAAATATTTTCATATTATACTAAACAGATGTTAGAGGGTTTTTTTAAATCCTCAAAACACCCAGTCCTGTTAAGTCAGTTGCAAAGCCTTTGTCAAGTGTAAGTAAGAACAGGATGAAGTCCAAAATCATGACTTAGTTTTCCATATAATCTGAAAATATCTCTGTATTATGCAAAGAATTTTTACTAAACTCAGGACTTTTAAATCTGGAGACAACAAAAACAACACTAGTTTGATTGTGAATAATCCACATTTATAGTCACCTATCTGTTTATAAGTGCATGTCACAACCTAGTAAATTGTCCTCTAGAAAAGGCCAAATGTGGACACCTATGTACTTATCTACCTAACCTGGTTCATATTCTGCTATACATTTCTGTCTTTCCTTGAAAAGATAGGTAAGATTTTCCTCACATTTTCCTACACTACAAGTCAGATTTTTTTTTTTCTTCTCTCCATTTTCATTATCCTGCTAAAATGGCAATAACTCAAATTCAGGACATGCCTAACTTAAGCATGGCAAGAGCAGCCTGTTTTGGCTGGATGTTCTGATGGATGCAAGATTCTGCCTTACCTGGAACTACTGCTGTTTTGTTGTTTGTTTTTTGGTTTTTTTATCAAGGCTATTTACAATCCTAACACTACCCTCATATTGTCTCAGACACTATAAGCAAATACCTCCAGCTCAGGGAAGATCACCTAGCAACCTAGACCTTAGCAGTTTTTTTTCTTGCATGAAGTTCTACTAAAGACAATTGGTAAAGCTATTTCCTGAGGCCATACATTTCAAACTTTAAATCCTACTTTTTTTTTTCCTACAGACTCCCGATTGCTTCTCAACCATATTGGGCATAGTACAGTGTGTGTACGTTGTTTTCCATGCTCATTCTAAATGCAGGGGTTTTTTTCATATTTCTGTGTATAAATTACTGCAATTAAAATTCTAGTCAACAGGACTTTCTATTTCTTCCCATTTTCAATGTTTAGAGTTACAATCTGTTTGACTTTTTGAATCTTCACACTGATTGTTGTTTTGATAGATTTTTTCTAAATATACACATAATTTATATCCAACTCTGTTTTTCATGGGTTACTCACTGAGACCTGTTAAAAAAAAAAGTGTATTTCTCTGTCCCTAATTGAATACAATGACATTTCTTAATAATTCTTGGAGCTAGCAAATACCAGCAGTAAAAGAGACCCTTTACTGCCAAATAACAGAATGGTGGTAAAGTACTTCAGAAGAAGAAAGAGAATCCCTCAGTTGCATTAATTGGCTTCTGGACAGAATCAAGTTCTCTCCCAAAGGCAACAGATCCTATTTCCTTTGGAATTTGTAACCTAGAAAGACTTGCTGCAACTAACACTTGTCTCTCAAGTTACTACATATTCCTAGAGTTCAGCCTTTCCATTTCCTGCCTTTGTCAATTGCACCATTGGATCTTTTTATAAGTGAACCGATGCAATACAGTCATTTATGGCTCTTGCAAGTGCACTATACAGAACAGCTTTAAAAAGAAATAGGAAAAGCAAAAAATCCTCATCTTCGTAATACTGAAATGAAGTACACCTTACAGAAAAGTGGCTTTCCAATCCTAATGTGTAGGGTTATAGAGTAATTGCATCCTCTTAATACTATCTGAAGCTGTTTCTGAAATGGACAAAACAAAGAAATAGATGAAATAATGAAAGTAAGAGAACAATAACTCATTATGCATTTTAAAACAGAGACACAGGAAATATGTCCAAATGGTAATTAATTAGTTTATGAACAAAGCCTTGTTTAAATTATAGTTGAGCATGAAAGTACTCCCACATCAGTCAATTAGTCTAACTAACTTTGCAATTTGTAAAGATCATTTAGTGGTGTTGAATAAGTGGCTGGAGGCTCTGAATACCACAACAGAAGAAACTTGCTCAGCAGAAGAAAATGCAGATACTTGTTCTCATTGAGAGCAGCCCAGCTAAGGAGGACTTGTAGGTATTGCTTGATAAGAAGCTCAAAATGGACTTGCAACCCAGAAAACCAAACATGTTCTGGTCTGCAGCAAAAGCAGTGTGGCCAGGTTAAAGGAGTTGATTCTTCGCATTTGCTCTGCTTTCATGAGATCCCAGCAGGTGTACTTCATCCATCTCTGCATCTCCAATACAAGAAGGACATTGACCTGTTGGAACAAGTCCAGAAGAGAGCCACAGGGTAAAGAGTTGTGATTATTGAGCCTGGAGAAATGAAGGCTCCAGGAAAACCTTAGATTATCTTCCCAGTACCTAAGGAGGGCTACAAATTAGCTAGAGAGGGATGTTTTATAGGGTCAGGTAGTGATAGGTTAAGGAGGAATGGATTTTAATTGTCAGAGGGCAGGTTTAAATTAGACTTTAGGAAGAAATTCTTCCCTGTGAGGGTGGTGAGACGCTGGCACAGGTTGCCCAAGGAAGCTGTGGATGTCACATCCATGGAAGAGTTCAAGAGCAAGTTGTCTGGGACTTAGAGTAAACTGGTGGAATGAAAGTCAACCGTGATGAATTTTAATTAATTTCTACAATTTGTGCGGTTTTCATCACTTTAACTAGTCAGGTCACAAAGAGGAAAAGTTTTGCATCCTGATCGTACTTTGATAACACTATTTCTGTATATAAAGTCCTGAGAACATGCCAAACATGACAGCTTCAAGAATACATTTATAGATCCACTAGTGCCATAAGATAATATAGAAAAAAGTATGAGATGCACTCAAAAAATGAGGGCAGATAAGAGTAGCAATTTAACAGATGAGCAAAACTTCCAGACAGTTGTTTGCACTTTTAGCTTATCTTTAGATACCCTAGCAGAGAACAAAACGATAGAAAACATCACATTGAAGAAGTAGCTAGCTCTTTCAAATACAATAGAGGATTGAAAAACCTGTAATTACAAATTAGCCCACTTGTATCAATCCAACACATCTTAGTAGGATAACACTAGCGGGGTATTTTTATTAGCTTAAGGTATTTAGAAATATCAATAATAAAAGATGGATTTTACATATAGACAATATATGGTGGTACAGAGCCTGAATTTTTGTGGATGGCTTTCCTACTTATTTATCGACAGTACGTTACGGTGCACTTAATACCTTAATTATTTTACAATCTTTGCCCATGATAGCCTACTTTCTTTGGAATGTGTTTCCAGGCCTCACTTTCTTTCCATAGATCTCCCAGCCTTTTTTTTTTTTTTTTTTTTTTTTTTTTTTTCAATTACTAACATCTAACACTGTAAGAATTTGGGTTCTTACTTGCAGTAATGACCAGTTCTTCCTGTTTAGAGCTTAAAAACTTTAAAGCCTTAAAGCTTGGAAAGAATTCTTTTATGATTTTGGAAGGACAGGTGTAACAAAACATCAGCTCTTCTAGCCCTATTGTCTTTGATTTAATTGTGATAATATGCTACAAAAAAAAATTCTTTCTGGTAAGTAACATCCAATTTAATGTGCCAATTAAGTTTCAGGATTCTAACTTAGACAAACGAAGACTAAATCCACAGACAAATAGTTTTTAACATCTACAAAACATGGACTCTGCTTCAGTCATAAATAATGCTACTGAAGAAATCGGAGAGCTGTTGCTGAAAAGTAATTATCTGTCATAACCTTCAAAGATTAATTTTGGAAAAGACCGTTACACTAACAGCCTGATATGTTGCCTAGCAGGCTGTGATATTTTCACAAAATATCTCAGCTTCAGCATTTCTTTCCTGGGTAAAAATCCAATCCTGATTTAACTCTGTGGATTTAGTTCACATAATGCAACTGTACAGGTATTTTAAAGAGTTAATAGTTTGACTGTTTGAAAGCTTTACACATTTACCTAGTTCAAACTCTCAGCACTCCCATCCAACAGCAGATGGCAGAAAAATCCACATAGATTAAGCATATCTTCACACCAGTATCTTCAGTTTCCACTCCTACAGTTGGTTTTAGACTAGAAATGGTGGCCAAAGTTCAGCTGAGGCTAATATTGCCTGTAAGAATTTTGTCCTTTCCATAGTTGGTTCCTTAATCAACACCAGGTATGATCAACTTTCAACCTAATAATTTCTATTCAACATTTTACCAGGTCGTATCTTTTCATTACATACATGGCTGTAGTCTGAAAAAGACACACTTTATAGGTGTATTGGAAACATCAGGAAGGCAAGGAAGCACCTATCATCATAAAGTGAGCAAAAGCAAGGTCAAGAAGAAAAGGAGCTTATCATTCTGGCATGTACAACAAGTCACTTTTCTGGGCAAAATCAGGGAGCAAAAAAACAAAACAAGCAAACAAAAACACACACACACAAAACTCCCAACATGTACAAGTCACAGAATTCAGGACCACAATTAAACAAGACAGTTGCTAGGTCAAAGACAAAACCTTGGGAACTCAGTCTAGAGACTTGATAATAAGGTAACAAAATATTCTTATATGAGGTCTCATTAAAGTAATCTATTAACAAAAATCTGACCTAGGCCCCATAACACCAGGGAGTTTTACTTTAAAAATATACAAGGTTCCAAAAATTTGCCCGTTAAAATAGGCCTTGGTTCTTTAATATTTTTGAGGTAACATAAAGAGAACATGCTACACACATTTTTCCAGGAGGTAAATTTACTGATAACTTTAGAAAATGAGGGACAAAATAAGAGAACTTGGCAAAAATTTAAAAACCAAAATAAACCCAAAAGTTATGACTGATCTAAACATCTTAACAGAATCCAATTCATTCTGTCCCAAGTAACCCAAAATATTAAGAAAGGAGTGAAAATAGAGAAGAAGAAGAGAGAGAAAGAGATTATGAAATAGGTACCACCAGAGAGTCCTGTGGAAGCCAGGCTTCCACAAGGCCAGATGGTAGTCTCAAGCCAAAAATGAAGACCATATGCTGCTGCTTTTATGTGCTGTGGCCCTCTATGGCCACACCTCCTAGGTGGGAGTTATGGCCAGCGGGTCACTCTGAGGGTCCAGGGCAGAGTGAGGGGTAGTGTTCCCATTATGTCAGCCAATCTGGTGCTGGGTCAAGTATTCCAAAGTGTGGTATAGGCTGTGCTCCTAGACTGTCTTTGATAGCTGCTCTAGGGTCACATGGTGAAGGTGTAGAGGCTCTGTTGTGGGGTATGGCATTACCTAATCTCTGTGAGATTTGATTTATCTTCCCCTATGCACCATCACCACCAACCCTCCCCTCCTCCCCACTCTGACACTCGTGAGTTGGTTCCCACAGAATAATTAATATAATAATCCAGTGTCTCAAAGAGCCTAGATCACTGGGAAACTTCTCAGAGGTAGCTCGAGGCTTGTGAAAGCCTCATGATAATTCTGCATCCAGTTCAAATTAACATGAATGCCTGAACATTGATCTGATTCTGTGGCTTGTCTGACTCTTTCCTATTAGCCAGCCCTGATAAACGCATTTATACTATTATCTCGCATAGGCTCAGACAGATTCTCTTCTGGAATTAAGAGTTGGCTGTTTCCTACTTATTCTCCCACTGACATCTACTGTGTTGAAAAAGCTTTCCCTTGAGTGCATATTTTTTTGCCTATGATTTGAGCTCCTATAGAAAGTTTTATCTTTTGTATGTATTTCTGACCTGCATCTGATGATCTCAGAATATTTAGCAGTGTAAAGTAGATGCTTCAGAAAGAATTGTCATGTGAAAACAGATGTTTAGACAAAAGAAAGGGAACAGAACAAAGTTCCTAACGATCCTTGGTGAATGACTTGAATTTTCCATCTGCATAAACAACTCCTACTTTTAAGAAAATGAGCTAATACACCCTCAGTCTATGTTTGGCATTACAAATCCTAAAAGAATTCATTTGTGAAGACTTTTTTTCTTTAATACATCGGTACATTCCTATTTACTAAAACTCTAGTTTTGTACATGGTCTGGATGCAGAAGCACAGGTCTTGACAGCAAGGAAGGAGAGGCCTCTGTAACCAGAGGCTGGGGCTGCCCTGTGCTGGACACAGCTAGTTCCAGACACTTGTGCAATGGCCTCACTGCAGGACAGGACTGAGCCCATCAGCCCCAGGTGTGGCACCTTGGGGAAAACATATGTGAAAAGATACCATAGTGAGAGGAGGAGAAAACAGAAATAGTGAGAGAACATCCTACAAACCTTAAGGTCAAAAGTAGAAGGAGCCAGAGCAAAGGTTGCCTTCCAGCCCGTGTAGAGGACCCCATGACAGAGCCAGTGGACGTTTCCTCAAGGAACTGCAGCCTCTGAAAGGGCAGACACTGGAGGAGGGAAAAAGTGCAAGGAGGAGGAGAAGTGGCAGAGAGAAATTGTTATGGACTCACTTCAGCACCCATTCCCTGTGCTTTTCCAGATGCAGACCAGGCAGAGGGGTGGAAAGAGGTTGAAAATGAAGGCATAACAAAAAAGCCCAGGAGAGTGGGAAGAAAGATACATTTTAGTGTTTATCTTTGATTCTTACAAAAACCCCTATTAATTGGCAAAAAACTAAACTAATTTTCCTAACATCAAGTCTGTATTGCCTCTGACAGTAGCTGCTAATTGATCTCCCCACCTTTATCTTGACACACAAGCTTTTTCATCATACTTTCTCC
>VXBA01003225.1:44498-68769 GCA_013399895.1 Serilophus lunatus | reverse complement strand
GTTTTCTCAGTCTCAGCTAACCCAAGACGTTGCCCTTTAGGGACCAGGAAATGAAATAATTTATTGTGAATACTAAATGAAGTTTTCAGCCACTAGATCCATGTTCTAGGCCCAACTATCTAGAAAACTCTTAACTAAAGAAATTTTTTAATACTTTTTTCAAGAAACAAATTAACAAAGGTTATGAGTGTTGTTCTGTAAGTATAAGAAAACTGATAATTTTGTCTGTTTCTAGAATCAATAGATTATTTCAGTTTCTCTCTGGCAAAGATATATAAGCAAAATTTCTTTGAACTGTATGGAAGTGCTTTTCACAATATTGTCTAAAGTTACTTTAGAAAAAAATGTATTTGAAGTTCCATGAAATTGGATTCAGAGGGTGCTGTCTTTTAATGAGAGCATATTCTTCACCAGCATATATTACCTTACTGCATACTTATTTCTAGTGTTTTGAATGAGTTATGATAATGTTTTCCAGCAATTAAAAAAAAACCCGACAGGTCTTGTTCTCTGGATTTATTTAGCTTAAAATATGTACCATTAAAGAAAGCATAACTGCAATATACAATACTGATTTCACTTGCGAATTACCCGTCATATATTTCTAATTCCGTTATAAAGAAGAGATGTACTACCTGAAGTATGCTAATTTGATAGAACAAGTATGTCCCTGATTAGCAGCTAAATAAGGTTCGCAAATTTCATTTGATTATTCATTCAACATTTTGTTTTTTCCTTTCCTTGATAAATGTATAAAATCTTTAAAAAATAATAAAAAATTTATGCTAGTTAATGTTTAAATTCACTGAACAATTCTACCATGGAGTGCATTATGACATTTTTACAGTGTAATTTGTCAGTGAAAATTATAAACAGATAAATTAATTTTATAGATGTAGCTCCCTCTATTTTATTCTTTAAGGTTTTTCTTCATCTCATTAACTAGTTTATTTTGTCAGACACTCTTATTGTCTTAGTTCTTGTTAAGACGTGAAGAAACATGAAGTCTAAACCCCATCTTGCACAATACTTTCCTTTATAACATTAAAAAAAAAAAAAAAGGTCTTACGTTTAGGTATACAAAGTTGCTTTTTCCACTTGTTTGAAGCTGTTTCTTTGTAATAGAAAAGTTTATCCACATCTCATTCTTTCAAAGACTGTTGGGTTTTGTATCATTCAGTTCTTCTAATATCGTATTATGAAGGTCTCCATAATGACAGTACTACCAAGCTGGTTTACACAGATCAACATTTATCTTTCTTGTTCTGGAACCAGGACAATCTATTTAAAATAACTCCTTGCTCTTCCACTTTAAAATGTTTTCTAAAAGATGGACACAATTCCAAGAATGTCCAGCCTCTTGAGGTTTAAAACAGTGCACCACAGTACGAATTCTGAGATCAAGGTCTTGATCCAAGGCTTTTGGAAGGTGAATCAAACCATAAAATGATATCAATTTTTGTTCAATTTTCTTAAATTCGCCAGAATGTAAATACTGTTTTCTCCTCTGTACTAAAAATACTTTGTCAATTGTAGTCTAGAATCTTCTTGGTCTTTTTGTAACAAGAAGCAATATTATGTCAGACGTGGCTCTTTGAAAATACTTCATCTGGTTTAACGGTTTAATTTCCAGATTTAACCAGTATATTTGCATAGTGCTCACTGAATCATGTACGTAGCAGAAGCTTAGACCATCAATAACTTAGTTATCTTTACAGGGCATTCCATTATGAAGTACAAACACATCTAAAAGGTTTCTAGATTTAAACTCATAGTCCCCTTAAATCAGGTCTAACTTGGAAAAACTACGTTTAATTCAACCAACAAATTTCAAAGGTTATACCAAAATATCAGCTTCTTTCATTTATCTGTGATCCTTCTATTTTCAAATCAGTCAACTTCTAATTTCTCTGTGGTCTAAAACATTGTGCTAACAAAAAGTTTTATGGTTTTTGTTCATAAATCCTCATATTTCTTCAGCTGTCATTTGTCTTGTTTCCATTTTCCTAAATCCTTCCATAATTCTCTTTCTAGTATGGGGTGACTCTTGGAGATGGTCCTATGCAAGGCAAAGAGTTGAATTTGATGATCATTGTAGGTCTCTTCCAATCAACATATTCTGTGATTCTGTGATCTTTGGTGATCCTAATACTTTTTTTAAAAAACCCCAAAAAAAGAAAATAAAAGTAAAATAACAAACCAAACCAACAAACAGAAAAAAACATCCCAAAAGAAAAAGCAAACAAATCTCAACATATTAAATAAATGTAACAATAAACATATTATTTAACATTTTTAAACACTTTAATAAAAGGATTGAAGAGCCATCTGGAGGGATGCTCATCTATTTGCCCTTCCACCTATCCATCTTAATTTGCAAAGAGAAAAGACAGCAGAAAATAAAAAGCTACATTAGTGGTAATAGTGCTTTTATTTCTAGAACTCAATCGTGTGGGATGAATTACAAAAAAATAAAAAAATAAAGTGACCCTCTCTAGTATGATGGAAGAAACCAGGTTCTCAAAATTCAATTCTATTCATCTGACTGTTATAAGAACAACACACCAAAATAAAATCTAATTAGCATTTAAACCATTACTAAATAAACTAAACAGGCTGCAACTCTTAGTCTCAGAGGAAAAAACAAAAACAAAACAAAAAACAAACCACAAAATATAGTGGCACCTTTTTATTTTCCTTTTTATAATCAGCTTTCAAAATACAAGATTCAGTGTTTGAGTTCCTTATAGTGATTAATACATTCACACAGATTTTCTGCTTCTTCCCTGCAGATACATTCCAGCAATAAGTCTATTATTGTACATTTAACTAACTCCACATCCAGCTATTAGAGATCACTTCGAAGCTTTTGTAAACTAGTGAGAGAACATTATTTTAAAGTAGTTTCTGTGCCTTCCACTTTGATAAATGCATGCATTTACTGTCATAAATATAGGCAAGGTGTAGAAAATGTGGGATATTATAAAACATGCTCTACATTTTTGCAATTTTTTGACAATTTTACTCAAGGTGTACGTGTCAGAGTGTGACTGAGCCATGTTACACAGTTAATGGTTCCTAGAGTAACAATACTTACTAATCTTAAATATTCTCAAAAAAATACAAGTCTACACTTTTAGAGTGAGACGGCATATTTCTTTACTCTCTGTAGAATAAAAATTGGTTATTCTACTTGAGTTTTCTCTAGTATAAATGCAGATGATACTCTCATTTGCAGTTACTTAATCTCAACTTTGAGTAGTACATTACATTAATGTATGTGCTTATTTTTTTCTCAAATTACCTTTAGTTCTCTTTCATTCCTCAAATGTACTTTGATCTCAATATTCAATATTCTCCTAGTACAAGACCAATGTCAGTTCCATAGTTCTGAAGGGAGAAAATTAATGCAGTGTTACATGTGTTTTCTCAATAAGGTTATTTGAGTTTACCCTTTCACTACTTGCAGTGTCAAGTTTTTTTGTCAGCTTGGTTTTTTTCACTTTTCTGGCTTTGCATTTGGTAGAAAGTAAAATCAACAGACTTATCTATTTTCTACCAATTTGAATTCTTCTTCCTGACTTGAGAGGCAGACTGATGAAGTGTAAAGCAAAAAGTTTAGAAACAATTTTGTCACATGAAAGAGGGGTGGAGTTTGCCTGACCCTTCAAGAGAGGAGATTCTCTCAACCCTTAGTAATTTGTCAGTGTCTCCAGGAAATCAAAAACCTTTAAGGCCTGATCAGTCTCTCAGCATACCATATCAGGAAGACCCTTCACCAAACAAATCCACCAAGCAGAGGGTGCATCCAATTGCCTTTTGGGGGGGATGTCAGCATGCCTTCCCAATGTGTTATCCATTGCTGGCCACTATAAGCATCTTATTAGGAATAACTCTTAACAGTGTACAGAAAACATACTTTTTATTAATACAAATCATGACAGGTTAATAAGGCTCAGAAGTCACTGGTGATAGTGCCTAACTGCAAAAATATGTAAAACCATCTGCCAATACCACCAAGCTCTAACACAAAAGCATCTACTAATGTACTTACATAGCAAGCAAAAACTCTAGTCCTAAAAGCAGCATTTAATGAACGTAGAGCACAGTTCTTACCCTCTAGGTGTCTCTATGTGCAAGAAAGAGTATTAGTCCCTGTCATCTATCTCCTTTCACGGACAGGTATAGTATGGGTTTTGAACTTCAAAACATCACCATGTTTTCCTCTCTGCAGGATGTTTGTGGAAGGAGGATGCAGTGTCTGGACACTATTCTCCCTTTCCTTTGAATCCACCGTAGCACATGTTTATCAGTGTTTGGAGAACCTTTGGGACAAGGTGACTTTTTTACATCTGGGTAGCAGCAGCTGATTTTAACCCTCTACATTTTTTCTTTAAATTTTTAACCCTATCCATCATTCCACATTAGAAGATACTCAAGCCTTAAAAAAAAAGAAAGCAAGCATTATTTTTATGATTGAGGAGCAGACTTCATTTGTAAAAAAGCAATGGCAAATTTTCATTACCCTTTACTGGAAAGATATTTTGTTATCTCTTGCAAGTAAGACTGGTCTGAGGACAGCGACTTCAGAAAGTTGCAGTGTCCCAGTTGAAAGACTGAAGATCTTTTGTTGCATTTCTAAGCTGAAAATTCTAACTGAAAACAGTTACATTCATTATGGGTGACACAAGTTGTCTGTTACTGGCAAGTATTTGACATCCTTTTGGCCATGCAGTACTCAACTGAGAAAGTAGTTTCTAATTTTTTTCCTTTTATTTTCATATTTCCATAAAAAATTATAAAGATAAATTTTCTTACTGTGCTTCCCTCATAGTACTTACATAACAAAAGATTCTTTCCAAGTCCTTTGTGTTCTACTGAGTAAATAGTGAAATTTCATGGCTGTTGAAATGTGTACTTAATTATAGATAACAATGGCTTAAAAGGAACCTTTTTTTAATTTGTAGTCATCTCAAATAATTCCTTCACAAATATTTTGTTCATATATATATATATATACCTGCAAATGGAAGTAAACTTATTTTAAAAATAAATAAATAAGATCAGGTAAAAAAATCTAAAATTTACAAAAGCCTATCATGACATCAGTTTTGTCCATAGCTCACAGGTGGTGATTTGCTGTCAAAGTGCATGAAGTTAACATATTAGAAGAAAGACTGCCTACTGTTTGGAGAGTCTTGAAAATATCTGTTCCTGGTAGGAAACGTGAGGGACAAAGTGTTCCTCTTCAAAACAACTGATCTTGATTTAGTGTTTTAAAGTGTGAGCTTTAATTAAAGGAAAAAACACTTCGATGACTAATTGCCATTGACACCTAAATATATTCTTACTTAGTAAATAACGGAATAAAAACAGCTTTTAAAAATCACCTATTTCTCACTGCATTTCAAGGAATTGAATGCATATCCCAGCAGGAGCTGATGTTTTAATGATATAATGCCATACCTCCTATAAAGAATACTAATGTCAGGAAGCATTGTAGGAAAAGTAATTTATTGAGACTTGAAAAGCACAGTACCAATATATTCAGATAAATCTGAATTCCTCTTAGGTTTTTAAGGCAAAATTTATTTTCTTCCCGATCAATTGAGCCTCTGCAAATCACTTATTATAGCAAGACAAAATCAGAACCAAGCTTTTAATAATAGTGTAGTGCTAGTTCCATTACTATGTTCAGGTAATACAGAATACACTTCCAATCCAGATTTGAAAATAAAGTCAAAGTGCATTTACTTTTGCTTTTTTACATGTATATATAATTATACAATATTAACAACTATCCAGTTACAATGTAATCCTCTTTAATAATTATTTTCATTTCGTTTCAGCTTATAGCACTCAGCACACATCTTTGTTTATCAAGCAGTTCAAACACTTAAAAGCTTATAATGTCCACATTTACAATGAACATTCACCCAGTCAAAAATAATGTTGAGGCTGCACACTCCAATCTGCTCTGATCAGCACAGGGAAGCAGGGAGCAGGGGTCACAGGCAGTTCATCACACGTGTTTCCGGCTGCTGCTCAGAGATAGAAATCTTTCCCCTGCTCCAATGCAGTGTCATTCCTATGGAAACAGTTCCTCTGGAACTTTTCCAACATGAGTCCATCCAACAGGTAACAACTGCCCACAAATTGCTGCAATGTGGATCATTCTTCCACGGGGTACAGTCTTCCAGGAACAGGCTGCTCCAGTGTGGGTCCCCCCCAGAGGGTGACAAGTCCTGCCAGAAAACCTGCTCCAGTGTGGGCTCCTCTCTGCACAGGTCTACCAGTCCCTGCCAGGAGCCTGCTCCAACACAGGTTTCTTACGGGTTCACAGCTCTCTCTTTGACGTCTCACTGTTCCAACAGGAAGTCTCCTCCACGGGTTGCACACCTGTGGTCCTCCATGGGCTGCAGGAGGACAGCCTGCTTACCACAGCCTGCACCATGGGCAGAAGGGGAACTTCAGCTCTCATGCATGGAGCACCTCCTTCTCCTCCTTCTCCATTGATCTTGGTGTCTGCAGAGTTGTTCCTCTCACATATTCTCACTCTACTTTTCTCTGGCCACAATTGCATNTGAGCTCAGCCTTGGCCGGCTGGCACTGGCTCTGCCAGATGTAGAGAAAACTTCTAGCAGTTTCTCACAGCAGCCACACCTGTAGCCTCCCCAATACCAAAACCTAGCCTTGCAATTCCAATACAGCGGTGTTTAAGAAGAGACTTATCAGCATAGAATTAAGATGCACCTTTTTTTTTTTTCATTGTTCATAGCATTTAGTTGAGATTTATCATGCAGAATTAATCATCAATCAAATATTCTTGTATTTCTTAAAAGAATCTTGAAATAAACATACACACAGAATAATTTTAATAATGAACAGTTTTATTAAACACAAACTCAAGTGCTGTAAAATGTAACCTTCTAGGGGAATGGACTAAAACTGATTAATTAGTACATAGACATTCATGTAGTTTGTTGAAATAAATAGAGTAGAATGTAAATAACAAATACATTACATATCAAGTTCCTCTAAATGTACCAGGTGCCTGCCTCCCACATTCTGCCTCCAACCTCCTGTAGTGTCGTCTTGACCATGGCACTGTTGACAGCCTGAGAGCACAGCTGATCTCTTTCCAGGAGGCAAATTGGTTATGTTCGCACAGCAAATGGGAGGGTGGCCTTTTTTATTGAGTAGATAATAAAGTTTGGGGTTTTTTTTCTGTAACAAGTCTTTGTTGGCACAAAAAAATGTTAATTATAAGCCCTAACTCCCTACTTATTACACGTTTTGATCTAAAGAAACAGTGACATGAGCCTTCTTTCTCACAAGTTTCCTATAGACATATATTTTTTAAAATACATGCAAAAATGTAAAGAAAATTCTAAGTACAAGTGAAAGCATGCAAAATCTGACAGTGAAAGGCTATGATTCTAAGGGAAATCAGTAATTTTATGCTTCATTTTAATGTATGGTGAATCAAGAATCAGGATTATTCATGCAGTTATAACAAGAGCTGTATCATATAGAACTGCACAAGAAGACTCTTTAGAATGCCTGCTTCATATAAAAGCAAAGATTAAAATGATGCCATTTAAACATTAAATGCATGTAAAAAGTTAACTTTAAATATTTGGTGGCAAAAAGTTTATAATTCATTTTCACTTTGAACAAATACTGAGCTTTTTGCTATTCAAAGAAAACTTTCTGGATATTTACACTTCTGAAGCTTTCACAGCTTACCAGAGGCAAATTTACAGTAAAATAACCTAAAGCAATGACTTCCCTCCAAGCTTTAGACATCTTGGCAGTTTATAGAGTCAGCACAGATGACAGAGTAATGAGCTTTTAAGAACTTAATCTGAAGCAGGGGGAAGATTCATCATTTATCTTAGACTTTTGAGTGTGATTCTTCACTGATAACTTCTGATTAATAAAATTGCACTGTTACATTAAAGAGTAAGAAAAACTTTTGCATCTTTGCTTTTCCTTGTATTGCTGTAAGACATTGATTCATTGATTACACTGAAACAAAACTTGCTCATGAAGAATCTGAAAGAAATCATAGGCTAAGGAGGATAAGGCACCCACCAGCTCATAAATTTCCCACTCTGACAGGTAAATGATACAAAAGCTCTTCTCACAGCTGCTTAAGGATGGTCCCATTTCCTATACAATATCTCAGAATTATTTTATTGAGAAGCAATAGGAGATGAAGCTAAAGAGATTTTGTTTACAAAGCAAGCTAATGAGTTTTCCTCCAGAAGTAAGTAAACATATGGATTCGCTAAGAAGTCAAGGCAAGCACCAGCAGTGGTCGTCTGCTATCAGGAAGCTCTGTGACACTTGTGCTACAGCTGTTCTCAAAGTCTCCCGTCCTGTTTGATGCCAAATAGACACTGCAAAGGTCATTACCCTGCTCAACAATCATTTAACAACAGGACAATAATGTCCATTTTGATGATTCAGATGTGGTTGATCAATGAGAAAGTGAGGAAGAACAATAGATCAGAGAGGACTTCTTCAGGAAATAAGAGATTTAGATTATAACCTGCTGTAGAAAACAATAAAGAATGTAATAGGAGAATGAAGGCACTTTTCTCCTTATATTTTAAATTTTCTTTGCTATTTTATTTAAAAAAAGAAATCATAGTAGAGATCATGAAACCAAATGAGAAATGTATTTGATATGACAGACAACATAAAAGATCTAGACAGTACAGTTTGGAAAGCACGGCAATTACCAGGAAAAAAAAAGTTATGTTTGCCATAACTGAGTATGAGATAATTCTTTTGCATTTCTTCACTTGCAAGACCACCTATCTTGAGGGGAAGATTTCTGATGCTATATTTCATTTTAACTATGCCAGTTTTAGCCACATGTACGTTTCTTATTTTTGTGGTTGACAAGAAAAGGTTATTTATGATACTATTTCACACTGTTTTGTTGGGGTTTTTTATTTTCCGTATTCCTATGGAAATTCATTTAATTCAAAAATTAATGTCAAGTTGTACTCTGAAATAAATAAAAAATAAAAAAGAGGGGAAAATAAGATAAATTCTTGTGGTTTTAATATGCACAATATAAAATAATTAATTTATAAGCCAGAGCTACTTTGCAAAGTGTGCTGTTTAATATAAAGTATTTGTTGAGGTTTTTTTTGAATAAACAGACATCTCTGCTTACTGTCCCTACAGTGAGAAAAGGCTGACAAAATTACAGAAAATTAAAAACTTGGTGTAGAAGATAGTAGGCTAAAATACAGCATATTTGCAACAGAGCTTTGCATCATGTAGCTCTTGCATTTCACTGGTTGAGTTATGAGGATTAAAGGGAACCTAGTTTTTTGCCTTGTTGTCTTCAACAGGTTTAGTCTCTCTTTATTTGGAGACTAATATGATGCACTGTATAGTATGTTAGGAAGCCATCATGTGGTTGAAGCCTTAAGGCTACTTCTTGTTCTAGTAATTATCAGAAGCTTATATAAATTTTTATTATGTTTAACATTTCTATGTCATTCAACTCAATCTGTTCCTATCTTCACTCTCACAATTTACCAAGCAACACAGTTTCAGAAGGCAGTACATATATTCAATGACTACTCAACTAAAATGTCCAGTCCAAGATAAAATTTTCTCACTCAGTGGTTTAAATTGCCAACAGAACTGTGATATAGAATAATCAAATACTTCATCAGAATTATAAATTGCTTTACCAAGATATAAAATAAATTTCAGTAAACTGTCCATAAAATTAAGTTGTGCTTCACTAAAAAATAATCTGTAACAAGACATGAACAAAATTCATATTATCTGTTTCTGACTCTCAGCCTAAGGCATAGAGCACAAATCCAAGTAACACAAGATAATCAACACCAGGAAAATGTGTCTGCCAGCAGTGAATATGTGGTACGTTAAATCATTTTTCAGATTAAAAGACAGGCATTTTGTGAAAGAATTAGTTAGTGCTAGAAATATTTCTCACTGATTACGTATACTGCTTGAATTTGGATTTTTCCCTTATTAAATACATAACAATGTAATTTTTTTCTTGATGATCTGTTTACAGGCTTGTGCTCCTTCCCCTTTGTTGAACTTCAAGAAGAGAGCAGTAACTCACACTGTCAGGGCATCTTGACTCTCAATTACGTGCTTGGGCCAAGTGAACTTTGCAACTCTCTTACTCTAAAAGCATTATATTAACTTCACATTAAGGGTGCAGTATTTCTATTTTCTTTCCATATGTATTATTTTGGGTACACATGTCCTTGCAGAAATACATACTGATAACAATAATTTCTGTATTCACTAGGATATAATTATTATGGGTATTAATTGGATAGAATAGTCCCTACTACTGAAGGATTAATAAAATCAAGTTAGTTTTAAAATTTCTATTAAAATCTACTTGTCTCAATCTAGTATCAATGCCCTCTAATTTCTACATATGTCCTGGAGAAATGGTTGTAATGAAGCGCTCAAACCCATTCTGTTATTATTTTAATCATTTGGTAAACATTCTTAATTTTCCACAGAACTACAGGATTTTTGTGTTTCCCATTTCCCTAGAAGAAACTCTTTATTCTGCAAATCAGATAGATGCTCAGTCTGAATAATCTGGTTAATCACGTAAGGATTTTGTGACTCAAAAAACCACTATGTTTAAAGAGAACTTGAAAAATCTCCAGCACCTTTTATTTTGTGTTATGAAAGTAGACATCCTTTAAACATACACGTGATTGAAAGATGTCATGAAACAGTAAGGCCTATATTTTGATATTGTTCTTTACTAAAGAAATTACTAATAAAGCACAGGGATATCAGACCAGGTGCTGATTTAAATGTTAGTTAAGACAAAGACTAGTAAAAAGTTAAACATCTCACAATTAGCCTACATTATTAGCAGTCACATTTTTTTGTACTGTATGATACAATAAATGTCAATAGAAAGCTCAGGCACATTAATTAAGACTTTTTACATCCTCAGGGCAAAGTATGACATGAACTGTATAATCCACACATATCCAAGCATGTCTTTCATAATGTGAGACGTTTGCATAAAGTATAGATGAAGTTCAGGAGGATAGTCTAGTTTAGGAGGAAGAAATTCATATTCAACAGACAAAAAAACCTTTTGTTGCAAATTTCTTTTCTGTCTAAAGATGACAGAGGCATGCTGAAATAGTTGAAGAGATGTGATGAATGCAATTTCATTATGACTATGATTTATCATAAAGATAGCATCACAACATATACAACAGTATTGATGTCCTATCAATAGGTAAGTGTCCAGCTGCAAAATCACCTGATGGGTTGTATTTGCATTGACGTTGGGGTAATTGACAAGTATAAACATCTGTATCTACTCATCTCACACTCTTGCCCTCCATTGTAATATGATGCTGGCTTAATTCGGTAGAATACCCTATTGTCTTCTCCTGAACATCTATTATCCTACACTTTTCCGACACATCAACCAAGCTTTCCTCCAGCTCCAATAATCAGCTTTCACACACAAATACCACTGCATATCTCCTCACATTTTTAGTATCATTCATCCAGCATTCAGTAACTGAACAGTGAAATTTTTACTGTTCATTTTTGTAGTTGTTCAGTCTCACAGGAATCCTCAGGATCTCACTGGACCCAAAAGAATCTCTCTCCAGTTAAGGCAATTCAAAAACAGTAATTTATTAAGCTTATTTTCCTTTGCTCAAACTATACACTTTGATGCTTCCAGCTGTGCTTGAAGCAATGCCACTATCCTAGACACTAAAATGACCTAAATGACCTGTTTTTTGTTTCTATTTTATGAGGTCAAATCCAGGGGAAAACTTCCAACTGTTGAATGAAAAGACAGAAGATCTATCATCTAACTGAGTAGGAGTTTCAGCATTGAGACAGTTGGCAGTGATCATGGCAGTGATGAATCAGTGGGAAGAAATGTGAGAAAAAAAAATTCATTATAACTTCTGCTGTCAAGGCAGTTGTTAGAATTAATAATCATAGACAATTCTTGTTAAATGTTCATGTTTAGATAGCTTTAAAATAATATAAAAATCCTTCTAAAAATCCCCACAAAATCCCCACTCCCTAAAATTTATTTTTCCTTAATCTTTCATTAGCCATTTTAGATGTTCATCTAAAGATGAAAAGAAGAAAACTAATAGGTGAGAGTAGTTCCCAGGCCTGCCAGTTTTACTATGTGAAATACTTAACAGACCTCAAATAACAGTACAAGGGTTTAATTAAATTGAATTCCTAGTTAACTCTCAATCCTTTTTTTAATTCCAAGTCACAAGGTTTTGTAAATGGCAGATTTTAATCAAATATGGCCCATGTTTAAAAAAACCCCAACATACTAAATACACTGTAATATCACAAGTTCTATGTGCTGTTAGTATAACATTTGTGAATCCCATGACACAGAATTCAAATGAAGCAACAGCCTCTCCCCATTCTGCATCTCACCTTACAACATATATACTACCACTGATACTCAGCAGATCCCCTAGTTTTGCATAGAAAACTACACATAATTTAATTCAGCTATTTTTTTACATTGCTTAAAAGCAAGTGTTTAATATATTCAAGAGAAAAAGAATCATCTTTATAAACTAATTCAGTTTGCTCATAATGCAGCAACACAGAAATTCGTATGACTTAGGTTGCAAAGTAGTAGTTAAATAACTAATTTCCAGAAGGTAATGCAACAGGCTTATTTCTGTGGGGACACTGATTGAGCATGAATTAACCTTTGAGTCATGATTGCATGTGAGGAAAAAAGTAAAACTATTAATCCCATAGCCCAAACTAACCAGAGTTAATACTCAGTCTAGGAAGCATCCTATCTCTAATTAACATGAAAATAAATATTTTATCTTATTTTTGATTCTCTAGGCACATCTCAATTTTAATACATTTCAGTCAAACCCGTTTTCTTTTACCCATCAGACCTATATTCTTTTGAGCTAATATCTTTGGTATTTTCAATGCTAGACGAGAAATCACTGCAGTTAGTTTTAAATAAGACTGTATAAAAGAAAAGATAAATGGTCCTAGACAGCCATACTGCTTTGTGAAGTATTGAACTGTGCTATGGGTTGACATATCTTTAAAATTGCTGCTAAATCATGAAGGCTCAAAAGTCAGAACAGATTATTGAAATGTTCTTAAGTGGATTTTTGACACCATTTTTACTTGAGCCATGAGGATATAGTATAGCATAAGGTGACATTCAGAAGTGGGTTTTGACACAAAATACATTACTACTTGTCAGAGTATGCAATGGATATCATAGTATATATGGACTTTTCATATATTACATGATAGATACTGGATTCAGTGAACTGAATGTTATATAATACATTAAGTCATAAATTTAAATATTATTACATGAATTTTTAAAGTTATTACATACTTCATTAATAAATTATTAAATACTTTGAACTATTGAGATGGTGACATGCATAGTTTTCTACCTATTTAGTTTTCTATTAATGAGGTAAATAATTTCTTTTTTTTTTTTTTTCTCATTAAGTAACCTGGAAATATCTGAAAAATATCAGAAAAATATTGTTTTTTTTTCATTACAGTCCTCTGGTATTAGCTATTTCTGAATTTTCAGTAGCCACTCTATACCCTACTTTGTGACCTGTGCACATATGTTTTATAGTTTACTAGACTACTTATTGTTTAAGTCAGCCCTAGTCCTTATCTTCCCATCCAATGCCCTGAGTCACTGTAGCACTTCGAAGGAATTGCATTTTCCTTCATTATTACCATTCACTGTCAGAAAAAGCATTCCTTTCTCATTTCTCGGGGATAAGTAGTACATAATTTCCTAATAGGCCACTGTGCATCCTTTTTTCCTTTGCTTCTATATGCCATGAGTCATTTAAACTACAATAACAGAACTGAAACATGTCTACAGTTATGCAATCTACAACCATAAAATCTACAAGTAGGAGAAAGCACTCTCGAGCAGCCAAACTCAAGCCTTAGAGTCTTCAGAGAGTTTTGAAGATTTATTTGCTACTAGCTAGGACCTTTCAAGGCACTTCTAACTACCACTAATTGAAATCTGAGTCATTACATTTATTACTTTTAAAAGGTGGAGATTTTTTTCTTTCTAGCTCTAGTTCTTTCAAATAGAAAAAAGTTTGTTTCCTTGAATTTGCTGATCACCACACACTTTTTTTTTTAAATTAAAAAGTAAATGTACACTCTCTTTCAATATGTTGTTAACATATGTAAGACCCTTGTTTCAGCTGAAGTTATACTGTAATTCTTTCTAATCTACAAGATACATGCTCAATTTCTTTTCATTACAATTGAACTTAATAACACAGCTTCATTTATTAGCTTATGCTGATCTGATTTCCACTTGGTAATATCTTTCCTTCAGGAAAATATGCTTCCATGTATCATATGTAACATACCTGAACTTAGAAACATATGATTAGTGAGAGAAGGAGAGAGCTGTAACTGACAAAGTCAATTTTATACGTTATAATAGATACAGGTAAATATCTTGTTTTGGTATTGCCAACATAGTGCAGTTGAGGATATTTACTTAAGAGCAAAAGATAATGGAACTCCTAACTTTTAATCTTAGCAGAAACTTAATTTATGATGATGAAATGCTAATAACAACTCAGTTACTTCAAACACAATAGGCCCAAGCAAGTCTATTTAAATCCTGTTTTGATAGAGGGATTTTTTGATGTTAAACACCCATTAAACACCAATAAGATTAGAGCATTTTACACTTTGTGTCTCCTTTGAAAATCCCAACTGCTGTCACAGTACA
This sequence comes from Serilophus lunatus, assembly GCA_013399895.1. Classification (NCBI taxonomy): domain Eukaryota; kingdom Metazoa; phylum Chordata; class Aves; order Passeriformes; family Eurylaimidae; genus Serilophus; species Serilophus lunatus. The sequence continues at coordinate 53,951 of VXBA01003225.1, read as the reverse complement.
TAACTTGTGATGTACTACAGGCAGTGTAAATTTAAGATTTTATTCTTTCACATCTGAGTTAATGGGAATCAAATGGGCAAATATACTTCAAAGGAAAATTTTAGTTTACATCACTTCTCAGGAGTAAATAGATGTATCTCATACAGAGAATGAATTCATGTTGAACACATGTGAAGGATCTTCACTGAAGAACTTTGAAGATGACTTTCCAGAGAAGAGCAAAAATTGATTGTGTCACTGCTCGAGAATTTGCTGTGCATTCAAGTATTCCAGATACCCTCTATGCAAATAGCATGACCCTTAGCTGTTATTTCAGAAGGGCATACATCTTCTGCCAGCCCTGATGTAACATTTCAAATCATCTACAGTGAGAGTACATAGGAGAAAGAGCTGCTGCCATCCAGTGTCATCTTTGAAAAATCTCAGCTGAAACAAGAGCCTCAGCCAAGAAAAGTGTGCAATGAGGGTGAGCTGGAGACTATGGTCACACTGAGGGTGGAAACTTGAAACACCTTCTTGCTCCATTTACAGATCGCAATTTTAGAACAGTTTCATTTCCCTGGGCACAGGTGAGGACAGACAAGACTTTGATGTATTGCTTCTCCTATTGAGCACTTTTGATGCTGCTGGGGGTAGTACAAAACATATTGAGAACAATCACAAAACTCTGAGGGCAAGACTAAGAGGCATGATGTGGCCCATGCTGTGTCTGCTGAAGCCTGTAACTGAGGGGGAAAGACTAAAGTAGAAGTGGTCTCATCTAGCAGGTCACTAACTGCCCATGTGTGCCTAGTGTCGCTGTCAGGGCTTTGGCTGCAGGATCCTTGGAGCAAAGACCAACATCTAGACTCTTCATCATCTATCCTTCTTCTAGGTTTACAGTAGTAAGATGAGAGGCAATGAGCAAAAGTTGGAATATGCGAAATTCTGATTAGGTATTAGAAAAACACTATTTTATAATGCTGGAATACTGGAATACATTGCTCATTGCTGTGATGGAATCTACCCTTGGAGACAGGGCTGTGCACATAGCCTTGAGCAATTACATCTAATTAGATCTGTTCTGAGCAGAGTATTGGACTACTAGAGGTTCTTTCCAATCTCCATGATTCTAAATGAATAATGATGTGCATCGGCTCTGCATCCCAAAAATGTCCAGCTTTCCCTACTGGTTATTTAAAGGAATCTCAGAAGACTTGCTCAGGTGTTTTTATCATGGATACCTAGGAAAAGGTTAGATGAATCTCTGCCACAATTTCTATTTTGCTGCTATTTGAAACACATAGGAATTAAGATATCTGAAAGCCTTAGTGACTTTGATATCTCATAAATTCAAATCCTATAATAATAAGTTATGAGAAACAAAGCTTCTTCTTACAATCATCCCAATATTTCTAATCACTCTTTTACAATATCACTCTACAAATTATTCACCATTTAATTGATGAAAGAGAAAGGCAGCTTTTTTCACTGCAGCCTTAGGAATAGTTGCACTCTAATATCTGTAAGGTTCTATCACTTCCTAGAAATAGTTACAGAAACAATTCCACTTAAAGCAAAGCATCTCTGTGTTAAAGCTCTCATTGGAATACTTAAATTCTTATTCTGTGCACTTGTCTCCTAATGCTTATTCATATGAATAAAATCACTGATTCAGTTAATTTTTTTGAGTTTGTGGCTTATTAATGTGCTGGAATTCTTTAGTATTATAAGGGTTACTTTATGTGATATCCTTCAAAATACACTTTTGAGATGTTTTTCTACTGGCATGATTGTCCTAAGTTGCTTAACTACAGAATAACAGAAGGGAAGGGAAGGTGTCTTGGGTTAGCTGAGACTGAGAAAACTTTCCCTGTTTTGACTCAGGTTTAAATAAAGAGATTTCTTTTTTTTTGTTTGCCCACTTCCCTTCCCCTCCCTCAACTCCCCCCCTCCCCCCATCCCCCATCTTCCTTTTGGTTCACATGTTTTCTTCTGTTTTCTCTTGGGAAGGAAGGCAGGGGCCTGNGAATACTACTTGTGACAGTCAATCCATACCAACAAAAAAGGTCATTCTCGTTTTTAAAATTGATAAAGGTACCGACAGAAAGAGCTTCAGACAAAAAGACCGAGAACAATATTTTCCTTAATTAAGACGACCCCAGGTAGCCTTTCTGTTCCTTCCCAAGCCCTCCGTCACTGCCATATCACCAGAACAGAAATACAAACCCTCAACTCCTCCATCCTGCACACTCTTCTCTCGAATTCCCAATTCACATAGCACGGGAACAGAAGCAGAAACACCTGGGCTAGTCAACTGCTCATGGACTGCAGACCACTGGACATCGACAGCCTTTGAGAAAGACATTTTCCATTTAAAAGTTATACGTATGGCGACAGCTGCCCCCGCGAGCCCCACATAGGCTGCAGGTCTGAGCGGCTTCCCGAGGCCGGCGGGCTCTGAGCGCGGAGCGGGAGCCGATGCTCTGCTGATGAAACCAACTTTCAGTCACAAAGGAAGCGCCGCACGGAGCAGCGGCCGCCTGCGCGCAGCGGGCAGGGCAGGGCAGGGCAGGGCAGGGCAGGGAAGGGAAGGGAAGGGAAGGGGAGGGAAGGGAAGGGAAGGGAAGGGAAGTCTTGAGAGAAAGTCTCAAGACTTCACTATTTTGATCTCAGAAACTTTTGTTTTTCAGAACTACTTTATTTTCCCTAACTGTAATGATGCTGACACTCTTTTTCTTCAGCTGCCTATCTCTATTTCTCGTGCTGAATTCCACTCTCTATATATATGGATAGCAACTTTATTCTTCTGAACCTTCTTTTGGATATATTCAATAAGCCAAGTTCCTTTAGAGCCATCATAAAACATCCTCCCAATACTGTAATCCCTATCCGTCATACACACTGTTTGACCATTCTTCTGTATGAATAAAGGACTTTGAAACCTAAGTCTCCAGAATTGGAACAGTGAATACAAATATTACATTCCTGCCTCACGTGGCATAGCTTCAATCAGTAGGAAAGACAATGTTCTCCCCCAGGGCAGACTGTCTTAAATGACTGTGGAAGACAATGTCTTGAGCCTGTAGGTTTCTCACAGTACTAGTGCCTTACCCTCACCACAACTCTCCTTTTCCTGGCTCCACCTCCTGCCAGTTTTCTTCCATAAAGACCTACGCAAAACAATAAACAATTTTGAAAGAAGGTGGCTATTACTGTGTTTCATCTAACACTCTCTGTTGCAGGTTCAAAACTATTTGTATAAGACAGATTCGCTCTAAGATCATGGGCCAGATCAGAATCATCAGTAGCCTGAGATTAAACAGAAAAAAAGACAAACGAGAAAATATAAGTACTAAAGAGCAATCAGAACTTCCAAGAGCTCTTCTTTCTTCATGTGCTCAGAAGCAGAACTCGGAGCATCCAGAGAGCATTACCATCAAATAGAGGAGTGCTCAATGATCAGAGCTTGAGTGGTCATTTCTGCAGTTTTAGCACTTCAATTCTACTTATTCTGTGTGACTGATTTCCATGTTAGTTGAATTCTGTATTATTTTCATGTTGCACTCGAAGACCAGGATATAGAATTTGTGCCCTGGAAGAAGATCATAATGTGCATTTCAGCTTTGGATCATTACTTAAGCTGTGGGATGACAATACTTGTTTACTAAAGTAGACCTTGTGCTATTGTCAGGGGAATTCACTGCCTGCCAACCTATCTTTTCTAAGCATCTGAAGTGGGTTGTGAGGTGGGGGTTTTGTATTGTTCTGTTTTTGTTTGGTTGTTTTTTTTTCTGTTTTGCTTGGACAAATGCAGATATTAATCTAGTGGCAAGATAGTCTGTTATGAGAACGATTCTAAAACTGATTTGGTTTTTACAAATCTAAGTAGTTGACAAATGAAATGACGGTTGAGGAACCAGGAGTCAAAACATTGTTATCAGCCAGGTGGAAAAAAACTATCAAGAGTCTATCTTCCAAAAGTTATTGACTAGAAACTATCTAAAGTATTTGGTCTGACCTCACTGTTACAGAGGAAAACACATAGCAGCAGCAGAAGCATTACATGTGACCTTCAGGGCCGTTATAAACACACAGTTATATACAGACACACACATATGGCTTTTATGACATCCTGACAAAACATTCAAAGATGAGGTTGAATCACTATATTCACCAGCTCACAAAAGAGGGCAACAGATAATTTTTAAGACTTCTACCTAAATACCATGCATAAAGGAATTGTGCACCAAATTACCTTTTGCAGACCAGCTGCTTTCATTCTCTTCAGTGATAAAAAAGCAGAGGTCAAATCAGTCTGACTAAGTAGTTAGCCATCTTTACTTCTGTGCCCTGAAAAAGAGGTGACCTTAAGCAGCTAAAATGTACTGAAAGTGAATGGGGCTTGGTATTTCCAGGAGTAACATCTGAGTTAATCAGTAACAGAGGATATATTTACTTAAAAAAGACACCAAAAAAACCCCCCAAAAACTCCCAAAACCCCAAATACAAATTGACACCAATATTGTAAATAGCTATAAAAAGATCACTCTTTTTAAAAGTTATTCTTTAAATTAATTTTAAAAAATGAAAACAAAGAAAAAAACACCACCATCACCTCTAAAAAACACCAGAAAAAATAGGAGGGTTAGCAAGCCAGTTTTATGTAATTCTGACCTTTTTAGTCCTCCAAAGTAAGGAAAAACATTTCCATCCATGACAATGCTCAGACCTTACAAAGAGATAACAATAAGTAAACCTGCAGTACCTAATGCTAATTTAAAAGAGTGATGTGTAGAAATGTGTGACCTTAGAAAAAAAAAGTAGCAGTACCAATATTTTGTTAAGATGAATTCCCTGGTATAAAGGGCTTGATACGAAAAAATATTTAAGCACCTTTTGGTTGTTTCAATAATATACAGAGTGCTCATAGAAACTGAGTGTTAAAAGCTTTTTAATATTCTACTGATACACAAACTCTGCATGCTTTTTTAATACTAAGAAATAAGGTTATTTGTCCTCTTTGCAATTGTATGCACTTCTTCTGTTGCATGTAAAAGAAAATCGAACATATAATAGATTCATTAGCAGAAATTTTACCCAGACATAAAAGTCATAATTTAAGGTGGTTTGTTGTTTTTGGTTTTTTTACTCTAATAACTTAGGGCCCTGCTATCAGATGTGGATTCCCATGAATTAGGCATACAAAAATAGGAAACAAAGAGAAAGAGTAGCTTTATATCAGTGTGATAAAATTTGATATCAGCAACACAGAGAAAAAGCCACTAAATAGTGAAGCACTTGGAAGCATTTCAGTAGAGCAAGAAAATACGCAACGCAATGCATAGGATAAATAACCTAGGTATTTGGTGTCAATTGTCACCACAAACTTGCCTGTCCTTTACTGATTCACGTAGTAAGCATTGCTGCCTCACAGTCAGAAAAAACCCGTGATTCATCTGGAGCTCCCTAAGCCTCTACATATCATCAAGTTACTAGAAAAAAAGTCTGACTTATGAAGGACCTTCACCTTCCAGGAAGACCTCATTGAATATACATGATAAAAAATTATGCAAAATAGATTCCTTAAATATCCTCAGGATGTAAAGAAATTAAATAAAGACAGAATTATACACTTCTTTTGTGTCAAATCTATGAGAATAAATAATTTTTAACTAGACTAGTAAGCTTTTCTTCCTTTAGTCCCTTTGCAAATACGTTGAAGACAGAAATGCCAATGGATAAGAACATCCATGTAGTGCATCACAGTTCATGATATATCAGCTGTCTGAAGCAAGAAGCAATCATTGCACAGTGATTAGAAACAGAATAATGTCCCTGTCTGTGATGATACCTCAGTCATAAGGGATAACAACCATTAGTTTCTGTGCTGCTATAGGACATTTGACAGTAATGACTGAAGACAACATGAGCGCATGAATGACTGATTGTTTCAGTGCTTGATTTACTTTATCTTTAAACACTCTTGCATGCCAGCACAGGAATGCCTGAAGAAACAAGTGTCATCAGGAAGAGGTGATAGATAAGAAAACCAGAAACAATAGAAGCACAGTCTTGAAGAGATTCACCAAGTAAGGTACAGAAACATCTCAAAGATGCAGATGTCATTGAAGTGCAGAAGCCTAAAATTAGCATAGAAGAAGTGCACTAACAGCTTAAGGGAGAGTCAGTGTATTTTTTGAAGCCTATCATAATCATTGCCAAACATTTGGCAGTGGACATTAAACTTCATCCGGCAGACATGTCCATGAAACCAGTTCAAAAAAGAATAACTTGAAAAAAGGTTAAATAGAAAAAGTAAACAGAAAAAGTAGGTCTGCAAGGCTCAGGATTCCGAAGCATACTGGCTGCTTCTGGCTGAAATATCTTCTTACGGAACATAAACTGGGTATTCAAACTGTTACCCTGGTCTGGAGATGTTGGGGTTTTTTCCCAAACACAGCCGGACTAAAGAGACATGACTTTTTCACCTCTGAAGCAAATAAAGAAGCTGAAATTCGTTTTGATTTTTGTTGGTTTTTACTTTGTTTTTCATTTCACATAATAACAAACTACAAATTTCTCCATTTCCAGAAGTACTGTGGATCTCATTATATTCAGCCTACCTGATTCTTTTTGAGATTGTGACTGACTGTTTCTAAACTTCCATATTTCTGCATTATTATACCTTTTTTTTCTTCTTTTATTTTACCTTTTCATTTCAAAAGCACTCTCTTATTATGATCCAAAAAATTCTAGTATTTCTGCTTAAAAATCAGATCCATTGCTGGCTGGTGATATACTTCATGTGTTTCTTCTGTAAATAATTGGGCCAGCTGAAAAGATTAACAAAGTAATTTGCCAGACATTTGCTACTATTTGAGAGGTATTCTGAGGAGTATAAAAAAGTCTGCTGATTTAAAAGTGCATAATGTCAACATATCTGACTGAAAAGCAAACAAAAACTCCCAACATATTAAATATAATTATTGGTCATTCTTAGAAGTCTAAATGGACAAGTCAAGCTTTCACTAATTTTGTGACTGAGAATTATTCATTTTCAGATAATTACTTGAAGGCTGTATCTAAAGTGAATTAAAACATTGTTAAAATGGGGAGATACTTCTTATCTAGCTTTTACACTGTGGTCCTGTCATTTATTGGTAGTACAGTACCTACATTCACTTAATTCACAGCCTTTACTACTTAGCTATGCATGAGGCTGTGGAGATTTATTGATCAGGAGGAACCTCACTGGTATTCCACATAACTGTTCTGAGAGATTTAAATAAGACATGATGTTCATTTAAAAATAATGCTAAGGTTCTGGCAAATTTAAACCATGCAAATGCTACTTAATTTTTAATCACTGATCGCTAAGTTTAATTCATGCCTGAGTGGCCATTGACTTAATTACAATATTATAAACTCATAAGTGGTCCTTGCTCAGAAAAGGCATTGGGATGTGCCCTGAAGAATGTGTTGCTAAACATATGATTGCTTAGCCTGTGAAGTCTCAGCAGAAAAGCCATTAATTTGTGAAAATGGGACTCAGATTGCAATTATTTTCTATCTTTCTTGATAAAGGTGACTTCCCTGAGAGTCCTCTATCTTCATAATGAGCCTCAATCCAGTCATTATAATAATGCATTTCCAAATTGAAAGCATGTTGAATTCTCACCTAAGCTCCTGCATTTGTAATCAAATACATTATGATCTACTGACTAGAGAGCATTTTGGTAGCATGCTGTGTAGATAAACTATCAAAAGGGAAATTCTACCAGAGGATGAAGCAAACTTTAGATTTAACAATTTGTGAATGTATTGGAACTTTGGGAAAAAAATGGGTCATTTGTTTTTTTTCTATGTTCATGATATGATGTAATGTGTTTCTACAGACAATTGAAACTGAAATTCTTCTGCCTTTTCTTTAAAGGAGAAAAGGATGAATCTTGTGAAGAGAATAATAATGCAACGTCTAGCTCTTTTCCTATTGAAATATATGAATTTAAAATAGTGTGAAATATGTTGTTAGATACACATTTGAAGATTATTAGAAGACACTGTTTTTGATGCAGCAAACTGCTAATCTAGTTTTAAAAACGTATTTCTAGCTTCAAAAGATAGTTGACACTGCTCAGGCAAAACAGATAAAAACATATTTCAACAACCTTCTTTCTGCTTAGTCTAAAAGCATTCAAACACTACTAAGCCCAGTTCAAACTGGGGGAAAAAAACAAAGCCAACCAACCAAAAAAACAACAGAGATTGATTTTCTACCTGCAACATAAAAATAGAATTTTCTGCAACACAAATAGGAAGATAAGGTGTCAGGCCATTTCAGTGGTGCATAACAGGATTGAACTTGAGGCAGCATGGGGCATGTGAGTCAAAAAGACTATGCTTTGTAACCCATTATCAAACTGATTTAATGACAGCTAAAAAGTTAGAAAAGCTGAACTTTCATTTTAGTCCTCAAAAAATTTGAATCTGTGACTTTATTGTTTGCTACCATTATGCCATTTTTATGCTTTTTTATTATTATTTATATTTATAAAACAAGTGATAGATACGTTTTCTGTAACTGAATTTAGCGTGTCAAACAGAAGATTTAAATGTACCCTTTAAATAGCACAAACTCAAGACTGTAACTATTTGGTTATTTGACAAACTCCTCTGAATATCCACAAAGGAATCTAGATAGAAAACAGGAGAAGGGGGGGGGCCCAAAACTCCCCTGTTGAGAGACTCCCTGGAATATCATTGGCACCATCAGCCTCACAAGGGCCCATATGGGCAAGCCCAGGGGAGCACTGCAATATACAGTGACAGGTAGAACACAAAGGACTCCTGAGGAACTTGTCCAGGCCTCTGCCTGAGCTGTTGCAGCAGACTTATGGACCCTAGTTCAAACATGAAACACATCCCATGAGCTATGGGAAGCTTCTGTCCTGTTACCTCTGAACTAAGGGATGTTGCTGTCTAAGACTGCCACATGTTAGTGCAAGGCAAAGGCAGTTTGGTATACACAGGAATTAAGGGATAAAAAGGAAGGGAGGTTCATGTGATTGAACACTGAAATACCTCTAGGGGCAAGAGCTCAGTGGGATTGGCCACTGGGGACAGGGGAATCCTTGACGTTGTGAGGGGAATGGGGTATACGTCTCTTCCAGTAACTGAGTGTCTCTCTGCCCTCAGGGGCGTGTACATCCAGGTGCCAACATCTGAGGAGGCCAGGATCTGGCAGCCAGCTAGTAGGTAGATTGAGTGTCTGAGCCTAGCTGCTGCATACTTCTGTATATATATAGATGTATACGTTTATATATTTTCATCAGCAGAACTTCATCCTGCACAGAGGCAAGCAAGATGAAGTAATTTTGTGCTTTTTTGTGTGTACCTTCTGGGAATACATGTTTGGTCTTTGTCTTGGGTTAGCTGAGACTGAGAAAACTTTCCCTATAAAGAGATTTCTTT
>VXBA01003225.1:15502-44217 GCA_013399895.1 Serilophus lunatus | reverse complement strand
TTTTCGGACATTGAAGCGAGGAATAAGTTTTTTTTGTTGTTTGTTCACTTGTGGAACTGGTCGGGGTGGGGGTGTTGGTGGATGGTATTTTGAGGTTTTGGGAGGTGGTTATTGGGCTTTCTTCAGGGGGGGTTTTAGGTATTTTAATATTTTTAAGTTAATTTTTTTCTTTCCTCATAATAAATTCTTATTTTCTTTACTACCTCTGTATCCACGAATTATTAATCAATAATTTTGCCCATCAAACCAGGACAGTCTTACCACTGGTTGGACCTGGGGACATAGAGAAGCAGGAGTCTTGCTTCCCTCAGGCTGTTGGGTCTGGCACGATATGGTTTCCTCCATCAGTACAAACTGGCACAGTGTGGAAAAAGCAATTCTTTCTGAAACCCAGGCTAGCATGGTCATAAGTATACACTGAATTGAAATTTAAGACTTAGTCTACCTGGACTTCAGCAAAGCCTTTGACTCTGTCCCCATAGCAAATTCCTGGAGAAGCTGGCACTTCTCTGTGCTGAGTTAACAACCGGCTGAGACGGCCAGGCCCAGAGAGTGGTGGTGAATGGTGCCACATCCAGTTGATGGCCAGTCACTAGTGGTGTACCCCAGGGATTGGTATTGGGCCCAATCCTGTTTAATATCTTTAGTGATGATATGGATGAGAGGATTGAGTCCACCATTAGGACGTTTGTAGATGACGCCAAGTTGGGAACAAATATCGATCTGTTAGAGGTAGGAGGGCTCTTCAGAGAGACCTAGACAGGCTAGAAAGATGGGCAAAATCCAATGGCATGAGAATTAACAACTCTAAGTGCCGGGTTCTACACTTTGACCACAGCAACCCCAAGCAGTGATATAGGCTGGACACTGAGTGGCTGGAGAGCAGCCAGGCAGAAATGGACCTGGTAGTACTGGGTGACAGAAAAGTGAACATGAGCCCAGGTGGCCAAGAGGGCCAGCAGCGTCCTGGCCTGTATTAGGAATAGCATGGCCAGCAGGACCAGGGAGGTTATTCTTCCCCTGTACTCAGCACTAGTTAGGCCACACCTTGAGTGCTGCATCCAGTTCTGGGTGCTTCAGTTTAAGAAAGGTGTCGAGAGGCTTGAACGTGTCCAGAGAAGGGCAACAAGACTGGTTAGGGGTCTGGAACACAAGCCTATGAAGAGCAGCTAAAGGAGCTGGGGTTGTTTAGCCTAGAGAAGAGGAGGCTCAGTGAAAACCTCATCACTCTCTTCAATAACCTGAAAAAAGGTTGTAGCCAGATGGAGGTCAGTCTCTTCTCCCAGGCAGCAAGTGACAGAACAAAAGGATACAGTCTCAGGCCGCTCCAGGGGAAGTTTAGGCTGTGTATAAGGAAAATATTTTTCACAGAAAGAGTGATTTCATTCCAGCGAGGTGGTGGAGTCACCATTCCCTGTAAGTGTTTAAAAAGAGACTGGATGAGGCACTTAGTGCTTAGTGGATGAGATGGTGTCAGGTAACAGGTCAGACTTGGTCTCAAAGGTCTTTTCCAACCTAGTTAATGTGATTCTATGACTTGCTCAATGCTACTGTACATTAGACAAAAAAAAGTGGAGGCTGTAGAAGGAAGTGTCTGTGGCACATAATTACTATCTCACTAAGATATTAATTCAATTAGAGAATCTATGAATGAGGAAGATAATACACTTTACTTTGTGAGACAGCACCACTGGAATATATCTGCAACAATAAAGAAAACAAGTGCTTACTTATAGACACACTGTGAGGTATATTTACAAATTGATGTATAAGAAGGCTACACTGCTGTTTAGAGTAAGCATCTGAAACAAATTTGGACAAGAAAACACATAAGTATCAGTACACTTCCAAGTAGCATTCACATCAATAAAAGTATCTTTCAATTTCTTTCATATTTCCTATTCATATTTCATATTTCTCAACAAAATAACTGATATTTACAGATTATAAAAATGTCTGATATGTGAAGATTTTTCAATTTAACAGATAGCAAAAGGAATATTTTAATTTTTTTTTTTGAACTCCATAAAATCTTTATCAGCATTCTTACATAAAGACAGAAGGAAAACAGCCACTAAAATGTTCCTTAAAAGAGATTTTAAAAATTTCCAAGTCAGTGGTTAATAAGAAAAAGTATTTTTCCTCTATTTTCTTCTATTTTTATCTTTTTTTTTCTTTTTCAATCTCCTATAAAATTCTGATTTCTGTGAAGATTCAAAACTTTTGCTACCACTTATTAACTAATTTTTCTTCAGAGAAAATATTTTGGTTAGACAGCTAATCATAGGAGATAACAACGAAAATACCCCATTCTCTTCATTAAAGAGGAAGAGAACTCAACCCTGAAGAATTGCTTGTTGAGTAGAAAGGACTGTAACAGCCGCAGATGGATGAAAGGGAATCCTGGCACTGAATTACAATGTCTTTATCATAACATTTCACTGAGGCACAACCAGCATCTTGAAATACTGCAATGTAGCATGTGACTCTCTTGTTTTCTTTCTCTTTCTTTTTTCTATCCTCAGTAATATGCCTCATGCATTTCTTACTTCTGAAGGGAAAGGCAAGCTTTCTCCTCCATTCTAAACACAAGCTTTGAAACAAACAAAAGGTGGTAGATGGTAGCAACTCTGATTAGTTTGTTCACAATCTTCATTGCATGAGATTTTGTGTCAGACATTACACAATTAACTCTTGCAATGTCACCTTCCTTAGCCTTGTCTACTTTACCATTTTTATAACGCTCTTCAAGTTTCCTCACTAACATGACCACTGAATACAGAGAAGTTAAATTATAGCTCCAAGGTTTGCTAAAAAATGATAGAAAACTAGTTAACAGCATGAACAGCCCCTGAAAAAAGACTTCCTCTATATCATATAAAGCCATGAATAATTTTGATTACTGAAAGAGCAAGGGACATTTTGGACTTTTTATGATAACTAAAAATAAAATTGCAGAACCTATGCAAAAATGAGACAAAAATTCTACAACAAATATTTAAGTTAATCAAGTTAATCTGTAAAAGGTACTTGTAACTCTTGGAAGATACTAAATATTAATTGAGGGATTCAGCAAGGAGATAAAGCATACGGTTATCGGTGAGGTATTTACATGGCTGACATGTTGACTAGTAAGATTGCACCATTTCTTTAAGCTAAATTGTAAATGGTTTCCAAAAACAACACCAAAGAGATTGTCATACTCATAAGTGGGGTTAGGCATCTTGCACTTCGAAAGAGCATGCAAATAAATTCTCCTTTGAAACAAAGAAGAAAGAAAGGCCAGAGAAAAGATGTTTTTCCTGGTATGGTTAGGGGAAAATAGCAGACCAACCTTTGAATATGAAAATGTTAAGGAAAAAAAGCACAGCAGTGTCCTGGCATCTTTCTTAGTTATAAGCCTAAGCAGCCATGAATTCAATATGTCACAATTAGTAAAACAATAGTAAAGCAGTTTAATTGGTACAAATAAGTGGAAAATAAGATTGTTACCATTCAGTCTTTTGTTTGCACCTCGATTTGTCCCATCATGTCAAAAGGATTATTTGCAAAGAAGTCAGTGATTACCTTTCTTTCTAAAACATTCAGACTTATTATAATTAATAATCTTTGTAACAACTTTGTACTTGTGTGTCTGATGATGGATAACACTGGGCATCAGCTCTATTGATTCTAAATACAAGGTAAGGTCTTTCAAGGAACTAGTCATCTGCTGCTCTTGCTACAATTGAAATAAGGCCTCCTCTTCTAATACTGTACCACCAGAATCAAGAAATAAGACATGCAAATGAAACATCCTTGGAGTTATTCCGAGTAAGCCAGTTCCATTGCTGTCTACTGTACATCACTAGACAAACACTTCAGAAGAATGGTCACTTTATACCGGATGATGTTGCAGAAGAGCCAGAGGTATTGATTTGGCCATATCTTACCTTAGAGTGAAAATCAAGAAAGACCAAACAGTCCTGGATGTGCTTCCTGACTGAAAGTCCTATTATCCAAAGATATGTCCCTTAACACCACATGGATCATTTGAAGCACAGCCTAAGTTACCTGCATCACAACTGCATGCCACACAGGGCTTCTGACCCTAGAATCACCGGGATAGTAGAAAAATTCTCTGCTAAAAGTAGAAAAGGGGAAACTTTACCCTGTTTAAAGGCATTCACTAAGGCTCACTAATGTTAAGGGAGCATAGCTAAGGACTGATTTGGAGAACATTCCTCTGGACTTATGTCTGTAACTGAATAAAGAATATTAATATGGATTTTCAGTGAAAGAAAACAAATTAAAGGAATAGTTGGAAGGTTGAAAACTCAAATGTTCAGAATAATCCTTACTCTGATAATATGTATTTTCTTTTTTTATATATGTTCAATTAGTCTTTGCCACTTTTGCTTTGCTCTTTCACCCCTAAATAAGACTATTAAATCTTTTTTTCTATTATATTCAGATAGGAAAGATACTTCTTCAAAGTGAATACAAAAACCTCGACAAGAACTTAGTATATCTCACAGCATCTTCCAGTATGAGTATGACAAATTCCTAAGAGACTCAGTGAACTGTGTATACATGTGACTTGTGCTGAAAGTGAGGATTCCCTCACATTTCTGACAAAGAATATGGCTTAGGTTTCACAGAATCTGGTCTTAGCAGATATATGGAAATATATTGGGGGTAAACATATTATACTCTTAACATTAGTTCAAGTTTCTCACTCTCCACAGGCATTTTTCTTTATTCCAGTCTGTAGGTGACCACCTAAAATCTACACACACTATATACTTTGAAAAAGACCAGATCAACATTTGTATGATCACCTTCATTATATACCAATCAAAATGATGTAAAACATCAACAACATTGATAGTAGTTTGGATATTATGTATATAAAATCAAACATAAAACTACTTATTAGCAACTGAAGTAACAGGTTTTAATATTATTTAAAACTCAAAAAATGGAGAGAGACAAGATATAGTAATTTAATTCTGAAAATAAAAGGTCAGACTATGACATTGATCTCTGTTAATTTGTGCTCTAGATCCCAAAATTATTTTATTTCCTGTTTCAGCCATTTTTAGTAGTAAAAATATTGATTTCTTTGTTCAGGAATCAAGAAAACAAAATATATTTCTGAGATATTCATTTAGATTCATTAAAGAATAAATTTTCAAGTTCCATTCATTTCTAAGAACAAAACAAAAGCCCTAATCTCTACAGATTGCCAAAACTGGTCCACTAAAATTCATCTAATATTTTTTCTTCTTTCTTCTTTTCTTCTTCTTCCTCTCTCTTCCTCCTCTTCCACCACCACTGCTATCATCTTCATCATCAAACAGTAGTAATATCCATGTATGGGGAGGCATTATAAAATCTGAAAAATAAGAGAAATTAATGTGCACTTGTTTGTGGTGACATAATTTGTTGTTTTGTTCTTCCAATTTCAGCTAACAGAGAAAACAGGTAGACAAATCTTTAAGAATGTATATTCACTGAGATTGTTTTTGCCCTAAAGCTGTGCTATTCAATAATGGATTGAATAACTTAAAAGTAAGGAACAGGAAGTTGGTAAGACTTTGATGTTCCAAACTTCTAGATTAGCAGGCATAATTTTTCAGATGTTGGCCTCCACCAGTACTGAGGCAAAAAAATGAACTAAAGACTGAGCACTGTTGCAAAGAAAGTTCCTGGACTGCAGGCTAGCAATTTGCACTTTTCCAAAATTCTGACTGTCTAGAGAGTAACTTCAAATTTCAATGCAAGCTACTGAGAACTCTCACTGAAAAAAAAATACAAAAAAGACACTAAATATAAAAAAATAACTAAATTTTACAATATCTGTTAAAGATGTAAACCTTGACAGAAAGTTTTTTTCTCTAGCATGATGTTTTCTCTATTTCTGACTAAACCCCTTTACAAGATATTTGCTTCTACCAAGTTGTAGGCTAGATGTTAGGAAAAATTTTTCAGAGAAAGAGTGATTTCCCAGTGGAATAGGCTACCCAGGGAGGTCATGGAGTCACCATCCCTGGGTGCATTTAAGAAGAGACTGGATGAGGTCCTTGGTGTCATGATTTAGTGAATGGGATGTTAGGTTGGACGTGATGATCTTGGTGGCGTTTTCCAACCATGTTAATTCTGTGATTCTGTGATTCTGTCTTCACTAACGAAGACAGAATTGTGATGACAGTACTTTGCAGTGCTGAAGACAGACCATCTTTATAATCTCTGTTTTAATATGATTTAGTTCAGGCAGCTTTTCCTAATCCATGTTCTAAGTCAGGCTAAATATTGGAACAAGAGAAATTTTATACTTACATACTGAAATCTAGCACAGAAAATCCAGCTACTTGTGGTAGCTCTAAGGTAACTGCTGGATAAGTTGAAGTGGGAAAAAAGGCATGAAACAGTAGTTGTCAATTATTCTATTTTTGTGCTTTCTGTTATTGATGACATTCCTTATTTACTAGGGTAAAAGTATTATGAGCCCTTAACACACTCGGTCAAGGAAAGAAGACACTTTATTTGGAAAATCATTTTCATGCCAAATTATGAAAAAACTACTATTTCAGCATAGCCTGAAAAAAAATAAAATTGCAAAATGCCTTAAAACTTTCTTGTTTCTTATTCAGGGCTTGTTTGATAGAGGAAATATATTTTTTTCTGAGTTTCAAATGTAGTTCCTCACCATCTTAAGATGCTATAGTCATCAAGGATATAACCACAACTAATCAAACAAAACATATGTTTGACTTCATTGAATATTTTCAGTTTGTGTTGCATCTTGTTAAGGTGAGTTTTGAGAAAGTAGTGACCCGTATGTCAGAAGAAATATACAACAGGAACTCAATTCTACAGACTCCAACACAAAGATGATATTTATCATATGCATATTTAACCTAGGGTTTCTGGCAGCTCCTCAAATCTCTTCTTCCCTATCACCTCCCCTGTTTTATAGAAAATCTGATTGAACAGTACACCAAAGATTCCTTTATATCACCTGTACCCTGAAGCAAGATTAATCATACCAAGGTCATTTCTGATGAATCGTGATGCAGTCTGGTCTTTCAAACTTCAGATAAAGACACTGTAATCTCTAAATAATCTATTTGTACACTTAAAAATCTCTGAGATTTTCCTGAATACCTACCCTAAATTCTCTTACTGCAATTACTTTTGTCCTAAAGATTTGGAGAACTGATTACTGCTTTAAAAAAATCTTTGATCATAATATCTCTTCTGGATTCTTTTTTTCCAGTCAGGATATTCCCTGTTCTTTATTCTTTTCCTTACCAGTCCCTTTTTCTAGGTTTGTGATTACACTTAGATTGCACATCCACTGAGATTTATCCATTTGATTATTTCATAAAATGTGATGACCAAAACGGGTTCAAATAGTCCTTGAGCCTTAGAATATTGGATAGAGAAGTCCTTGCAACTGACAAACAATACTATCTTTCATTCATTCTGGTAAGAACTCTTTTTTTGTTTTTTGTTTGTTTTTTTTTTAAATGATAATGTGACAGTAGCTTGTGACTCATGAAAGCACTGGATGCAGCTGATCATTCCTTTCTAAGTTTAGAGTTGAAATTAACACTGAACACATTTTAATCTATCAGTGTTTTAGGCATCAGCCTGCTTCTAGAAGAGGTGAATCCCCTACGATCATGCTCCCTGTAAGTATGACCTCACAGGTTGCTAAGTAGTTATATAATTTACTGATCATCATGAAGCAAATTTCAGAAGGATAAAAATTTTAAAGATGTTTATATTCTTCCAAGTGTAACTCAAGCATATATCTAAGCAGAAAGATAGAAATATTATAATTTCTGAAAATACTTTACCATGTTCTCTCATTATATTAGATGTCATTGAATCTACTCACACTAGACATCATCACCCTTCTATTCAAAATATTTTAATGTTCTGAACTGCCAGGAAAAAGTACGTGAAAAAAACCAGATCCAAATAGTTCTGGTACCCACTTATTTAACATTTACTTGCTAGACTATAATTCTTATAGTTCTGGTTTACTTATGTTGACCTTTGATGACACTGGAATGAACTATTGTCCAAGATATGATTTCTAAGTTTGGCTGTGATGGAGATAATTTTCTTCATTGGTTTTATTTCTTTTGCTCTTGTCCCCACCCCTCCACACACATACCCTGCCCCATCTCACTGATAGCTTAGCTACCAGCCAGACCTATTCCACAGCACTACTACATTAGTGAATCTTAAATGAGATTTGGAGAATTTGATTTTTAATATCTCAAGAACAATGAATTGATTTATGTTACCTGTATAGTGCAAACATTCTATTGCCAGTCATGTCTCTAAATTACATAAATTTGAATTTTATCTTTTGCCACTGTGCCTTTACTCCAAGGGCTACTTAAGGTGTCCCTTTTAGAGCTCTTTTGTGATGTTTGTTCTACTTTGGAAAGTTCTGTGAGGTTCTACACCATGCATAAGGGTCACAATAAAAATTTAATTCACAGATAATGGAGAATCAATATTTGTATCATTAAGCTGAAGTTGTTTAGCCCAGAACTTTAATAAGAATGTGAAATATATTAGGAGTTGAAAACATACAAGTGAATAAGGACATAAATACTTAGAGCTGGCTGCTGTATGTGTGATATTTTGTTAAGAAAGAAGAAATATAAATGTTAAACTTTGAATCATTACTTTATTCCCCCCTTTCAATAAACAAAATCCCTGGCATACTTAAGAACACCATTACCCAGAATGCTGGAAATTAATAAAGAGAAACAGAATATCTTGCAAATATTGAACTCTCTTTAATCAAAAAACCTCCCATGTCTTATAATGGGATATTGTTAAGAATTTACTCTTTAAAATATAGAACCCCATTCTTAAAGAAGTACTAATGCCTAACTGTCCTATACTAGTCTATGCAAAGTAGAGGATTTCTGTTGAATAATTCTGGGGATTAGTCTTTTCTAAGGCTAAAACTGCACTACATAGAAGGCCAGTAACAACACATTATAAGAATAGTGTAGAAATATCAACTGTTGGAAGATAAGATCTTTCTGGGTCAGGAATAATGTCGTTGCTAAGACAGAGGAGGGTAAAACAATGGCATTGAAATTATTTGTAGACTGATTTTTCATTAAAGAAATGATCCTGTGCAAAACAATGCTAATGATATCAAATGGAAATAAAGAGTGAGACTGAAAATATTGCGGATTATTTTATTATTAAAACATTTTATTTTCCCTCTCAGTATTATAAAAATGAACAGAACGATTTTTCAAAAACAGTGAGTCCCAATGATTAAGGGCTGTCTACATTAAAGTCTTATTAGTACAAGGACCAATGGAAAAGAAACTGCTATAAAAACTGCTTTGCTATACATCAGAATATGAAAAGAAATTCTTTGTTCTGTAACTGATATACTTTTGAAATATTTCTTTTTGTTTTGGTTTGGTTTTTTCCCCTGAATTTCCTATTAAAATACAGCTGTTCCAGTTTTATGACAAAAAAGTCAACATGTCTCTCAACAATGAATTTGAAATATGCCACTAGTAGTTACCTCAGAGTGCTACTGTGTAAGCTAACATCTAATTTAGTGCCATACAAAATAAGATTTTATAGGCCTGTAGCAATACTTTTTTTCCCATTTAAACACATTTTGAATTAAACTCTGATGCGTTTTCTTCACACATTCCACTCACTGAAGTTCTTTGTAAATCTTTTTTTTTTTAAACTTCTGTCCCTATACTACTGTAAAGCACTAGTATTTCCCTGGTTTCCTCTAGAATATGGTACAGATAAACAACTCTGATACATGGAACTCTGTAAAAATCCATTCAGCTACGGAAAATCTGTCACATTTGGCATTTATTCCTTAAAAGCTACATCCTAATAAGAATTTAACTATAAGAACTTAAATATAAGAAAAGAAGCAGCGTGCAGTTTTTAGGCACCTACATTCTTCACCTATACCATGGTGTTATGTGCATGGAATCCTAGCAGGGATGCTGCTCACACACACAACTAACACTTTCTCATTTATTCAGGAGTCAGAGCCTTTTCTTTAACAGTCTTATTTAAAACTATTCCTTGTCACATGACAGCATCCAAAATAATCAAAATCCAGTCGTAGAAAAAACTATAAATTTGGTCCAGTCTTCTTCACTCACGTTGAAGTCTAAATGCTTTCTGCTGTTAAGATGTGTGTCCAGTAGAAACACTGTCATTACGTATTTAAACAGATAGAGGCCTTCTTAATCTAGTCTTTTGCACAACGTTAAACAGTTTCAGAAAGGAAATGTGTCCTTTCCCCAGCTTAATAACCATGTTTTTTGGGTCTTTTCTAGCAAGCAGGAAGCATGAGTATAGCCTTGTTGCTGAAACACGAAAAGAAGTAAGAATTTCTTTACATCATTTGCTTAGGTGTAAAAGCACAAACTTTTTTGAATAAGTGTACTTTAGTGAGCTTGGGAATCTATTCAGGTATATGAGAAACATTCCATGCTAATAAGTAGAAATCTGTACATCACTACTATCAATTTTAACTTGTGTATGGTGTAACACAGTGTAGCATAGTCTAGTCCAGCCTACTATAGCAATAGAATCAAATGTTCATTCTTTAGTAAAATACTAAACTTAAGAAAGAAAGAATACTTATACTGGCAAGATCTGCATTGTTGTTTCAGGCAGCAGATGCTATTTTTTTCTGATGCCCAAGGCAAATTAAGCATACAATGATGGGCTCTCACCTATTTAGCTACAGGGGCCTAACAGCTGTACTCACTGATCTAGCTAATGAAGGAAATGAGAAGGAAAAAATATTGTGATCTCAACTTTATCTGGTTCACTCACTGAAATGCCCAGATAAATATTGTTGAAATCATTTTTAGTCACTGCAGCTACATGATTTTGAGGCATATTGGATTGTTTATAAAAGATTTAGTCTGGATTCCATAATTTTAGTATGTGAAGCAAACTCACCAGAGCAACTTACTATAGGGCAAAACTAAACTATATTTTTAGGAGAATGGTACCAAAATTGGGATAATACAAATAGGTCGGCACACACAGAAAATACATGCAAATCTATATGCACCTGTTATGGGTTTGGGGGAGTGTTCTGGGCCTGGGGTTTCTCCAGGGTTTTTGGGTATTTCAGGGGGAAGAGGGGAGGAAAAGGTGTTTGGGAAGGTGTTTGGATTTTTTTGCCCCATTCATAAAACCATTATTTTAAGAAACCTGAAGGAAGGACCAAGACTGCAGTGTCTGCGGAACAGCAGGGCTCTCCCCCGTTCCGGCGGAGAGACGAGTACGGAGCCGAGGGCACGGAGACAATCCCGCTGGTTCTCCGTTTTTTTCTCGGTGGTGCCAGCGGCAGCGGTGGATGGCGGCAGGGCTCGGTGGCGGCACCTCTGGTGCCGGCGCCTGCCTCACGCCACGGCGAGCTGAGCTGGGGTTGGCAGTTGCTCGGACACGGGGCCCGGGTCCTGCGTCTTCCTCCCCGCTCTGCCGGGAGGCGTGTGGTGGCGACTGCCCCACGGGCAGCCCCCACCGCCCACGTCTGGTCCCTGTGAGCAACGAGCATGCTGTGGGTGCCAATGCCGGGCCCCTGCATGCCGGCGGTCAGCAGCAGGGATGCAGCTGGATGGTGGGGCGGCGTGGGCAGTGCGGTCCTGGCGCACTGGCGGTGGCAACTCCCAGCTCATGGTGGCAGGCGGAGCCAAACTGCAGGCACCGCTGCCGGACCCTGGCGCACCTGTGGTTGGCGGCGGGGATGCGGGCGGCCGGCCGGCAGGGCGGCGCAGTCCCAGCAGTGGTGGTGGCTCCTAGCTCATGGTGGTGAGCGGAGTGGAGCAGCAGTGAGTGGCGTGGGGCGGCAGCCTTTCTTTTGACAGGCAGCTGACGGGAGCCCCCACCGGGAGTGGCTGTGGCTATGCAACCCCTCCTCACTCTGCTGGGAGGTGTGTGATGGCTCCCTGGCTCACAGTCAGCTCCTGCAGTCCTGCTTGCCCAAGGATCCCTCCTGAGGGGTCCTTGAGGCAGCTGGTGCACCACGGCCGGTCCCTGCGAGCAGCAAGTGCCCCGCAAGTGAGGCTGGTGGCTCCAGGGGCGCCCCTGTGGCCAGTGGCAATGGTGGCTGCAGGCCTCCACACCCTGGGCACATCGTGCTTTGGTGGGAACCGCCACTTTGCTTGGAGTGCCAGATCCCAAAAGAAAGGAGGTGCCCAGCACCGCCAGCCAATGAGAAGAAGGCTTGGCCGGGAAGAAGACACCAATTCGCACAGGTCTTCCAGGGCATAAAAGCCAAAGACATGGAAGTCCTGCCTCCCTTCTCGGCTGTCTCCTGAGCTGAGACGATGGCAGCTCCACCTCTCCCAACTCCCAGACCGTGCGGCTGGTCTCCTCCCCACTTCCATTAGCATGGGCAGCAGTGCGGCTCCATTGAGCTCCAGCGGTGGCACCCAGAGACAACACAGCCTAATCTCAAGTGATAGCTTCCCTGTGGGTTTCCCTGGAGGGAGGGTGCTTTTCACCATTTTTGTCTTGCAGGAGGCTCTGAGGGCCAGGAGTGTACCATCAGAGAGGCGTCTTCTCTTCCTTCCCCTCCTTCTCAGCCAGCCACCTGGCTTTGAGGAGTGGTTTGTTTTTTTGTTTTTGCATGAGATTGTCGGGAGTTGTATTGTGTATTTTGTTTAAAGTCTAAGGATCCCATAAGTTGTTTTTTTTTCTGGTCGAGCCCTAGGCAATAAAACTGTCACTTGCTGTTGAATTCTGTTCAGTCCTTTGTCACTCTTGCACGCCCCTCTAGTGATACAGTGGTTCAAACCACCACAGCACCAATCATGTGCAAAAATTGTTTATAATTCTAAATAAAAATTAATATCTTCTAGTTCTCTGCCAGTTCTGACTTAAAATTTTAAATTATAATCAATAACTTAGATAAGTACAACACGTGGCAGAAGCCTGGCAAATAAAGTATTTTATTCAATTTTTCAGGAATAAATGAAATTAATTAATAAATATATTTAAATAAATGAAGGGTTTATAGGAAACAATAGTAGTAGGCAAGAAATGTTAAACATCCATAAAAGTAAAGTCTATCTAATGGGAAAACTGGAAGCAAAAGAGTTGAAGATACTAAGAATGATTTCCTCTATTAATTGGTTCTCTCTTTTTTAGCTTCAGTTGAAGGATCCAATATAGCACCCTCAAAACCAAAGAGATGAAAGAGTAGATGCCTAATATAAGAAAGTTATTTGAGATCTGACTATAGTGAACTGAAAAGTATACTTTCAGAAAATAAATCACCCCATCCTAGAAGAACAAGTTATACACTTTATGAAGCAACTCATCCTACCTGACACTGAACACTTGTTATATCAACTCAATATGCATCATATTTTTCTATTTACATCAATGGGAATTGTATATGTTTTGTATAGACAGAAAAGTTTAACAAAAGCAATTCCATAAAAGCAAAGCAATTAAAAATTTTACTTGAAATAAAATTTCACTTTTGACACAGTCCACTGCATATAGGTTTAACAGCATAGATGGTATGATACTTTATATCCTTCTTTTCTAGTGTTATCTACAATAGTTAATTGAAATAAGTTGCTTGTTTGTTTTAATATAGAGGAGAGAAGAAAAGAATTCATGTGTGTTTGTCTCTTTAATGAAGTAAAGTATTTTCAGTACAAGTTTTATAGATAATATTTTTGGTAATTGAAAAAGACAGCTGCCATGATTATACTGAAACTTTGATTCAGAGACACGAGGTAAGACATATATGCCAATTAGATTGTATGTTTTGTCTTGGCATATAAGTTTGCTTAAAGTCTATTATCCTACTTCTCATTCATTTACCGAAAAGAAAAAAAAAAAAAAAATTTTCAAATTTTGAAAGGAACTTAAATTCCAAAGTATTAGTTATTCAACTAATGACTCTTAGCAGTTGTAACAACAGCTGATTTTATATTTGAAATATCTCTATCAAGCTCTTTGTGGTTTTCATTGTGACAGAATTTTTTATGGATCATGTTACAGTTTCACATCTGTGCAACAATGAGAAATTCATACATAATCAAATCTTGCTAAGTCTTGCTAACTTGGTCTTGCTCCAATCCTGGGTCAAAGAAGTCAGAATCTTGTCATACTTTTTGTATAATAACAGAATCAATGACTCATAAGTATAAGAAACCTCTTGAAGCATTTGAAGAAAGTTTTATCCTCCCACTAAATAATGAAAATTCTTTTTGAACACACATTATTGATAGAGACAGATTATCATATTATTCCCTTTCATTTCAAACTGAATTCTGAACCTTATTTCCAATATTTTTCTTCAAGGATTTTCAGGAAGGTCATTCAAGGAGTTTAATGCACATATAGTACGTGAGTGTAACTAACTGCATCCTAAAACATTAAAAATAAAAGGAAATTGTATTACTTCAGTTGAATTCCCATTGTTTTATTTTTAACTTTCTCCAGGATATTTATATTTTTCTTTTTTTTTTTCCTTGATCCTGAAAAGTATTGATTATTTCACAGAAAAGTATGATTTTTTGTATTTCAGGAGAATTTCTTAAGACATACAAGATTTATGGATAATTACTATTACTCCATCTGCAAATGTTTGGTGTTTCCTCAATGTCAACAGAGAAATCCTTACCTTTTTGTGAACCTCTAGGCTGTATCTTTTGCTAGAAAATGGTATTGTCAATCTTTTTCAATTAAAAAAGGGAAATTAAGCCTACACGTGTAGTTGAATTGCCACATAAAATTGCAGATAACTAAAACATATCTGGTTTAATGGGCTCCAGAAGCAGCTTTTCTTTTGTTGTTAAGATTTACTGGAAGACTTTCATACATGTTTTTCTATCCAAAACAATGGCTTTGTAAAAGAATTATAATATTAATAAAATATTGAAAGTAGTTTTCTACTTCCTTTTACTTTTAGAAAGCAGTAGACATAATGAAACTCTGTCTTCAAGTAATATCTTAATTTTGCTGATGCAGCTTCCATTACTCATAAAAAGGGCAATAATTTTATTGTATATTTTTTCTTTCTATTCAGATGCCTCTAAGATATTTAACTTTGGCTCTGAATCTGAAACTACTTCTTTTAGCTAACACCTCGCTTTAATAAAATTCCTCTTACAGCATATTCTTAAATAGTATTAGTATTTCTCATTTTTTAAAATTGAATTGTCTTTTCAGATACACTCATTTCTGGGTATATTATTGGAGCAATACAAAATTATCCTGAACAACCAGTGGTCGGGTGATCATAAAGGTCATATAAGTACAGAATAAAGCTCATGGGAACAAACAAAGAAGAAATTATAGAGAAATAGAACCTGAATCAAAAGGACTGTCAGTATTTGCTAATAAGTATGATCCAAGTATCAGCAGAAACTCAGATATTCCTTGTACAGTTCACAAAGGGAATTATGGCTCTAATTCCAATACTATGAAAGTATTTTTCCCTACTTAACAGTTCTCTTGTAATGCTTCCATGAGTCAATTGTTAAAATCAATGCTTATTTCTGTGTGGTGGCCTATTGTACTTTTAATTGAATCCAGATTTAAAAATAAATAACAAACACTCATGTTCATGCAATAAACAATACCAGCTATAGGATTCTCACTGCAACACTAATATTGCATTTGGAATGTGAGGCTATTTTTGGTTCTCTGCCTAAAATACTGGGAAAATGGATATGATTCATATCTACTTTGTGTAAGATTTACCTCTAATTTAAGACTGTATAACTATAGTGTTAGACCAGTTCTTGAGTCTTCAAAACTTATAGTGTACTGGTTTCTTAGGGTTTTTACTGATGACTCTTTCAGGCCAGAATAAAACTAGAACTCTGCAACTAGTTTGAGTCCTTTAAAAAAAAATTAAAAAAATTGTGGTGTTCAGAATTCACTATATGAGAGCTGAGATTTGCGTAGTAAACTAATTTCAATAGATAGCATGCAGTGTGTGAAGGACCTAGCCTTAGGGACTTTTTTTATTGTGCTATTGGCATTCAAAGTCATGTAAACAATTGCCTATTTCAGCTAAATGTCATCTATCGTATGGACTCAATAGCTTTTTGCCCATTTTAAATCTCCTCAAGTTGGCTGTCATTAGGTGTGAAAAAAAGCAGATTCGAAGCAAAATAAAATAATTCAGGTCTGAAATTACATTCATGGAAAAACTTAAGCCCTACTTTGTGATATTTGCTAGAGAAAGAAAAGTATTCCTGGATCCATTAGCAGGGCTTCTTAAGGACCACCACACATTTCACTAAAGACAAAGTTTAATTACTAAAAACAGTATGTTTACAAGGGTGCTGTTACCACTGGATGATTTCACTTCAACAGAAACGTACCCTGTTTTTCCACTCCCATCCACACTCAGTTGATATTCTAGTTTAGACCTGCCACATGGATGGTAGCAAAGGATTCTGAGAAACAGCAACCAAGATAAAATGTATTGGGTTCACAGGCATACTGAAGACTTTCAGACTGATAAAAACACAGC
Organism: Serilophus lunatus; assembly: GCA_013399895.1. Taxonomy (NCBI): domain Eukaryota; kingdom Metazoa; phylum Chordata; class Aves; order Passeriformes; family Eurylaimidae; genus Serilophus; species Serilophus lunatus. Next base: position 27,680 of record VXBA01003225.1, on the reverse strand, counting down.
CATTTAATTGATGGAGGCATTCTTGTCTTTGCTTGAAAGACAGGTAAATTGACAAAAATTTGTGCCGAACCTTGTTTGTTTGGGTTTTTTTCCTCTATCGGGAACAAATAACTTCCTTTTTGTAATAATTTTTCTTTTTTTAACACTATGAATTTTAAATTTTATTCACTCCTGTAATCATGATCAGAGTAGAGAAAATTCCAAGTACATTTTATAAACCACAGGAATACTAGCAGCCAAGTGTTTAACTGAGCCTGGTTAACATTGTGGGAGAAGCACAGAAGGTGCTTGATTTTAAAGGAAGTTCTATTTGTAAAGCTAAACTGACAAGAAGAGTTATAGTGGGACTGAAAAGACCTCAAACTTATGTTGTGGAAAATAAGTAAAAGTACATACTAGTATCTTTGTGAAATAAAAGCTTTGTCTTCATCTTGAGTTTTTCATAATAGCTGTTGAAAAATTGCTCTTTCATCTGTTAGTGTTCAGAGAATCTAATTCGGGTCCATCAGAATTATGGCACAATATTGGTTTTTTTGCTTTATGGACAGCAGAACCTGGTCCAGGGCTAAAAGCAATGGTTGCATAAAGAAAAGATAATAATAGCCTTCTTTTGCCTTTTCAACTTCTGGCTGGAGAACTCTTCCAGAATTTGGAAAATATTTAAGCCAAATTTCCTCACCTTCCAGAAGAATATCCTCAGCTTCTCCTTGGTTTCTGAAGTAATTCAGTCCAGTAAGCCCAAATTTTATGTGTGTAAGGGCAGAATGGGGCAAAAGAGAAGGAGATTTACATCTGCAGACTGGTCCCAAATGCATGGAATCCTCCTTCTTGAAGATTTAGTTATAGTGTATAGACCTTATGGATGCTATGCCACCAATAATCATGGACACACAGACAAACCATATCCTAGCTCATGCATTTTCCTACATGTAAACCTTTAATTGTACCCTTTAAAGTATCTCTAACTTTCAACTCACTTGCACTGACTTACAGATGGAAAATTTCTTGGGGTTTGTTTTGTTGGGGTTTTTTTGCCATACAAACATACATAGCTCCACTTTCTCTTCCAGATTATGACTATATATTTATTTTTGGGAGACATATGTGGATAAACACTAGAATTTAGAAAAGAATTTTTTCAGGATGAAAACATAGTCCTGTATATGAATGGAAAACCTGAATGCATAAAAAGCTTTAAATTATGAGATATCTGCATGCTACTACAATTTAAGGGGAGCTAAAGTGTTGTAGAATTACCAATGTCACTTTTGGATAACAAAAAAACCCAGCTTGATTCCACAGTTGCTTTGCGGCAAGTTTCAAACCGCTTGCACTTCTTAAAGCTTAAATTTTGCATATGGTTTTGTCTAGGCTAACCCCAACTGCAATAATATATGGTCAGCTGAAGCATTCGTGATCAACATTTATACCTCTTAAGAACCTATATGATTAAAGAAAAATATTACAGGTTTCTGACGTAAGAGTGTGAATATTGCCACATATGGGCTTAAACATCCTATTGAGTAACATTTACAAACTAAAAATACAATATCTTGCTTTAACCAGAGAAGAGGGGGGGAAATTAAATTTTATTATAATTTTTATGTTTTAAACTTAGTGTTTATTTTTCTATTCTGTACTTTTGTATCTTGAAACAAAAAGCATATTTTTTTAATTGAACATAAAAATCTGCATGTAGTTTTGTGCAGAAACACAAATTTAGATTTATAAGAACTGTTTTTAAAAATACATTCCCAATGGGATGATGGATTCTTCAAATTTTCCAGATTTCAGAGCTTAGGGCACCTTTCAGAGTTATGCATTATCTTGATTTCTGAGGTTATTTACACACCACAGCTACCCTGAAAGCAAATCAATTGTACCTATCTTGATCCATCCTTCTATCAACAGAAAAACAGCATAGTGGAAGAAGCATGCAAAACCAAATGTTATTAAAAATGCTTATATTTATTAGAAGAACAAAAGAACTTTTCTGGGGCTAAGATATGGTAAAAATAAATGCCTCAGAAACATATTGACTTTGCAATCAAAGCAAATAATTAATTCTTAGAAACAATGCAGGAAAGGAAGTCCACAGCAGTATCTGTCATTCCTAATTCAAGTTTCTTAGTCAGCTAAGTATGCAGCCAAGGAGGCACAAAGTCCAGCTTCTCCCCACAGGTTGGAGTATGGGAGCACTGGAAGACCCTTGTAGTCAGCCAGGACCCATCCTATCACCCGATCCAGGTCATGGGCAGCCAGGGAGCATCAGGACAGCCCTAGCCCCAGGGATTATACATGTCTCTGGGTATGGGCCAAGGATGAGCCAGAATGATAGGCCTGCTGCAGCATTGCTCGTGGCTCCAGGATCAGAAATAGACTCTTGGCCATGGGCCAGGGCCAGGGGGGAACAGGAACATCCAGACAGTGTCCTCAGGACCTGAACGGAGGGTCAGTGCTGGTCACAGCTACAGAGACTCCCCAAAGCAAAGACAGCATATAGGAGAACAAAATAGTTATATAAAACTGTGAGCATCTTTTTCTTCATTTTCAAAACTTTAGAAAACTTGTTTATTTTACGTCTAAGGCTACTTTTACTGTTTCCTTTTTCCCAAAGCAATTTGCTCTTCAAGCCATTACTTTTTTTTCCCTTTAAATAGCTTAATTTAAAATATGTATAACAGTATGTGTTGTACCATGCTGCTTAAATTATTTACTATCAGTGTAGGTTGTTGAAGTACAAGAAAAAGTTTATTCTCAGAGAAATTAAGCAACTATTAACAGTAAATTAAACTTCATTACATTTTCATAGGTCTTGATTTAAGATGATTATAAAACTTCTTTGCCATAAATGCAAATATCTCCTCCCTAACTTATTTTATTATTAGTTTGCTTTTACAGCTCCTAGTCTTGTCAGAAAGTTGTGTGGTTAATAAATTATTTTTACAAAGCACAGTGGATGTTTCTTTTATACACAGTCACTAAGACTATAGATACCTGCTGGCTCAATTATTTTATGTAATTATGCTTTTGTCAAAATTTCTGTTGGCTGGATTCTGTTGTTCTACAACTTAACATCAAAAAATGTAATAAATGTACTGCTTGATTATCCCAAAAGAACTAAAAAAACAAATGCCTTAAACTTCACAGAGTTCCATTTGGCAGCTATTAGGCAGATATTTAAGAACTAGTAAATCTGCCATTAATTTTTACTCTTCTACACACCTTTAAGATTATGACTAACGATTTCACAACTACCAAATGAAATAGTGTCTCATTAGTGTCTTTTCCTTGTGTCTTAGACAAGCCCTAAGAAAAATCAAGTTCCATTCAGTGAATTCATATCATTTCCTGGAATGACCAGACTTGTCAATATATAAGTCCTGTCCTCTTGGTAATGTCCTTTTGTCATCCTTGCTAGGAAATGGCATCTTTTCTAGGGCTGAATGCAGACAGGTTAGCCACTTCAACCAGCAGCTTTTAAATAAAGTATAGTACAAATGCACCCTGGCCATACCCCAAAAGTCTCACCTATATCCAACTATGAGTTCTCAGAAAACTAGTATAAACTTAGTTTTATTAGGATTTCTTTAATTTAGTTAGTGTATTCAATTTTTTTTGCAAATAGGTGGAGATTAAGTCACAGAATAAAACGACAGAGGCTAAGGCCTATGAGATAACATTGTGATTATATGATCTTTGTTTCCCTGGAAATATCAATTAAAAAGCTCTGCCTGTTTCTTCAAGTAAACTGATACCAAAAAAACCCTGCATTCATGACCATAAAATTAAATAAAAGCTCCATTAATTGTGATATAGAGAATATGATGAATATGTCATTTATTTATTTGCCTTCCTTTTTGTTTCTGTTTTCCTTTTTTCTTTCCTATACTTTTGTACATCTGTGAAGTTTAGTTCAAGTTAAGTTCACTTCTACAAGATCTGGACAAATGACACTTTATGGAAAAATGCCATGTTGTGATTCGAACTGAGCTGGAAATCAAGTTCCAAGAAGCCACTCCCCTTCTCCCCACTCCTAGTGAAAAAGGGACGAAAAATGCAGAGTTTATGGGCTGACAAAATAATTCACTGAAAAAACACTAACACAATAAGGAAGACAAACAATAACAGCAATACTAGTAACAACAGTGTATAAAAGAGAGTGATTACACACAAAAATGCTTATGGAAGTCTGACTGACCCGTTGTTAACGCTGCCTAGCACTACACAGCTTCCTGAGACAAAGGAGGAATGGAGGATGCTATGGCAGCGGGCGTTTTTTCCCTCAAACATGAGATAGTGATGGAAAAACTCTGCAAGTTGGACTGTCCGTGCTGTGCCACCCTGCCACTCTGTTTGTTGATTCGCTCCCTTGAAAAGAGGAACAAAACTGTCGGTTCTGTTGCAGGTTCCTCTTTGATTCCACCTGAAGCCACGCCCCCCCCCAGCAATAACATGGATGGAACAGAACAATCTAGACATACCCGTACAGCTCCAGGCTCCAACTCCCTCATGGCAACTACAAGACAATTAACTCTGTCCTCGCCAAAACTAGGACACATTTTTATATATATATACACACAGCTATACATATAGTATATATGTATATACATCTGTACATATATATAGAGACGTGTATATATATATATATATATATACATAATGTATTTTAAATTCAGAGTCACACATGCTTCAGATATTGGACATAAGCACCTCTTCAGTGACAATTGGTATTGCGGACAGAGTTAATTGTGATGACCCCTGTAAATTTCCATTTCATCTCAGCATATGCACAGTTGGGATGGAGATGTTGTCATGCGCATGAGATGAGGGCAATACTCTAGAATACATAAATGTTTGTTTCTGTTCCTCTTGGCTCTGATCACCCCCAGGAGCAGGGCATTCATAACATCTCTGGGATGTTGCGGTATCTCACCACCCTCTCAGCAAAGAATATCTTCCAAGTATCTATTCTACACTCTTCCAGTTTAAATCTCTTACTCCTCAACCTATCACTGTACTCCTTGATAAGAATACTTCCCTATATTTCCTTCAGGACTCCTTTAGATACTTGAAGGCTTCTATAAGGTCTCCCCAAAGCTTTCTTTTCTGCAGGCTGAATAACTTCAGCTCTCTCAGTTTGTCTTCATCTTTGTGGCCCTACTCTGGGCCCACTCGAGCAGGTCTATGTCTTTCTTGTGCTGGGGACCACAGAGCTGAGAACAGCACTCCAAGAGCAGCCTCACAAGAACAGAGGGGGAGAATCACCTCCCTCAGCCTCAGGCTGTCCATTGTCCTTCTGGTGCAGCCCAGGATATGGGCAGTCTTTTGGACTGCCAGTGCATATTTTTGAGTCCTGTTGAGCTTCTCATTCACCAAGTCCTTCTTCTCAGAGCTGATCTTAATCCAATCACTCTCTGATCAGATGATATTAGTGCTTGGAATTGCCTCAATCCACGTGCAGGACATTGTACTTGTTTTTATTGAACTTTCTGAGTTTTGCACAGGCCTAGCTTTCAAGCCTGTCAAGCTCCTCTGGCATTCATTGCCTCCAATGTGTTGACTGCACCACACAATTTCATGTTCACTTTAAAAGCTTTTTCCTTTTCCTTTTAAGGAAGGAAAAATCCAAAAATTATCTGGGGAGGGGGAGGGTGGGGGGAGGAAAAAGAACTCAAATAGAAAAGTGATATTCTCAATTGCTTCCTGAAATTTCATATAAACATGCAAATTTTTGCCTCAGACAGGTATTTAGAAAAAAAAGATAGTACTGCACATGAACTAGTTATGCAGGTTTTGTAATTATGATAAAGTTAGTTACATAGTTAAATGTCATGAAATGCTCAAGGGCAATCAATTCAAACTTTATGGTATAGAGATAACAATAGCAGTTTATATCAAATATTGTCAGTACAAAGACAGTTAAATTTTACTTATAAAATACGATGGGAGTTCACAAACATGATACTTCTAGATTTCATTTAGGCAGAAAATACACTAAAATGTTCAGAGTCCCTATGGCATATCATTAACTAGTTTCAAACAAAAAGAAAGATTACCGCATTTTACACAATTGCAGAGGTGGAAGAGGAAAGCAGAATGTGGCTGGTATGAATTATCCCTGTTTTCCAAACCAGGTTCATCTGGTTCTAGATATGCCTCTTAGGAAGAGTTTTTAAGGCTTCTAATAAAGGTCATGTACTCTACATATATTTGTTCATTTTGTGAACAGAATATTTACCTACTTAATATAATCTAAATGTTCCTTAATAATGCATTGTGATTGCTTCACTAAGCCTGCTTGCTAAACCATTACACAGCCTAAATTATTCTCTGTAGGGAAAATTTATCTTCTAATGCATTATGCTGCTTCCCCCAACTTTGATGTCTATTATAATGTGTCCTCGTTGATCAACTCAACATCTAGAAAACTTCTGTGTATTTGCATTTGGGGGCTTATTTTAGGTTTGTCATGCATGATTACTAATGTTATTTAGTCTCTTTCTAATGAAGATAGCACTAGGAAATTATCCACACCTTTTCCAATGATTATGCATTAGTTATCTCTCTACAGCATTCACTGACTATAAGGATGATTTGACATGTTTGTATGCAAAAAGTATAATCATATATGGAAGATCTATGCATTCCTGTTAAGCTTACTCCCTCTAGTTACTGAAAGAGCTAAGTTTTCAAAAGTAATTAGTATCATCACTGTCTTTTAATTTATAAAATAATCAGCCTAATTTTAAAATTTTATTTAAACTAATTAACGATCTGATTCACTAGGCATGGCAATAGAAAGATGAATAAATATTATGTACTCTGAGGCTGACAAATTAAATTTATGAGTTACATTTTGCGACAAATCAGCGCGCGCGCGCGCGTGTGTGTATGCACGCGCGCGCTGGGGGAGGAACCAAGCCTGCAGCCATATGGCCTGCAGCATGGCCTGCTGCTAGGGAAGAAATATGGTTGCCAAATGACATGTGACAAAGGCTGCTAATCAAAAAGGCCTGTCTGGTAGCCCACCCACAGCACACTCCCTGAAGCCTTTGACGGACTGCACCACTCCTTACTCTGGCCTGGAGGGCACCGAGTGGTCTGTGACCTCAATGTCCCGCCTGGGAAGGGTGGCCAAACCCTATAAATAGGGCAGCAAATGGGCTCTATCTTTGCCTTTTTCTCAGGACTTGTCATCACCATGTGAAGCCATGGACTCCCACAGGATTCTTTGGTGGTATCTAATTTTCCTATTCTAATATTTTCTTTTTTTTTTTTTATTGTTTTGGTCTCTCTCATATACTTAAATTTTAGCAACACCTTACCTGCCACTTTTCCCTTCTTCCTGAGCTCAAGTTCACCCCCAATTTTCTCTACCTTCAGAAGTGCAGGGGGATGGGGAAGGGGGGGAATGATAAGTTCATTACAAGTTTTCTCTTCTCCAGACCCTTCACCATCTATCTCTATTGCCTTTCTGTGGACATGCTCCAGAACCTCAATGTTCTTCTTGTAGTAAGGGGCCCAAAATCAAAAATGGGATTTGAGATGCAGCCACACTACTTCCCAGTACAGAGGGAAGATCACTCCCCCAGTGCTGATGGGCACACTGATTTTGATATAAACCTGGATATCATTTGCCTTCTTGTTCTCCTGGGAAAACTGCTGGGTCACGTTCAGCCAGCTGTTGACCAGCACTCCCAGGTCCTTTTCTGCTTGGCTGCTTTCCAACAACTCTGCTCCAAGCCTGGAGCACTGCAGGGGATTATTTTGACCTGAGGGCAGGGCTGGGCACTCAATAAAATTGGGCTGCTGGACATCAACAGTAAAAACTTAATGGAAAATACAATAAAAGCTTTTCTTAGAAATGGTGATTCAGTTGGCTGTATCATGAAAGATTTTCTCTTGTTACTACATTACTTGTGATGATAATGCTGGGAGGAGATACAAAGATAAATATCAGAAGTTACACACAGTTTATTTAAGCAATTTGCATTTCTATGTATGAGTAGTGACAGAATATTTCAGATCTTAAGACAGCAAACAAAACTGACTAAAGATATACTTGAGTGTTGTACAGAATCCCTTGATATATATTACATAAAAGAAGGATGACTTTACTTGCCCTTTCAAAATGAAGGTTTATAATTAAAGCCTTAGAAAGAGGAGATTCTCTCAACTCTTATATTTTTTCTCTGTTGGATTTTCTAGGAAAATCGAGACCCTTTATTGATTTGATCAATAGCAGTGTTTCATATACAAGAAACAATCCCTGCTTCAGATTCACAGATCAAGTGGCGTATTTGATATCTCCCTTTAAGGAAACTTTCACCTGACAGGCAGGGAAGCCTCTCAGCAGGTTTACCCAAGTGTTATTTTGTCATCAATGAACTGTATTTGCCACAAAAACAGTTATGAAATTACACTTTTTCTTATGGATTTTGTGACAGTCTGTGGGTTCATAGGTAATCAGGAATAAATCTTTCTACCAAACACAATTAAAAACAACTGCTGAAGGAAAAACAAAACAAAAACCCCATAAGTACAAGCTCTTAAAGTAAAATAGTCTATTAAGAATATTACTAAGGAAAAAAGAAAGGTTAGTTCTAAATTGAGCAGTTAATATGCACAAGTTACAGTTTATCTCACCCCAGTGTCCCGTATGAGGGGGAAGAAGACAACCCATCGTCCAACTTCAGTGGTTCAAATGGAAAAGTTTCTTCACCCTAACAACTCTCATTTTTCCAATCCCTTACATACTATTTCTTTAGAGTTTTCTTTAGAAGAGTTGTGTAATTTTTTTGTGTGACTCAGTCAAAATAATAGGAGTATTGCTTTAACAGGAGTTTATGGTATCTTGATAATGGCTGGTGGAGTCAGAAGAGGGTATTACAGTTCCAGTTTCTTGGTGCCAGTGTTTATCAAAGCATAGGGAACACTTTCACCAGTGTTTATGGAACCTTAGTGTGAGTGGTTAACGTGACCCTTCTTGCTGTTCCAGAGTGCCAGCTGGCTTTCTTCCTCTATGAACTTTGTTTCATTTTAACTCCTGTTTTCTTCAGTATCTCACAATATCATTTTAGCAGAGGAGAAAAAAATCTTTATGTTATATCTGGCATATTATGGATAAAACATGAATGGAAGCCCCAGGGCTCTTTTAGTTCAAATGATATATGACAAAGTGAGTACAGCAACAAGAATTGTCACAGAATATAAAAGCATGGTTTGATTTTTTTGGGTCCACTCTGTGCTGAGTTAATAAATGAGCATTTATTTCAGTGTGTTTTATACTTCTCTATTTCCTCCTGCATGAAGAAGCAGCAGTTCCTAGCAAAACGGGTCAGAAAAAAACTGATGAATGCTCCAGACTAACAGCCAGTATGCTGTTATGAGGAGTTCTGTGAGAAGTTTCTCTACAGGAAAAGAAGAACAGACAAAACAATCTACCAAAAGAATACCGTAAGTTAGTGTTACGGGTTTGCGGGGGTGTTCTGGGTCTGGGGGTCCTCAGGGGGGTTGTGGGTGTTCCAGGGGGAGGGAAGGGTGTTTGGGAGGGTGTTTTTGGGATGGTCCACTTGTTTGCCGTTTAAAACCGTGGTTTTTTAGAAACCTGAAGGGAGGACCAAGATTGCAGTGTTGGCGAATCTGTCGAGCTCCCTCCCTGCTTTTGTTCTCCGTGCCTTGGGTTGGAGCTGGGGAGCAGCAGCGGTGACGGAGCTCACAGCGAAAGGCAGCGGCGATCCAGCACACACAGTGCTGGCACCAGGACACACCATGTTCGCTGGCAGCGCTCACCTCCTCCCGGTCCCACAGGGACGGACACGGCTCGTCCCGCAGTGTGGCCGTGGAGCCGGTGCTTCCACAGTGCCGGGCTGGGGGGAGGGGAGGCTGCGTGTTCCGCTGTGGTGAGCGCAGAGCCCCTCCATGGTTGCTGCCCCCGCTGGAGGTGCCGTGCCCCGATGTGGCCGCAGCGGCGGCAGGTGGAAGCGCCCTGTATGCGCCACTGCCAGAACCCGGTGTGCCCACTGTCGGCGGCAGGGACGCAGCCGGCCGGCAGGGCAGTGCAGGTGGTGCAGTCCCAGCAGCGGCAGCTCCCAGCTTGCAGGAAGAGACACGCTGTGAATGCCGGCATCGGACCCCAGCACGGCTGCGGTCAGCAGCGTGGGTGCAGCGGTGACCGATCCTGCCCAATCCAGCCCCACGCCTCATGGAGCGCATGGAACCACGCGATGCCCCACCCCCTGGTGGTGGCCGATGCCTGGTGGTGGCCGATGCTGGAGAGTGGCGGCCGGCTCTGCTGGCCCTGCAGGGTCCCCATTACCTGCAGTGCGGTCCTGGTGGTGCTGGCAGCAGTGGCTCCCTGTCCTGCAGGTGGCTTCTGCATCTCCACTGGCCCCAGAGACCCCTCTTGGGGGTTCCCGTGGACGGCGAGTGCCCCGCAGATGGCAGCTAATAGCACCTCTGGGTCCCGGTCGTGTGCCTTTCGGCAAGAACCACCATTTTGCTCAGAGTGAAGATCCCAAAAAAAAGGCGGAGCCCAGCCCTGCTAGCCAACCAGAGGACGGCTTGGCCGGGAAGAAGACAACTGGTTCCCGTGGGACTTCAAGAGCATAAAAGCTGTGGACACGGAAGTCCTGCCCGCTCTTCTCGGCTGTCTCTTGGGATGAGGCTTTTGCAGCTCCCCCTCTCCCAGCTCCCAGACCACGCGGCTGGCTTTCCTCCACCTCCATCGACATCGGAGCCAAGCCAGCCAACTCGCAAAGGCTAGTTTTCCCTGTTGGTGTCCCTAGGAGGGGGGTGCTTTTCACCGTTTTCATATTTTGCAGGACTTCGAGGGCCGGGAGTGTACCATCAGAGAGAGAAGTGGCTTCCCTTTTCCTTCCCCTGGTTCTCGGCCAGCCACCTGACTTTGAGAAAGCAGTTTGGTTTTTTTTTGTTTTCTTTGCGTGACAACTGTCGAGTGTTGTATTGTGTATTTTTTTTTTAATGTCTGGGGATCCCTTAAAGCTGTGGTCAAGCCCTAGGCAATAAACTGTTACCTGCTGTTGGATCTGTTGAGTCTTCTGTCATTGCTGTTGTGCCCCCTTAGTGAAAGAGTGGTTTAAACCACCACAGTTGATCAAGACCAAACCAGACCACATTTCTAGGAAATAAAAAGATCAGGCCAATAGAAAGACACAATTGGACCTAGTTTTCCTGAAAGAGTATGTTTCTCAAAAGGCTCGTAAGTTCCATTAAACTGAATTCTCCTTTTCAGAATCTCATATGTTAACTAAGACAGTGAGTTTATGAAACTCCAAAAAGCCAAGTGCTGTTAGAAACTGCAGCATAGCTTCTGAGCTCAGCTCAGACATGGCTGCAACTTGGCAATGGCAAAGGCAGGCACACAGACTCCTGGAGAATCAGAGCAATTATCAATTTGTATTGGCAAGTGGCCAGAGTATGGTGAAGAAAGCAGTGCCATATGATAATACAAATACTGGTTAACAAGATTGCCTAACACTGAAGGAAATCTAAATGAAAACATGAATTAAAAGAGAATTTAGAAAACTTTATAAAAGGGATTGGCTTTGGAGAATTAAAAGAGCATGAAGAGAGAAAATTTAGCACCAGTGGATATGTAGAATTGTTTAGTTATACTTTATACACAAGTATCACACTGTAAGTGTGCAAGTGTGATCTGGACACCAGGTTTTACTACTTAAAAATACTAACCCAACTGCAATTATGTTGTTCCTTATGACTGAATTCAGAGGTCATTTATGAAAGAGTTTTTGCTGAATTGAATGCATGTAATGGAACAATAAATTTGCTATAAATTTTTTTAAGGCCAATGTAACAAGTGTTAATTCTAAAATAACTATTTTGCATGTAGAACCAGAGAAAAACAGAGGACAACTGATATCTCAAGAGTACTGATGTACAAAACCTCTTGTTTGCATACAGTTGAGCCAAGATAAAAACTGTATTTTAAAATACTGTATTTTAATATATCACATTCCTTCTATAGTATAGAAACAGTTAAAGTAGGTGAAAAGCAACTGTCGAGATTTTCAAAGTTATTCTTAATTCATCTAACACCAGTTGTGGCCGTTTGAAAAAGGGCTTTTGAAAGGAGGTGTAAGAGTGAAACCCTACTTACCTGATTAAAATTCACTTTTTCCTCAAAAAAAAAAGC
>VXBA01003225.1:0-15065 GCA_013399895.1 Serilophus lunatus | reverse complement strand
CGTGACTTCTCCAACGAGAGAACACCGGAAGTGAGGCCGAGCCCGAATAACTGGACGAATGGGAAGCTAGCTGTGACCGGAAAAGAAGGTGACGACATTCAAACGACAAGGGAGAAGGCTTGAAAGCGGAAACACGGCCCCACCCCGGTCTCTTTTTTGGCCGCCGCTGCTGGGAGAAACATCACAGCCCCGGTGTCCAGTGTCTGCAGGCCCCCCGGCAGGATTCTACCCATTCCTCTCAACCTGGGAGCAAGTATTCGGACAAAGGGAGGGGAGGGAGCTGGTTGGTTTTCACATGTGTTTGTGTTTTCCAGAGAGGCTGAAGGGCCGAAGGTGCTTCCAGAGAGCGAGAAGGGAAAAGACACCCTTTCCTACCCTTTCCCCCTGTCCCTTTTAAATTTAACTCCCTTGTAATAAAAAGTCCCCTTGCTGACCATTCTATTCAGTTATTCCGTCGCCTTTATTGAACTCATGCCCCCCTGAACGCTAAACAGTGTTTAAACCACTACACCAGTTTTATTGAAAAACTCCCACTATTTTCAGAGAATTCCAAGTTACATCAATTCTCAGTAGTTTCTAGAAGAAATAATTTAAAAGTCTCCTGTAATGTCTATCTTATTGACAGTTTTACACTACCACACCTTAACAAAAGTCAGCCATCTAAAATGTGTATTTCACTCTCTAGCACTGAGAAAAATTGGAGATTACCAGAGTTTCTTGTGTTCTTCTGAACTAGTCATTTATGTTTTGAAACTTAACCACTAATCACTGAAAAATTACCGTGTCTAATTCTAGTAGCAAAGTCTCCTTTCAGCAACAGCTCCCAAAATGTAGCAGTAGTGACCTTTCTTCAGTGAAGGTAATCCTTTTCCATTACTACCATTGTCACTTTGAAAACCATTTACGCCTTCCACAAACAAAACGAAAGATCAAGAGAGAACCTTCTTCAAAAAGAGCAGAGTTTCTAGAGTAAAAACTGGGACTAGTTGTATAAATTTAAGTATATTATATATCACTTAAAGACTTTTTAGTTATTAAACTGGTTCTATCACAATATTTGCACTACTGAGAAGAGAAAACAGAAAGAAATCAAATTATGTAACAGTATATTTGTTATTTCACAGCTTTCTGAAGAATCTTGGTCTGCTTTTTTTCAAATGTTTACTATATCAAAAATGTCTGCAACCTTATTTTATAAAAGAAAACAGGTTTTTGGACTCAGAGCACATAATTTCCCACAAGGAAATTCAGCAGAACAGTGTGACGCACAAACTATGTTAATAGGGTGCCATTATGCAAATAGCAAAACATGTTATCACATTCAAAAAAATTTCCCCCTTCCTCCACCAAAATAGTTATGAAACATTCTATAGATTTAAAACTGAAATGCAGTGCAACCAAGAGAGATAAAATGCAGAAGATATGACTTCTGTGGGAAGAGTTAGATAGTAAAAAACAATATTAAAGGTACTATAATAAATTGAAACCGAACAATGACAAGGGTAATGGCCCATCTGAAGAATAAAGAGGCCTTATGGAGAGGTCTGGATAGACAAGAGAGATGAGGAATCACAACCATATGATATTGAACAAGAGAAAGTGGAACAACTCTGGATGTACATACCATAATAAAAAAAGGATATAAAGCTATTAGAGAGCAAATAAGGTGGGATGACCAAAATGATGAAAAGCCTCAAGGGCAAGACTTGCAAGGAGAGGCTTTATTCAGCTTAGAAAAGAGAGGACTAAGGGGGTATCCTCCTTATAGTCTATAATTTCTTCAAGGATGGCAGTGGAGTGGAAGGCAGTGATCTCCGCTGTGGTGACCGGGATAGGACATAAGAAAATGGAATGAAGCTGCTTTAAGGGAGATTCAGATGAGACATTAGGAAAAGGTTCTTCAACGAGAGTGCGATTGATCACAGGAACAGTCTCCCTGGGGAAGCAATCAGTGCACCAAGTGTGTCAGCTCTCAAGGAGCATCTGGACAATGCTTTTATTCGTATAGTTTGGTTTTAGGCAGTCCTGTGAGGAACAGGAAGTTGGACTTGCTGGTCCTTATGGATCTCTTCGAACTTGAGACTTTCTATGGTTCTAAGATTCTAATGTCCAGATATTTTTACCCTTGTCTCAGCCTTGACTGCGTCATGAAAGAGATTAGACTCTGTGTGCTGCAATTGTTTTTCATGGCCTAGAAACTGTTTGGATGACTATGCAACCACATGGCATCTTTGTGAAGCAGCTGGGATATCTTGTTCATATAAACACAAGTAAGATTAGAAAGAAAAAAAAAAAGAAAAAAGGAAAAAAAAAAAGAAGATTGTTCTTTACAACTAGCTCTTACTTGAGTTTAAATTAAGCAAAGCAGCACTTTTGATGGAGCAATCAAACCCACGACATTTGGAGTATCTAGAAAGAGAATTTCATTTTCAATAATATAGCTAGGAAAATTAAATGCAAAGTAGGAAGTGAAGCTTGCTAGGGGTAAGCAAGTATGGGTTTAAATTATGATATAGAAAAAGACATTTTAAAATATAATTGTGGGGGGGTTTTTTAGAAAATCTGTGCTGTCTCTATGAGAGCAAGTCAGGCAAAAGTTGATGTGGCAGCAGCTTCTAGATGTAGACATGAAACAAATCAAGAAGAAGTGTCACTCCTCAACTGTACAGAATCAACAGTGTTAGAATAAATTGCCAGAACCATTATTGACATTTCTTTTTTTCCAAATGCATGCTATAGTTTAGCATTAGGTACATTCACATTGCAGACTGGATTGCACTGTAATATATCAAGTTCCCTGGCAGAAACCTGGCTACAGAAAAGTAGTTTTCTTAATGCTTGCTTACCCCATCCATTTCAAATACCATTTCAATGAACTGTGCTTCTCTACCTCCTGTTGGATACCCAGTTCACAATTCATGCTGAGATATGTAATTTGTATGTTTGTAGACACGCAGTATCATAATAAACCAGAAAACACATGGATAGAAAAGCCATTAGAAAGCAATGGCACTTTTTGTTATTATCTGTTTCCCTTTTGGGGGGATGAAAGTGACTAGTGATGAGTGCTACTAACATCAAAACCAAATGGTTTTAATTATTGCATCTTTGGCCTGAAAGTTTAGTGAAATTTATTTTTAAAATTCTCTTATGCTATATGGATTTTACTCAAACTCTAATGTCTGTCTAATCCCCTTCTTTCATATAATAAATTGCAGAATTTAAAGCATTATTATGCTGCTCCGTTCATTTAAATAGTTATTTATTTTAGAAAAATATTATCAATATTATTATATGCAACATATCCAGTGTACAGTTTTCAGTCATCACTAACCTCTCCAATACATGCTATTTATTTTATTTCTGTATCATAACTATTTTTATGATTCTGAAATATGCATTAGAAAGAGTAAAGTACATTTAAACTTATCTTACCTTCCATGATTCCTGTCAAAATAATGTTTTTAAAATAGAGAGAGAGAGAACAGTCAAAGTACATTTGCCAAAATGAACATATTTCTAGCTTTGTAGCATGCTCCAGATTTTGGCCAGCTATTTGCCACTCAGCATGAGAAACTTTGCACCATATGTCCAGCTTTCATTTAAAATGGATATTTATCTTTTTTGGAATAACAATCATGAGAACTATCAAGTTCTCGGTTATATGGTAATATAACAGCCATTTTGGGGGCATTTGTGGTTTGTTTTTTTTTTCTCTATTTTTTTTCCAAATTAGCACTTTGATTCCACTTCAGTTAGAAAGATCTCCTTGCATTTTTAGATTTGGCTTCACTCAATAAAATTATGAACTGTTAACTTCACAAATAACTTAGCAAATTCCAAATATACCTTTACCTTATATTGATATGCAACATATTTTAATCAATTCTTGTGTTAATAATGTTGCATAAAGAAGCAAGCTCTAACGCTGCAGAAAATCAAGAGTCCTTTTTTTAAAACTGCAAATTAGATGTTCTAGACAGAACCAATATAAACTCGCAGAGTTCAGATTGAACCCAAATCCTGTTACACAATGGAAGTAGCAAGAATACCAATCAGAGCAACTGCTGGAAAAGGAGTATTTGTATTGCCCACATCTTTGCCGATTATCTAAAGCAAATTCCCTCACTCTGTTGTCACTAAGCTGTTACAGTGAGAATCAGCAGATGGTTAATCAATCCCAAAATGCCCTTCAGGAGCTACAGCAGCTGTGTATGGTCAACACAAGTAAATTCATCCAGAGTAAATGTGAATTGGAATCTGTGCAGCATAGAAATACAATGGTTTCCTTTCATTATTACAATAAAATGAGTCTGCAAACATTTCTTAAGGTTTGAACTTTCAAGAATATATTCAGTAACATTTCTATAGCAGTCTTGTGTAAACAGTCTACATATAGCAAATCCAGAATCAATTTATTAGTGATAACAATGTTAATTAAATTGAATTATTCCAAGTTGAGCAAAAGGTGGTATCTGCAAATTACAGATAACAGCCTTGCAGTTGGTAATCTCAGGAAATATTTGCAAATTTCAGATAATTTATTCACCACCATTTCCATGTACCCCTAAAAACTTGTATATATATTTGTGTTCAAAAAGGAGGTGGGGGGGTGGGGGGGAAGCCATTCTAAACAATACACATTCCATGAAAATAGACATTACCAACTTTTTCAAATTTAAGAATCCAACTAAGCATAAAAACCTTGCCTGTCCTGAGTAATGATAAAATAGTAAATCAAATATCAGTAATTATTTAGAATTTTTACACGTTTTAGAAGTGCTGTACAAACAAAAAAACCCACTATTGTAAGAGTGTGCTCCACTCCACTTGCCTTCAAAATTAGTGTTACTAAAATCAAAACAGTTTTAAAAGGCATCCCTGTAAGAGTAACACAGGTAAAATTTGCTGTTACAAAGCAAGGAACACTTAAATTTCATTTGCAAACAACTCTATGTCAGATAGAAAATTTTTAGAACTGCATTTATCAAACTCATTTAGAGTGGTAATTTAAATGGTTTGTTCTTCTGATTCTCTATGACATATAGGATTATTTTCCCACGACACTACTTTAAAGAATTTTTTTGATCTAATATTTGTATGTTGTATACAAAGAAATAAGCTTTTTTTTTTTTTCTTTTTTTTTGGAGGAGGGTGAGATTATTTTGGAGTCTGGCACAATTCACTGTTGAGGCCTTTTATGATGTTCTTTCAGTGTGATCTCATTGCTCTTAATTATGCCTTTGGTAGAGAAAAAAAGTTTGCAGTTTGCTCTGTGTAACTCTTCTCCACATAGTGTTTATGTTCCTCAAGTGTTTCTTGTCCTGACCTTCTCTGTTAGTGATTCCTCAGCAAGCTGTCATTCGTATTTAACTACTTCAATGTTTCTTCTTGAGTCACTTTTCCAAGCCTCGGATTGTTTTTATACTATGTGAGAGCAGTTCTATTTGGTTTTTCTGGGGGTCCTCTGCTTGGAGAGAATGGCTCATTCTTTTTATGTCCTTTAAAGTGTATGTCAACTGTATAACAATCCATTAATACATTTTTCAAGCAAGAGTACATGTTCTTTTAGTGTAAGAAAACAAGCTATAACTTCACTTATTCCTGGATAGCTTATTTAAAGAAATAATTAAAAATAACTTAGTACTCTATATGAGTTTCTCTGTCTCAAGGGCTTATATCTTAGCCTGATTTAATATACATGGGGACCAACTGAATTAACAGAACTTTCTTTATATTTCTGTTTTCAATGACTGTATCTTGTAAAGTGGCAACTTTCATAAAGTACTTAATGGATTCCCTTTAAACTAGTTCTGAAAACACAAAAAGCATGTCTCATTTGAAACTATTAACGCATATAGCAAAGGGAAAAAAGTCAAAACAAAAAACCATGTAGAATAACAACAAAAAACCCCTAACAACCACAAAGCAACCACACCCACAAGGAAAATTCGAAATATCAAGATACTAAAGCATTATATCATAAACTGCTGAAACAATTTGTAACAATGGTTGTTTTACATTTGGTAGAACAAAAGGCTGGTTTTCATCCTGGAGTTCCAAAAATGAATGGAGCAAAAGGAAGAGAATTGAGAGAGAATTGAATAAAAAAGCAAACTGGATGCATATACTAAAGCTGTATTGAAAGTATTAGATATATTTATGGTCTTGCAGTGATTTCTCTGTAAACAATGTATGGAAAAAAATTCAAAGTCCATCAAACTCTATTTTTTCCTCTTTTTTAGTAAACATTACAAGCCACTGTTTTGTTATTGAGAGAGCTCTTTGAAGAGAGGCTACTCACAAAACAGAGAAATAAAGAATATCCTGTTGTAAGTAAAGCTGGTCAGAAGTGGATAATTTTAAAAGGAGAAGATAGGGTGGAAAACATTCACTCAGGTTTACTGATAACTAAATATTTGCCTTTGGCTTAACAACACTGAAGTATGCTGCCTTGTAGAAACGGTAGACTGTGTTATATTCACTCATGTTGGGTAAAAATCCCCAGGCAAAGCTTTTCTATGATGCAGAGTTTCCTCTTGCAGAGTTTATAATACAGAGATGTAATTCAAGTCTTGAGCTTTGCAAAAAGAGAAGAATCAAATACCTGTGTTCTATCTTCAAAACATAACAAGTGAATAATAACACCATTCTACACTTTCATGATTCTTAGTCAGAAATACATGGTCTGGGGTTTTTGGTGGGAAAAGGGAAAACAGACCCTGGCACAGAATTCTTGTACTTCAGCCTGACATTTGTTCAAGGAAAAACCTAAGGGAAGTGAAGATTTTCTTACAAAAACAAATAAACAATACACAAAACCCAAACATTCAGTGGGAAAATCCAAAACTATGCTCAATATGAGCTCAAAGAAACTATGTAATTAAATGCAATCAGTATGGACTGGAAATGCTTAATAAAGACAAGCTTAGTAAGTAAACAAGAACTCATAGATGGTGCATGAACTACTAAAGTGTGAGATCTTCTAGCAAAAAAAAAAGGAATCAAATCCATGTCCCTTTACCCATTTGCCAAGTCTTCAAAAAGCCAGTTACAGCTGTCAAAACATAAACCAGAATTTTCTAGTTGGAAAGCACTGCTTTACATATATCCAAAGATCTTTTCTTGAGGGAACCCATCCTCAGCTGTTGATTTCACCACAAATGTATCATGTTAAACAGGAAAAAGGCATGCTAAAACCTCATTCCACATTCTGGTTTTGTTGTTTGGATTAATTTTCACTTGTGAGTACAAAGCATATGGAAATGCAATTGTACCAAAACATTGGAAAAGGAATTGGATCAAAACATTGGAAAAGAAACACTTTCAATCTCTGAGGCAGGACAGAGATAGAAAACAATGTTGTGACTTAGGTCTATCCTAAAAATAAATAATTAGTCTTCTCTTCATCTATTTTGAAAAGACACGGACAATCTTTGGTGTCCTGAATACTCCAATACTGCTCCAGTTAAACGTATTGAGCAAGAACTAACAATCTTCATTGTGACCACATCTGATAGACCTACAAAATTGTATGTTCTTGATATGGAATATAATTTTTCCAAGAAAGTTCTGTGAACCATCATTAGGAAGTATGTTTTTTTAATCAAAACCACATCTTTCAGCAGAATGACTAAAGTTGTCGAGGAATGGAGGACAAAACTGCTCGATGATGGACAAAGAAAACTGACAGCTGTTGTAGTAGATGAATCTTCACAAGCTCCATGCTTCAACATCATTGCCTCTTTTGCCTTAATTTCTCATTACACAACACTGTTAGTTTTGCTAACATCTAATTTTCCCTTTTACTTTAGAACAAAGCATGAAGTTACGTCATCTTCCCTAAAAAAAAAAAAAAAAAAAGAAAGAAAAAGTTGTGATCACACTTCATCCTTAATTTTGAATTTTTAACACATATTGAGAGTTATTATTACAAAGATGTTTCCTTCTATTTTTACCAGTAAATCTCACTTCTAATAAAAGCTATAATCTTTGTTTTAGTACTCACCTTCAGTGTGCTCAGCAGTATCCCAAACTCCACAATATAGTGATCACTACATCCTATCACTAAGATACTATGAAGCAAGTTTTCTTGGCTTGTAAGCAGCAAGTCCAGCAATGACTCAGCGTTGACACATCTAACATATGTATGAGGAAGCAGCCCTCTATGTATTCCAGGAATTTGATGGATGATATATGAGCTGCTGTATTTTTCTGGGTAGTTGAAGTTACCCATAAGAACCAAAATCTGTTGATCTGAAACTTGCTTAAGTGACCCAAATATTGCTTTGTTGTGCAATATTTGTTGTCTTGGTTTGAAGGAAGATGCCTGCTGTATAATTCCTCTGTGATCTTGACCAGGAAGCATCCAATAGGAGTTTTATAATCTCTGGAGTTTACTTCTAGACACGTGAGGTCCTCTTTAACACAGAGCATGAATCCTCCTTCTCTTCTACCCTGTCTCTTTAAAAAGCAGTCTACAAGCCATCCATCATGATCATGTGAGCTCTTCTCACATGAAGTCATGTGAGTTCTTCTACCATGCTTAGTTATGATATCATAACCTTATGACTGAGCATAGAGCTCCATTTCCTCTCATTTGTTCCACAGGTTGCACGCCAGACCCCTGCTTGAGGTTGTTCGTCTTCTGGTTCTCCTCTTGAAAGTCAAGTAGGAACAGTCACTGCTGTTTTGGTTGGCCTGTCTTATTTCCCATTTGGAGCTTCATTACTTTGGACTAGTCCTGTCCCATTCAGTGAGTTTAGGGGAAGGTTGTTTTATATACTCTGGGTGATGCATGGGAGAAAAAATGTTCTCAGGAGGTTCAATGAAAAAGAACTGCTACTTGCAAACTTTAGAACATCCACATAGAATAAAGAACTTGGAAACTTCAGAATATCTAGAGAGAATAAAGCACTTGACAAGGCTTTCATTGGATTTTTTCATCAGGCTTACAATATATTTTGAGAAGAAGGTAAGAGAAGAAAGACAAAGAGCAAAAGGAGAGAAAGCTAGATAATCATCACCCTGGGATCCAGCTTTGTCTCAGCAGCTCTTAAATCCAGGTAGCAGAGTGCGCCATGAAGCAGACATCTCCCAATCTTTTATTGGTTCTGGTCCCCTGGGGCCCTCTCTCAGGCCGGTGTATGCTAATTTTGGCAGAAAAGTCTTTCACTTGCACTGTGCTAAGGATGTTCTTGACATCACTTTGAGTCTTGCAGCTGTCCCATGTGTTCAACTGCCATGCAGTGGAGGAAGGGTAGGGGTCGTGGTGGGGGAAGTGCACTTCCCTACCTACACAGAGCTCCCTGTGTTCCCTCACCATTTTCCCACTTCATTGTTTTGAGATAGTCAACCATTCTTCCTGTCTCTTATAGTACTCCGTTCCCCAAGTACTTCAGCTTAAAATCTCCCTCACCAAATTAACCAGCCTGTAGTCAAAGAATTTCCTTCCCTTAAAAAATGTTGAAATAAATGTCTTTAAAGCCTTAAGCCTCTCTCTATCAGGTAGTTAGAATATGAGCAAATGCTTATTTTATTTCCCAATATGCTGTTAATGACTTCAAATCTCAAGGTTCGAGATGCTTTATTGAACTAGATGAACCTTAAGTCTGCATCAGCATTTCGTCTGCTGTGATTAATGAGACCTAACATTATTTATGCTATTTGGTGATTGATATGAAGTTGATAAATAAGAAATACCGAACATGCATTATCATGCGAATTTAAAAAAAATTAAATCTTTATTCCACATGATAAAGTGGTTGACTAGTGCAGTAAAATTATATTGTGTTGTACATCTAATGCCATGTTTTTGATTTCCTAGGTGACAGCAGGTATAGTTGTTTTTTGTTTTGAAGTCAAAAGATTAATAGCTGTCAGCTCCTCAGATGTGAAACACATCAGAGGAGCTTATATTAGTGTCACTCCAGCACTTTTCCCCAGAGAGAACATGGCCAATGATAGAAGAATGAACAAGGAAATGAGCAAAAAGAAAAGCTCTTGGTTCTTAAGAACCCTTCTCAGATCTCTTACACATTAAGAACGGTTTTCTAACTCCCGTTAGGGGAAAAAAAAAAACAAACAAAAGGTCAGTTCTTCTTTCAAAAGCAAATATACAGATGTTATTAAAATTTCTTATATCTGTTGTTTCTCCGGTTAAGATTTTTCCACTTTGCAGTAAACATGATGCGCCTTCAAATATCACTTATAATTTTGTTCATTGAACTTAAAAGCCCATGCTTCTTTTCCCCTGAGACTTAACACTATTTTAATAACCTTTAGCCTTCTTTTATTGTATTATATATTGAATTAAAGGGCAAATGAAAATTTGAATTAGATTTCTCTATTAATGTAATCAATATCATAGCCTAATTTACTTTATGTGACATAAATAACACACATTATTTACCTATTTTTCTGGAAGATGTCAACATTTTCCTACAGATTTCCCTAAAAAAATCAAGATGCTACAAAGTTCACAGAGTCTTAGGAATCCACTCCTTCTAATGTCCGCTTATATTAAACCTGGGTAACGAGCGTCTGGATAATACCACTGTAAAGGTTTGTAACAAAGCCACAATGCATTAAAAGATACTCATTGTACCAGGGCTATTAATCAGTAAGTGGTAGCAGCCAAAAAAAAAAAAAAAAAGAAAGAGAGAAAATTAAACTGCTATAAATGAAAGATAATAGATATCTGACAATGTCATGTTCCATTAAGTGATTTACCCAGCACATTCTCACTAGCCTTGCAACCTCTGGCATCGATTTCCATAGCAACAAATGGCAATGTTACCATCTGGAGCACATCCAGCAACAGAGGGAATAAGCTCTGAAAGTAGAGTTCAAGAAAAAAATATCCATTATAGAAATCTTAAGGATATACTTTACAAGAAATAATCACATAGAGGACATGCCTGCTTTGTGAAAAAGTTATTTTCCTCATGCTTAATGGTTCATGTTTTGTCCAGTTCCTGTTTATGGCTTGGAAGGAGCATATTCTGAGAAATAACTTTTCATCCAGGATATAGGCAAGCAGCAAATCATGAAGAATATCATGGACAATATGTTATATCTCATCACTATTCCTGAACCCGGTACCAATAGCAATTTGTCTGTTGCACCAAGGACCATCCACCATGGCAATATTATTGGATTGCCTACGGCACTTCCTGGAAACTCCGTATGTAGCACTTCTATTTCCTATCATCTGCCAACTTGAACAATCACATCATAAGCAGTCTAATCCTAACTCTGCTCAAGGTGAAAAAGAATATTTGTTGATTCTTTAGTATTTTATAGTATATTGTGCTTGTAATTCATCAGACACTATGTGAAAATATTATCTTGGTCTTTCTCCCTCTCTACTAAGCCTTTATAAACCATTGGTATTCTGTCAGCTGCACTCTGATGTGACAAGAATTTGAGTAGACCAAAGTATATAAGTAGAGCAGACATTTTTCAAAGACACATAAAAAAGTTCTTTCAAAAATAACAATGGATTTCTTTGTAAGATGCTGCTACACAGAATAAAGCCTCTGACTTTTGCTTCCTGACCTTATTTAAGTGATCATGACTATGGCATCCAGAGATTACCAGTTTTTAATAAAAGATGGGCAAAGCTTCTGTGGCTAAAGCACACCAAACCGCCACAGCAGGCTAACAACAGATTCCTTGGGCTAAAACTCGCGTTCTCTTCAGAAACAGAAAAGTATTATAAATGTTTCAAGGGAAATGTTTTACATGATATTTACCCTGTTGATTTAACTTGGCCTGTTTGGGTGTTTAAAACTGGAGAGGAAAGCAAAGCTGCCAAGTTGGGGAGAATCCTTTTTGCTTTATAATCCTGAGCGTGTAATCCCATAGCGCTTTTCCCAAACAGAGTGAGGGGTGGTTTGAGCATTAGGGATTACCAAAGTTATGGAGGAAGATCTTCAAAACCCTCATGAAATAAACACATGTATTCCTGGAGAATGAGCTGCTTCTTGCTGCTTTTTTGTTTCACAGAGGTGGAAGAATTTCTTGCTCTACTGAGTTACAGTCAGGTGATGTTATTTGTATTCAGGGCAGGAGGAGCATATAGGAATGAATATGTGTATCTCTTCCTGAATGGTCTGCAATCTGCAAGTGACTTCTATTAACGTACTTAATTTAGAAGCTAAGATAAATTTGCTTTTGGGGAGACTGATGCATGCAGGTTAGTTTTGGAAAAGCTTTTTAGAAGTCAACGTTCTTAAGTTAGTTTACTAGTATGGCTTCCACAGTTTTTTAAAAACAGATTTGATAATTCTTAATCTTATTCCCAAATCCCCACAGGACATAATAACTGTTTTAAAGTGTGGGACCAAAACGAGGTTTTGAATATTAGCACGTGTTTTGGAATGGTGTTATAGGTTTGGGGTGGGGGGTCTCAGGGGTTTTTGGGAGGAAGGGGGAGGGGAAGGTGTTTAGGTTGTTTGGATTGTTTAAAACCGTATTTTTTGGAGACACGAAGGAAAAGCCTGGATAGCATGTCAGCGTCTTCGGAGCTTCTCCTGCACCTCTGCTCTCCATGCTCCGAGACAGGTTAAACCCGTAACATTCATTAGAACGCAGAAACACCAGTTCTTTTTTGATGACCATGCACTTGCTCCATTTGTGATTATTAGTCTTAAGGGAATAATGCTGTTAAACAGTTATTGATATACAAACGTTTAAACCATTAAAAAATTATGTACTATTCTATGGTTACTAATCATTATTGTTAAGATATTTCTAATTTTCAGTCATCTGTATAAAATAGCTTTATTTATAAGGCTGTTGCAAATATGTTTATTCTAGAGGCAGATAGGCATTTTTAGATAAAATAATGATTATTCTGAAGGAGGAGCAAATAAAGCCCTCCTGTCCTCAGCAAAGATTCATGAGGGAATTTCCCAACAGAGTATTTATATATTTGTGTTCTGGTGATGAAAAGTGCTTCATGAACAGACTCTTGGAAAGACTCAAAGACAGGTACTGAATAAAACAATGATGGAAAGGGGGAAAAAACCCATCTCTGTAGCTTAAATAGAAGAAAAATTGCAGATAAATTGGAAGCAGATTTTAGTTACTGTTACACTTAGACAGCCCACATTAGTTATAAGTCAGTAAGTTTTTCATGTTATCATATTGCAGAGGGTGACTGAGAAGATTTCAAAAATACTGTAACTTGCCAGTTCTATACTTCTGTATTAAGTACATTCTGAGTCTTCCTGGTCTTTTCTAGGAGCTTCAGCTCTGCTCTTCTCTACAGACATTTGTGGTATTTAAAGGTTACCTGTTTTCAGAATTGATACCACAATTTCATGCACTGACAGAGAGCTATTCTTCAGTAAAACAATGGAACTTTTCCTACTAATAGGAAACACTTTAAGAAATCTAGATTTAATTTGAATTGTTTAGATAACTGAGGTTCTCTGTTTTGGTGTAGAAGTGAAAGAATTTCTTTTGGGAACCTTTCTTCAAATCTTTCCATAGCTTATGGAAAACCACTGTTAGGCAAGCTGTAAATCTGGTACCATATGAACTATAAAGAACATCTTTGTACTGCAAATGGCACTGTGAGGGTACAATCACTTTTGTGTCTAGCCAATGTGCAGCAATCTTTCACAAATATCAGTGTTGGGTATTTTCTTCAGCTATCTAGAATTTCTTATGTTTTACTGTTCTTATTCATGGTTTCCTCACTCCTAGTTGATGATGAATACAAGAAAAAAAATTCTGGGCTCAAAAAACATTTACCCAAACCCCTCCAGATGTGAAATCTTGTTGCATCACAACAATAGCCTTCAAAGAAAGTACAAATTGACCTTCAGTAGGTGACATTACGATATGCTGTTCCTAGACAAATGTCATGCTCTTGTTTCAGATAATCCGTAGTTAGGAAGGAGTCAGTACTAGGTGAAGAAAATAATCACAGAATGACAGGTTGAGGGGAACCACTAGGATCATCAGAGTCTAACTCCTAGCCCTGCACAGGACAGTCCCAAGAATGACAACATGTGTGCCTGAGAACAACATCCAAATGCTTTTGAACTCTGTCAGCTGTGTTGCTGTGACCACTTCTTTGGGCAGCCTGTTCCAGTGCTCAAACATCCTCTGAGTGAGATCCTTTTTCTAATATCCAACCTAAACCTCCTATGACACAACTTCAGGCCATTCCCTCAGATCCTGTCACTGGTTACTACAGAGAAGAGATCGGTGTCTGCTCCTCCTCTTCCCCTCACAAGGAAGTTGTAGACTGTGGTGAAGTCTCCCCTCAGTCTCCTCCAATCTGAACAGAACAAGACATTCGGACACTCCTCATAAGTCTTCCCCTTAAGGCTCTTCATCACCTTTTTAGCCATCCATTGGATGCTTTCTAATATCTTTAAGTCTTTCTTATATTTTAGTGTCCAAAATTGCATACAATATTCAAGATGAGGCAGCACCGGGGCAGAGCAGAGAGGGACAATCACCTCCCCTGACCGTCTGGTGATGCTTTGCCTGATGTATCCCAGGACATCGTTGGCCCTCCTGGCTGCCAGGGCACTGCTGACTCATATTCAACTCGCCAATGATCAGGTCTCTTTTGGCAGCACTACTTTCCAGCACCTCATTCCTTAATCTGAATGTGCATCCAGGTTTGCCCCATCCCAGGTGTAAAATCTGCCACTTGCCCTTATTAAACTTCATATACCTGATGATTGCCCAGCCCTCTAATTTATCAAGACATCTCTGCAGGGCATCTCTGTCTTTGAGGGAGTCAACAGCTCCTCCCAGTTTTGTGTCATCTGGAAATTTACTTAGCATTTGTTCAAGTCCCGGGTCCAAATTGTTTATGAAGATACTGAAAAGAACAGGGCCCAAGATGAAGCCCTGCAGAACCCTGCTAGTGACAGGTCCTCAGTCTCATGTTAGCTTATTCACTATTACTCTCTGTACTCAAACTGTGATCCAATTGCTCACCCATCTCATGGTGTGTTTTATCCAGCTGTGTGCTGGACATTTTGTCCAGAAAGATCCTGTGAGAGAGTACACAGAATTACACAGATTTAATAAGG
>VXBA01003224.1:163035-177073 GCA_013399895.1 Serilophus lunatus | reverse complement strand
CACAGGAGGGAAGGGAGAGAGAGCACAAGAGCATAAGAGAGAGACAGATAAAGTAGAAGATAGTCAGAACCCACAGACCAGTGGCCTCCTGTTAGTCCTTCTTCACCCTTTACTTCTTGGTGGTGTCAGTTCTGAGGTCATTCAAAACTTTTTACCATTTATATATTTTAGCAAACAAATTAATGCTCATAGGCTATACAGTTCCCTTATTCTATTGGTTAAATTGTTCCCTATTAGTGCTAATTAGTCTCATGCTCAGTCTTTCTCTTCTTTTGAGTCAGAGGGTTTCTTGAGCCAGTGGGTTGTGATCTCTCCCTGCCAGAATTACCTTTTACCCAGTCTGAGCTGATTTCAGCACAGTTGCAGAGTTGGCTTTTCTTGTGGCCTGTAAATTCTTCATTCTTTGTGTCCATTATCAGTGATACATTTTTCTCCTCCAGCTTTGTTTACCTCCCCCTAATCCTGAGACAACAGTCATACAATAGTACCACCTTTGTATTATCTCAAATTCCCATCACAGTGGCTTAACTTACAGTCCAAGTTTCAGGTGTCCATGGAGGCATATTTGGGGCAGTGGGGAGGGCCTTTTGCAGTTGCTGATGCCATCCGTCATGGGGTGATTTTTTGACCGGTTATTTGTATATGAGAAGTTCCTTCTTCATACAGTTTGCCACAGTGGGAGTTTTTGTCTGGATGCACTACCCAGGATGTGCTCGCCAGACCTCACCAGGCCTGGAGTTATTGCTGTCCTATTGCTGTATTCTATGCTTATCTCATGGGCTGTCCTTCTGTGGTCTTAACAGTGTTTGAGACAGGTAACTATGCACTTTAAGTCCGTACAGGCTCTTACATACAGCTTTTAAGGAATCAAACCCGCACAACTCTCTCTGCGTCTCTGTTTTTGTTTGAAAATAATAAAGAGACAAATGTTTTGCATATATTGGGATGATGTGAGAGGTGACATTAATGTAGGCTTTGTGATCTATTAGAAACTAAGGGTGGAGGAATAAAAGATGACGAAACACAAACTCAGTTAAAAATCCTATACTGAGAATTGGGGAAAAAAAAAGTAGAAATAACTGAAATTTGAGTTTCTCTCTAAACTAATAGAGAATATCTAACTAAATTTGTAGATGTAGTAAAGCTTAGATTCATTTTGTTTAATGAATTTTATTTACCATCCAGATGAGCGGTGGATAGGCTTGCAGAATGTTATGAAAAGTGGTCTTTATTAGTGGTTTGCTTAAATTTTTATATTCTCACAAACTCTGAACCACTTTAAATCTAATATTGAGAGAACCAAGATTTGTGAGCCAGGTCAAGCATACTTCATCTCCTCCTGTCCCTGTTTCCTATTTCCCTATGTCCTATTTCCAGATGAAGCAAGGCCAGGGCCTGTGGAAGTTCCTGGGCATGTTCCAAAAGATTTCTCAGTCTCAAAAATGCTGGGATCACAAGACAATGTTTAACTTCTTGAAAACTAAAAGGACAAGACCAGTATATTTTAAAAATTGCATTAATGTCACCAATACTACTGTTTATTATTCCATTATTTGGAATAGGCAAATAGGACCTTATATACTATATCTATATATGTATGTAGTTATATACAACAGAATACATAAGCCCCAATAGGCCAGCTTATATAAAATTTTCACCAGAAAGGAACACAGAATTGTCTCGCTGCATTTATATGCTCCTAATGATCTTGTATCCTAAAAAGTAAAAGGGGAAAAATAATAGGAAATTACTTACACTATGAACCATTTGAGTCTCTTAGCTGTCATTATAGTTATTGTATCCAAATAGACACAGACAGCTTAATGCTTATTTCCCAAAGACATTGTCAACACTAATGACTACCTGCATGACACAATGGAACTCATAATTACTTTTCATTTAACAAAACCCAGAAAATGTTAATGAAGAGTTTTGAGTATTTCTCATATCTCAATATGCTACTTTGGGACTCTTAATCAGCCTGTAGGTTTGTTTAGACCAATAAAGATAAACCCAAAGACTGGTAAGAATGAGATGCTTCTAGTGACCCCTAATTGTACAACTTCAAACAAAGCAGCAGGGAAATAAAAACAAAGAAATAAAAACTCACAGCATGGTATACGAAATGACAGATGATTATAATGGAGCACACAAGTGACAAGGCTAAGGGGTGCTTTTTCAAATGCTCAGAGACAGAAGTACATCAGTGAAGAGACTTGAAATTTCATTGAGTAGATGAAGACAGAGAAGAAGAAATTATATAAGGAGAGGAGAAACCAAGACTGATAAAAAGAGAAGAAGGAATAAATTAATTTCACTTTAAGATAAGGAATAGTTCTATGAAGAAGGCAAATTAAATGACAGCTAAGGAAAGGCATACAGGAAACTATATGCACAAATTGCAAATTATAGGTTTCAATAAGTTTTCTTAATTTCCTGACTTCAAGGAGGGAAGGGGGTGAAAAATGTAGGTGGATTAGAAGCTAGAATAAGAATAGAGACACAATGATTTAGATGAGTTCAAAAGCACTAAAGATTTCTGAGAAATCTGTTGAAAATCACTGTAAATTACTACCTTGTGAAACCTCTTATCTGTGGAAAATTAGTGGTGGTTGTATACGAGCTCCTAGCAATAGTCAAAATATCTTCCTGTTGGCAGCCTCATAAGAAATGGCAAAAAACCAAACAGCTTTGAAACAGTCTTAACTGACTTTTTCTAAGAGGATTTTTTCTCAAGGTCAGTCAAGCCAGTAATTTGTTGTGAATTACCCATCAGGCCTTGGAATTTATTTTTTTTTATCATTTTGAAATTTGTACAAACAAGTTGTTTTGCAAATTGTGTTTAACAGTATTTGTCCAGTAACCCTCCTAATGCCAGAGCTATAGTGTATTAGACTTTTAAGCTTCAACATTCAAGCCTTGAAAAGTGAGCATCATTGACCAGTTTTGGTTTTTGCTTAGTATTATTCTTACTAAGAATATTATACTCCTAGAAGACATTTGAAACACCTTCTGTATTCAATTAAAATGGCTTTTAGCAGTTTTATGCCTCACTTTCCAATTAGCTAAACAGGAAGAACTCCTTTCCTGTTTTTAAGAATACATTTCTTTATGTTGCTCAGTGACACTGGGGAATATTCTTCAGGGACATTCATCAGGTAAATTTATAGGTAAATGTGCAATTTCTGTCAGTGACAGTGTTAGACAATTATCTTTGTTTTTTAAAAATAAAATAATTTATTATCAAATTCTTTGTAGAGTCATAAGATAAATAGAAAGAAGAACCTGGTTTGATGGAAAAGAAAATGTAAAAAGTAACAGACCCTAACTGTGCAATTGTTCCATCCTGGTCCTGTTCTGTGTAAAACCAGCCTTCAATTACAGATTTTTTAGGAAATGTAAACCCCTAAGTTCAATGTATTTAGTCTTCATAACACCATTGAGCATAATGGCATCTGGCAAACTGATATGACTTGCAAGAAAGTACTGAACATTTATTTTCGTAACACCTGTAGCAGATTACCAGTGGAGGTCCTTAAAGATCAGTTTAATCTACTATTTTCATTAACAACTTTGGCACAAAACATTGGTGTGGACTCCTAAAATGTGCTGAGTACGCAAACCTGGAAGGTACCATCAATAGAGAAGTAAACATAACATTCAAAAACCTATGTGACCTTGAAAGCAGAAATAATAATGTGGGTTAAAAATCTCCATGAATTGTAAGTTTATACTCTTAGAAGCCAATACAAAATATCAGCCAGGAGTTCATGAACAGTATGTAAGTCTCAGTTTCAGGATGCCTGTGAACTTCCAGTGTGAATCAGCAGTGCCATTAGCCACAGTCCCAGAGGCGATGGCTGTACTAATTAACTGAACAGGAGAAGAGGCCGAGCTGGCGTGGTGTCCGTGTCATTTAGCATCACACATCTCATAGCTCAGGTTTGACCTTTGAGAGTTCACCCCATCTCTTGCCATGCCCAGGGAAATCTCTGGCCAGTGCAGGCCAGAGTCTACTCCCACAGGCAATATCGAGAAATTTGTCTCATTCGAGAGGAGAAAAGCGTAAGAATATGAGCTCTTCCCTGATACCTCTGTTCACAGAAAGAGTGGGGGATCTGGCCCGTTTTGTTTCTCAGTACAGACTTGGCCGTTTTTTCCAGTGACAAAAGGGAAAGTTTGTCTCATTGCAGAAGGCACTGATGTCATTTCCTCAGCTGAAGTATAGACACTTCTGATTCACAGTCTAGGAGAGAAAAACATAAGCTGAGGTGGGTGCTAGGATGATTAGGAGGATGGGAAGTCCCTCTTAAAAATGAAAAGCAGAAGAATCCAGCTTGTTCGGCCTACTCTCTCCAAGCCTGTTACCAGCTATAACTCTTGTCTATAAATATCTACAAGTCAATACAAAGAATCAGATTAGCTAACTGCAGGGGTCAATGCTGGCACACTTTGAACTGGCTACTCATGCATTTAGGCTGAAAATCAGAAAGATGTTTCAGACTATCAGAAGAGCAAGGTCCAGTAACAGCTTTCTGAAATGCTGCCAGTGACAGAGGAAGAGATTTCCAAGTCTGCTGGTCTTGTGCAGCTCTCTTTCCTTGGGTTCAACCTCAAACTCTAGGAATATTCAAATAACAAATCAAAGCTCTATGCTGCCTTCCAAATTGTAATTTACGACAGCATCTTGGTAAATGCAAGGAAGTAATGATTACAGAATCTCCAAAATGGGGATCTATAGTTCATAACTCTCTTTCTTGGTCTTGATGCAAACATAATGATCATCAAGAAGGACATGAATCTTCTCTGGGGCACCTCCAAAACTGTTCAGTGAACTCACTGTAATTTAAAACCATCCCCAGTTTTAACTCATTTCTACTTCAGCGCCCCAAATATGAAGCAGACTTTTAGAGATGGAGAAAAGAATTTATTCATTTTTTCAATATTTAAAAAGTAACCCAAAATTTATTATATACATAAATCTTCCATGAAAGAATGAATCAAGAAAATGAGAGAAACATAATTTGATGATATTGTAGTACTGAAAGACTGTGAATATTTGGGCACAGAAACCATGCTAGAATACTTATATCTGACCTACTCTTTGTACTCCAAATAAAAATGAAAAAAAAGAGAGCGAAGTAATTTTATGGGATGGTCAAAACTGAGAAGTTCAGAGGTAGAATCAAATAATATATCACTACATCGCCATATAAAATCTCAGGCAGGTTCTCTGCATAACTAGTATAGTCAGAGAGGGAGGATCTCTGTTTTTCCTTTGAAAGGTTCCCTTACAAAAAACCAAATATGTAACTTGGAGATGACAGTAAGCACTGCGGGTTATATTTTGTCAAATACACCCTATTGCAGAGCACCTTTCTCAATGAATGAATAAATAACTCTTTAGCAAGGAAGAAAAGAATACAAATAGTATCTGGCTACTTATTTTAATTGAATTTACTGTATTTTTGGGACTGTGTATGAAATAAGCATATAAAAAGGGCATAGAAGGAAAAAAAAAAAAGACACTTTTGGATTCTGGGGAAAAAGGAACAGGTATAATACCATGCTCACAGTGACAGGACTGAAAAAGCACCAGTGACACCACTATGACAAAGGCAAAGAAATGTCTCCAGTGATGCAATTTACCATGATTTGATAGAAAACAACTCAGTATTGAATGTGTACACCAGTGAAGTACCCTACTATAGACACCACAGCAGTGCCTAAAGACAACTGGATTTTTTTCTGTTGGCTTCCAGATTAGTAGAGAATGAGGAAGTTCTCCCAGCATAATATTTTACTGACAAATGAGCAAGTGAAACATAAAAAGCTTCCTTCCAAATAACAGTATCATGGTTTGATATAGGTTTCTTGACAAAGCTGCTCATTGTGCACAAAAAATAAACTTTAAAATAATTTCAAGGTCATTAAAAAAAAAAACTCAGATGAAGAAAGAATCTCGTTATTTTCTTCCTGTGAGTTAACTTGTTACACTGTAAGTAAAACAAATGAAAATCAGAATTCTTCACTTTTCAGAAGCTGGAATTTTAAGAGTATTATTCAGTAATTTTGTGGTAGCTGGAATCCCTACAAATGGTGTGCAGCTGCAATGACAAAAAAAAAAATTGGGAAAGATCTCATTATTTTATTTTCTAAGCTTCAGCCAAGTTTTTAGCAAACAATGACCAATGTCTTCTATGACATGTAGACTTTCCTGCAAGACTGAGACAGAGCACATTCAATAAGCAGTATGCTTTACTTCATTATTTCATGAATGGGTTTCCTCAAGCACTGAAGCATCTTTTAAATGTCCTTTGAAAAGTGCATGCACATACATACCTATACACAAATTCACCCTTACTCACAGTCCATTCCCTAGACACTGTGAAAAGTACACAGGTTTAATTTTTATCCAGTGGACTTTCGATAGAAAAACTGTGGATTGCATGACCCTCAGCTAAGTGTTATACTCTTCAAAAAAATAGAGCCAAAGTTTTAAAAGAAAATATGTAAAATGTATTTTATTGATACCTTAAGGTTACTACTTAAAAGAGATATATAACAAGAGATCTTTGCTAACCTAATAAAACAGAAAGGGAATGGAAAAACCTTGAGGGAAATAACAGACTAGATTAAACCTTGAAGGAATTCTGACTGAATTTCACATAAAATAGAATGTACAAACATGTCTACTTCAGGCTTTTCTGGTCCTGCAGTTAATTCTAGATGAGATATGCTGCAAGCTCTAATTTCTATGAACATTATATTAAATCGGAGGGTTATGATACACACTTCAAATGCCATGAGCTTCATATCTCGCAGACACAAATGTTACCCAAGCTTAATCATCAGCAGATCATGGACAACCATTGATTCTATAAATTTTAACAGGTATAAAATTTATGTCATCTCTATAGGCATTTGAAGTCATGCTTTCATTTTAAACAATGTAAATCCCCAAAACATTATCATAACTTTATAATCTAATCTTCAGGCTTCTCATTATTTCAAGCACAGAAATGATGGCTTACGAATGGTGATAAATATCCTTGTGGTACTCTTCATGGAAATACTCAATTGTACTTTGCCGGCACATAATGAACTTCTGATGATAATCATCTACTACTAATACAGAACTCTCCACTTGAATGAAACTTCATGAATATTAAGTGGGGCAAATTCCCTACCTGGAACAATTGACTATTTGAAATAAGGAAGACAATGTTCATTTTTTACAACCCAAAGAAGGAAAAGAAGAATTAGCTGAAAGACTTTCAGTTCAGCCATTTAAGAATTAACATTCCTGATTCCAGTATCTGTTGTTCTGGACACCAAAATGGAAAAATATTGTCAAATCCTGCATTGGTAATCCCTGACGGGAAACTTCTGATTAAGAAATAGTCAAGATTTCCTAGAATTTTAACTTTTATCCTATTCTGTTATGATTTGAGCACTTTTTAGCATTCAGGGGGGGCAGATTCAATAAAGGTGACGGAAAAACTGAACAGAATGGTCAGCAGAACAGTTTATTACAAGGAATTAAATTAGAGAGGTAGGGTAACCCACAGGACCCCCCAGAATTACAGTGAGGGACTCC
Organism: Serilophus lunatus; assembly: GCA_013399895.1. NCBI lineage: Eukaryota > Metazoa > Chordata > Aves > Passeriformes > Eurylaimidae > Serilophus > Serilophus lunatus. Next base: position 169,473 of record VXBA01003224.1, on the reverse strand, counting down.
CCAACACACGAGGGAGAAAAAANGGAATGGGTGGAATCCCGCCAAGAGCCTGCAGGCACTGGACACTGAGGCTGCGACTCTTCTCCCGCAGCAGCGACGGCCGAAAAGAGAGCGGCGCGGGGCCGTGCTTCGACTTTTTAAGCCTTCTCCGTCGTCACCTGAATGTCGTCACCTTCTTCCTGGCCACGCTGGCTTCCCATTCACCCAGCCAGTCGGGCCCCGCCTCAGTTTCCGGTGTTTTCTCGTTGAAGAACTGACGAGTCTCAGTCGTTTGGCGCCATCTTTGTTCTTATGGCTGCAGCATCTCAGAGACGCCATAGTGCCAACACGATGCCAGGGCTAGCTCTCTATCGCTGTTAGCAGCCGTGGTGCTGAAACTCCCGGCCATGGCTGGCACGGGGCTGCGGGCCGCCGCCCGCTCTCCCTGGGGTGGGGGTAAGAAGCCGCCGCCCCGGAGGGACACCGGGGCTTCCCCGCGGCTGTGCCCCCAGGCCGCCACTCGCCCCAGGAAGCCACTGTGCCCGTGCGGGAAGGGACATCCCCGGCCGCACACCTTGCAGGGAAGGGGGACAGTGGGCAGGAACAGAATCTGTCTGGGCTACACTGCACAAGACAGCGCCAGGGCCATGCGCGGCGACGGCCGGCGATAAGCCGCCACCCAGCCTCGGCCGGGGGTGGTGGGGGCAGCGGTCCCGGGAAGCCGTTGCCGCCCGGCCCCGCCCCGCTCCTGGCCGAGGCAACCCCCTGCCCTGCCCGGGATAGGGCTGCCTTCATCTCAGCTTTTCCCCCTCCCCCCGCTTCAGGGAAACAGGAAAAAATTGAGGAAAAAATGAATTTTAAACTCAGGTAAGTGGGTTTCTCTCTTACACCCCCTTTCAAAAGCCCTTTTTCAAACGGCTACATATTCCAATATTTTTTGTTGTTTACTGTAGGAGTAGTCCCACTGATTTCAAAGAAAATTCTGTGGAGCAATCTGGAGCAATTATATTATTCAGAGTAAGACTATCAGAATTTCCTTTGTAATTATTTCAGCTCAGAAGCATTTGCACACAGAACTTCAGCTGATTATAGACAGGATTTTAAGTATTCTTTTAATAGATCACAGAAATAGTTTTTCACTTGCAGGTGTCAGAGCTATTTGTCCTTTTGACTACTTGCTGCTCCAGATTTTTAGGCGATCAGTCAACAACACACCATCAGGATATCATATAATCACAAAAGGCAAGAGAAGAGAGAAAACAGAGGAGCTGAGATTGATTATCTTTGTCAAGGGCAGCAGTAAAATCAAGAAGAATAAGCTAGAGGAACATATCTTAAGCTGGTCAAGGAGTAGCTCATTAGAAGCATTGCCTCATACTGCTCCTGAAGCAAGCAGAGGACAGACAAGAAAGACTTGAGGAGAGATACAGGGAAAGTCTGTGCAGCAGAAGAGACAGACGAAAGAAAAGGACAGAAGAAAAAAGTAACCTGAGACTAAGGTGGGAGCTAGAGAAATTCTGTGGACATAAGATACCACAAGAGCATGCTTTTAGGCAGTGCGTAGTTACAGGTTGAAAGGTAAGAGCCTCCAAAATATGTGGCAGAGAAGGAAACTAAAGGGGTAGGTGAGAACTCTGAGAGTAACATTCAAGTGGAGCATTGGATTCTGACACTGTGGTGAGGAAGAGGTAAGAAGGAAAAAGAAGGAAGGTTCAAAGATGATTCAGTGCACTTCAGAAAAAGACATCAGAAATTTTAATAAAAATTTCCTATGGAGACACCAATTTTATGACCTGGTAGGATGACAGGAGAGCAAATTCTTTCTCATTATCTGTTGTTTCTTGGGGGTTTTTTGGGCTTTTTTAGGGGTTTTTTTAGTGAGTTCATTGGTTTGGAGCTTTTGGGTTTTTTGTTTGTTTGGGGCTTTGTTTTGTTTTGTTTTGTTTTTTTTTAAATTTATTATCCTAATGTGCAATTGTGCTGCTTTGCAAGGATGATGACAAAGTGAAAAAGGTTTTGGAAAGGTTTCTCTGAACGCATGGCCTGCTTGTTGATTAGAAGTTCCCAACACCAGTGAGGAAATAATCAAAAAAACATACTCAACACATGCTAACAGCCTTGTGTCCTTGAGGTTCTGCAGCAGTGCAAACATGAACTGCAATTCCAGTGAAATACAGAAGTGTGGTAATATATAATAAAAAACTGGTTTCTTGGTTCCTTTGTTTCAGAAAAGTGAGACCTACTAGCAACAGTCCTAACAGAAAAGTCCCTGCTGTGACAAGGAACCTAAAGTGATTGACTTTCATCACAAATCAGAAGAAATGGGTCTGTTTTCATGTTTACAGCTAGTGCAATTATATGCAAAGGAAGTAAGGATTTGGAACACACATCTCAAAGGGTCTGGCTGTCACCAGGGACATGCTGACTATTTTCCAAAGCCCAGATCCTGTACATGACTTCCCATGTGCAAGATCAGTTTTCTATTTAATTATAATTCTCTCTCTCTCATAATAAATTACAAAAATATGTCTCTCTACCTTGTATTTCTGCCTGTGAGAAAGTTTTCTCATTCATATTTAAAAATTTTGTCAAGGGTGAAAAAAAATGCAGATTGAAAAAAATAACTTCACAAATTCACAATACTAAAAGCAATCCAGAAACAGGAAATCTTTGATTATACAATAAAACGAATGTTCTGCAATGTACAATAGAAGCAATTCCAAGTTTGATATCAAAAAGTAACTGGCTTTATTTGCAACAACAGTGCTTTTTTGGGGAAAATCTTCAACTATAGTCTTACAGTAAAAAAAAAAAGATTGGATTATGGTCTTTTAATATCCTTATTACTTTCAATTAAAATGCAATGAAGAGATGTGGGAACTCATTCAAATAACATTTGAATTAGGTATTAAGGATTTGCATACTGTTCGTATGGCGATGCTTCTATTGAAAGAAAAGTTTTGCAGAAACAGTTGAAATAATGGAGCCTAAGGGTTTCAAAGGCATTGAAGACAGTGCTTGGTCTCTTTACTGCTGAGATTTAAAGGCAGACAGTTTCATCTAAAGAGTATGTGAAGAGGAGCCTTTCCAAACTGCTATATGGCATATTATGGAAGCTACTGGAGAACTTTCTAGGGGCCAGCCAGAACTTTTGGATTTTTTTTTTCTTTCTGTCCATTACATGCCAGCAGAGGCCAGCTGAAAATAGGTGATATGAAACATTAAAATGCTTCAAGGACTAAGGAAACAACATCCTCTACAAAACATTAACATGTGAATACAGACAGACATATTCAATGCAGGTTATTTCACAGAAGTGGTGACAGCAGAGAAATTCAGAAGTTTAAACAACTCTCAAGAAATTTGAAAATAAAGAAGCACATGTAAAATGTCATCCTACAGACATCTAGCCTATATGGTACCACAAATTGAGTACTTCCTTCCAGTTTAGCTGGAAGGCAGAAGAATTCAAAAGATGAAAAGCAACAGTGACATGAAGGTTAACGCCATGTCACAACAGAAGTACTTCAGCATAGTGTGTCAAAATGAGGCATTTGTCCTTGGGAAAAGAGAGTGATCCAATTTTATATAAATATATTTATATATTTTGAGATTTCTCTGCATATATTTATATAGAGAGGCATGAACACAAATTGACTTTAAATGCATGCACATTGATGAATAAATATATCACATCTGTGAGCACACCATATGATCTCAATCAAGCACTTCAAACAGCCCAGAGGGATGTGAACATCATTGGAAAGCCAAAGTCACACTTTTTTTTCAGAGTCCCTTGCAAAATACAGACATTGGGCATGACACATAAGAAATTCAAATCCAAGTGGATCTAAAAAATCTGCTTTTTGAATAACATTGCAGTTTTTCACCAGAAGTCCTCAGAAAAGACCTTGATGATGCATGTGGCCCCTTCCACGGGCTGGTGGAGGGATGCTTCACTCTCCAGGATTGAGCCAGCCAGGGTGCTCGTGGGCTCCTTTCCTCCTGCACCAGGGCACTGTCACAGTTATTTTGTTTCTGTGTCCCCTCCAGCTCTAAATACTCTTCTCTCCAAATTTGTGACTCCACAAGTGCCAAGATTAGATTTAAAGGATAGTTAATAGGCTTTTTGCTTAAAGTCTTGCTATCACTTGTGTTTATAGTTTAATTCATCAACAGATTCTTGTTTCAGCCTTCTCATTCTAAAGTAAGCTTCTTTCTGGGGAAAAGAGATCACAGCTAGAGCAATGAGCTTTGTAAGGAAGTTCCAAAAGAGCATTAGAGGGAAAAAAATCTCTGTTTCTTTGTGCATGTTTCATTAGCACTAGTTCACTGAGGCCCATAAAGCTTTCAGACATGGAAATAAAAGACTTTCTTACTGAATCATTTCTACAGGTTCTTCTGAAGGCTGAGAAATGGGAAAATACATGACTAAGCAAATCAGTGTTCTGAAGAGCTTTAAGTATGTGCTATAGGGCTACCCATAACTGAGGTGTTTTTCTGAACAGCATGCTGGAAGCCATGTTTGCAAAGAACATTTAAGCTTTTAAGATCATTACCAGGTGACTGTGCAGATTTATGAAAGGGTCTAATGGAGTTAAGTACCTTATTTCCCCTGACATTCAATGGTTTTTAGTCACTTCTCTCCTTATGAGATGCCACAATTTAATTTACACTTTAGCTATATTTTTTCAGAATACCAAAGTAAAACACTTTCTTTCAATAATTCTAATTAAATGTTGTTGACTGAAATATGTTTCACATCTCAAGATTTTTTAAAAAAATCTAAGAGCGTGATATTGCATCTGTCTTTGTCATTTTCTGGTCCCCCATCCTTAAGTAGAAAGAAATTGAAAATGTTTTTATATCCCTGGGGTTAAAAATCCTAAACAGCTTCTTCCACTCTAAAATGGCAACCCCTGTGAAAACTAGATGCAACGTGTATGCTTGTATATTTTTGCACAGTATTAAAAGATTTTGAGCTCTGCTCCTCAATGAACTGTCTGTTACAAACTGTCAGCTAAATATAAATTGATCATCATCTTATACATCCATGCTATAGACTTTTCCCACAACTTCTGAGAAATGTGTCTTCTTCCCTAAACCCTTAACAAATACAACAAACTCCTACCAGGCAGCTGTAAAATATTTACGTTCGCTTAAAATCTTGTTGTCCTTGAGAATGCAGAAAACACAGGAATTGCCATATCTGACTAGCTCAGTGATCCATCTCACCCACTATCTCACCTCCAGCCCTTGCCAGTACTTGCAGAGAGCATAATGAAGCTGTTTTTAAAAGGGTGCCTGTTATCACTGTGCAGTGTGCCCGATGCCATTTCCAAGGAAGCAAACAGGCTCTTCATCTTATTCAAATTACAGATAGGAGAAGATGTAGACATTACCTAGAACCTGCAGAATTTCTTGAGTTAAGAAATGTGTTGGCACAAAATTTGATTGAATGAAATTGTGCAGATCCTTGCTGTACTGAGATCTGACAGTGGTCTGAGAGTCTGCCTCAAATCAATAAACTTGGAAGCTTCAAAATTGATTCTTTTTCTTTCTTAGTTTTTAAACATAGACAGCCATCTAATAAACTAATAATATTTTAGGATAAGTTCTTAAGTAGATTGTCAACTATGACTTACTATTATTCTCAGGACAATCATGAAAACATTTTGAAAACAGACAAAAACTTGTATGGAGGTTCACATTAGAAGATTGCAGCTATATAGTAAGACTTCTTTCTTTTAATAGAAAAATATCCTCAATATCTTTCTATGCTTTTTATTGAACATCCATTTTGCAGCACAAATAGGGCATCGGTGGGGGACACATCTAGATTTTATGCATAGCTTGACTATCAAGATTAAACTGTTAGTCTATGACAATATTAAGAAACTAACATACAGAAAACAAACAAAGAAACAAACAAAATACCCATCCAAGAAAAAACATGCACATATTTAAAAGTTTTTTATATTCTGACATGTCGCATGAATTTATGCTCTCGGAATGGCAGAGTATGCCCAGAGCATTCATTTCTTGAGCCATAGAAGAAAATATTAAATGATACAAAGATTGTTTAAATAATTCCAAGAGCAGCAAATTTTGCTAACGCTCCCTTGAGTCTCTTTGGATGCTGTGACTTGCATCACATAAACTAGGCTAAAGCAGCACTGGAAGTAGAAACTCTGCCACTTTCTTTCCTCTTCTTCTATCTCAATCCCCATGAAAATGTGAAAAAAGAGAAGAAATATATATCAGAGGAGAGATGGAACATCTTTCTGCCCATCTCTAGTTGTTGAATGGTCTCAAGACCCTTGGCAGAAGATGAAATATGGGCAGAGAACAGTTGCTTCTGTCAGGATGAGAAGATATCAATGCAGCTCAAAGCTATGTACTTGATAGTCTACAGTAAAACTTAAATACCCAAACAATAACACACCCCCCCCCCCCCCA
>VXBA01003224.1:146354-162101 GCA_013399895.1 Serilophus lunatus | reverse complement strand
GGCCCTCGCTGCTGCCCGCTCTCTCCTGGGGCTGGGGGAGGGCAAGGGCTGCTCTCAGCATGGGCTGCTCCCACCTGTCCCACCCTCCCCTGTGGTTTCCTGGGGCCAGGCTGGGACTGGGGCACCTTTTGCCCCAGCATGGGTGGGCTGCAACGGGCACTGTCGGCCCCGCACTGCCGTAACAGACTGCAACTCTGGATGGTTCCTGGGCTGTCCTGGTCCCCGTTACCTACGGTGTGTCCCAGCAGCGGCGGGGACAGCTGGTGGGAGTTTCATGCAGCGGCACAGACTGCCCACCAGCCTTTCCTTGCTGGCGGGGCCTCGCCAGGGGCCATGTGGGTCCTAGCCATGGCGGATGGCTGGCAGGGGTCCCACAGCCCCGCCCAAGGCAGCTGGAACAGGCGGCCATGCGGTGGCTGCTTTGGATGGCTGGGAATGGTGTCACCGCTCTGTGGATCCCTCTTGGGAGGGGTCCCTGCGAGCGGCGAGTGCTCCCTGGGACAGTGGTGAGGCCCTGCATTGGTGCCATGCTGGTGGTGGCCACGTGGAGGGGCGTGGCCGCTCTGAGGGTGCCACGTGTGGCCCGCAGCCAGTAATCATGGCGCCTCCAAGCTCCAAACACGCGGCTTTCGGCAGGAACCGCCATTTTGCCTGGAGTGAAGACCCCGGAAGAGAGGTGGAGCCCGGCACCACTGACCAATCAGAAGATGGCTTAGCTGGGAAGACAGCGAGATTCGTGCAAGACTTGGAGGGCTTAAAAAGGCTGAACATGGAAGTCCCCCCTCTCTTCAGCTTCCTTTGAGCTGGGGAGCTACATGGCCCCTCTCCTCCTGGCTTCCAGATCCCGTGGTTGACTCTGCCCATCTTCATCGGCACCAGAGCCAAACCAGCATAGTTGCAAATGAAAGTTTCCCTGAGAGCCCCCCTGGGGCGGGAGACACTTTTCACTTCTTTTGTATTTTGCAGAGACTTCGAGGGCCGGGAGTGATACCATCAGAGAAAGAGAGAGACAGAGAGAGGCGGCTCCCTTTTCCTTCCACTGCTTTCCTCAGCCAACCATCTGGCCTTTGAGAAGCAGTCTGGGCTTTTTTTGTTCTGTTTTTGTTTTCTACGTGACTTTGTCAGGTGTATTTTTGTGTAAAGTCTGGGGTTTCCCATGAGTTGTTTCTTCCCCTTGGTTGAGCCCCAGATGGGGTCTGTTAAACCTGCTGTTAAAATTCTGTTTAGTCTTTTCGTCATCGTTGTGCATGCCCCTAGTGAAAAATAGTGGTTCACACCACCACAGTTTATGTGTGTGTATGTATATATATATATATATATATAAAAGTCCTTGTTCCTGAATAGAAGGACTAGATTCAAGAATGACCTATCATTTTCTTAATTGTTAACTGAATGGAGTTATAGAGGAAAAGCTGCATTTCTGTGTTAGATCAAGTACTAGAAGTTTTACAAATAAGCAAATATTTACAGCCAAGATTTGTAAAATTTGTGCAGTTTCAGATATCTTACAGTGGAAAAACATTTTCTTTTCATTGTAAATCAGATATTCTTTAAGTGACTCAGACTAAGCATCCCCAAAAAAGGAAGGATTTAAGACCTGTAGCTACTTTCAACAATGGTCTAAATAAATTACACGAACATTTTATTTTGCCTGGATACCATACATCCTTCCAGGTCATGCAGTTCTGTTGTCAGTTTATTATTTTAAGAAAATATTAAAGGTAACCTAGCCAGTGGAAGAGGTGCTGCCCACTCTGCAAATGCACTTCTTGAAGACAGAAAAGGAACCACACTGGGTCAGTACTGACAATAAAATTTAAATTTTCTTCCTCTAGAAGAATTTAAGTGTACATATCACCCTGTTCCATGCACTACAGATATTTATTTTCTCAGGATAGCAACCTCCATCTGGAAGAAATGGCAGTAAGAGAATCTTGTCTTTAGGAGACCTCTGAGGGAGCTATGTATCCCCAAACTAACTCAGACCTAACAATTTAGAGATTAAAAATTCACAGCATCTTGAACAGAAGCAAGCAGCAGATGGGAAACCATAATGAATCATAAGGGCAGCTAACCATTGCAAGTGCCAGAAGGAGGTAAGCAACCATAACAACAGCCCAATTTGTTTTCCTTATATCAAGTCTTAAAAATGAGTCAAGAAAACCAAACAAGCCCAAAGGAACTGAAGTACTGCATAATTTTATTTCAAAGACAGCCTACATCTTGTAGGAAGAATCTCAGATTTTGATGGGAGACTAATCTTCATTTATTAGCCTGCTTTTTTCAAACGGGTTTTCACAATCCATAGGGAATAACAAATCAATAACAGAAATAATAGAAAACCCAAAATTATATAAAGATGATAGAACCAGTGAGAATTAATGGTAGCACTAAAATCCATAGGCAAATAGGTTGTAAAAGTCAATTCAACAGGCAGTTGATCAAACTGAACTTTTAAGGTATGGACTTAACAATTACCCAGATGAAGAAATTTAAATTTGTTTCTTATATATGGCCTAACTTGGTTAAAAAACAAATAACCAAAAAACCCACCACAAACAAAAATCCTATGTATTTCTGATCTACCAAAGCAATTTCAGTTGAAAGACCTTGGAGACTTCTTTGTTCAGTAGTGTTTGAGAGTAACACTATTTTTCAGTTTATTTTATACCCTTGAAAGAGGTTAGGAAGTCCCTTCTTTCAGTTAGTTACTGGTGTCCTGGTCATGACTGAGTGTGACCATGGCCATCTTCAAATTCCCAGAAAGGGCTAGATTACTGAATAATGATAATTTATTTTATTAAAACCCATTAAAAGGAATTTTGCTCTGACTTACCTTCCATTATAGACTACTGAGTCAATGGAAATCCAGTGTCTAAATTAGGAAAGAGTGTGGTACTTAAGAGTGTGGTACTTTAAGTTTTATTACATCTGTCATTCTAAATTTAGTGTAAAGGAGAAGAAATACAGTGTCACACATTTGTTCTCAGAAACAATTCATACTAGCTTCTTCCATGCAGAAAGGCAGTATGGTGTAAGAGGCATACTTATCTTGTGGAAGTTTAACCCAGTTTACAGTTCTCAGCCTGGATTATTTGTTGTGTTCTAATAGGATATATTCTGTACTTAATAAACCATTTAATTCAAATAATCATTGCATTATTCAACTAAAATTAGAGTGATAATAGTATAAGAATTCCTCCACTGAACTCATTCCCTCTCTAACAGTTTCACAGAGCAATGTCATTTGAAGTAATCACTTTTTAGTGAAATAGTTCAGTAAACATAAATTATTTAAAACTACATTAAATTAATGAAAGTGATATAAACCAGTTTGCACTGAAAGGGGAGGTGTTATAGTTTTAATCTATTTGGTTTTCTTTTTCCCCTTTTGTTTGAATTCTTATGCATTTGTTATGAGCTGTGACAGGCGTCCAAAGCTGGGAGCCACCTTGTTGTCATGGTAACGGACTGATGGACCACCCCCCCATCAGTCCCTGCGCCTACCCATGAGGCTTTAGGGGACCGCATGGCTAAGCTGGGGGCTGCCATGACATGAGTGACACAAGCAAAGGGGAGGAGTGAACAGCTCAAGACTGTTTGCTGACTGGACAAACTGGCTGTGCTGGGCGGGGATAAGCAAGGCTTTTAAAGCTCAGCGCGGGAAGGGTCGCTCTCTCTCCTGCCTCCGACCTGGCCCGGGAAAGCTGTCTCCAGCCGTTTCTTTTGGAAGCCTCAACCAAGCCTTCTTCCCCCTCTGAGCTCGCTTCAGCATCAGCGAAGAACTACCTGGCAGCCATAAGCCTTTCCAGTTGGCAGTTTGGGTCTCATTTTCATAACCTTTCCCAGCAATTTTTGTTTCATTTTCCCTTTTTCCTTTGTTTGTGGGTTTTTGGTTTTTTTCCCCTTGGATGGGTTTTTCAGGGCAGAGGGGTGGTTCTTTGAACCCAATTTCCTTCTCGTGGAGGGGGTATGAGTGTGTGTGTGTTTTTATCTTTTGGGAATCCTGGGTGTGTGTGAGTTTTATATATATATATATAAAATACATATTTATATTGTTATTATAAATATATATATATATTTGGGTTTGAGGTGTTTTTTTTCTTTTCCCCTTTCCTTGTAATAAATCTTGTTGTGTTTTTTTTCATTTAACGAGCTTCTGTTCTAAGTGATAAAATTCTCTATTGTCTCAAACCGGGACAGGAGGGTATTGTTTTCAAGGTGGAAACAGCAAGAACATTGTCTCATTCAACAAGCTAGTCGGATGGAATGCAGAGCATGTCTCTACAAAACCTAAAATGCTCCACAATATACCAAGAATTACAGAATCACAGAATATACCGAGCTGGAAGGGACCCACAAGGATCATCAGGTCAAACTCCTGGCCCTGCACTGGACCATCCCCAAGAGTCACACCATGTGCCATCCAAACGCTACTTGAGCTCTGTCAGGTTTGGTGCTGTGACCACTTCCCTGGGGAGCCTGTTCCAGTGCCAATCCACCCTCTGGATGAAGAGCCTTCTTCTAATATCCAATTTAAACCTCCCCTGACACAACTTCAAGCCATTCCTTGGGTTCTGTCACTGACCACCACAGAGAAGAGTGCCTGCCCTTTCTCTTCCCTTCATGAGGAAGCTTTAGACTGCGATGAGTTCTCCCCTTAGGAATTTGTCCTATAAGCCAAATGGATGTGTTTGTGATTTGAGCAAATAAGACTGAATAATGACTTGAGCTAATAAATTTCCCTTCCCATATATCTATTTGTGGTGGTTTAGCACCACTATATTAACTAGGGGGCACTCTCAATAGTGACGAGAAGAATGAACAGAATTAACAACAGGAAACAGTTTATTTGTCTGAGACTTGACCAAAGATAAAGCAAACAGCTTATGGGAGTCCCAGACTTAATACAGAATTAAACCCAACCAAAAACCACGCGAAAGAAAAAAAAAAGAAAGAAAAAAAAAAGAATAAGGGAACTGTTTTCAAAGGCCAGGCAGGCTGGCCCAGGAGAAGCAGTGGGAAGGGAAAGCCACTTCCTTCTTCTCTCTCCCTCTCTCTGATGGTAACCAACTCCCAGCCCTTGAAGTCTCTGAAAAACACAACAGAGTAAAAGGTCCTCCCCCCAACCTGTGATGTTATTTGGGGAAGTTTTCAACCTGCAGTTGTGCTGGTGTGGCTCTGGTGCTGATGGGAGTGGGCGGAGTCAAGCCACGAGGCCTGGGAGTTGGAGAAGGGGAGCCATGCTGCTGCACTCCAGCTTCGCAGGAAGCCAAAGAGAGTGAACTTCCATTTCTTCGGGCTTTTAAGCTCTCCAAGTCTCGTGTGAGTCTCGCAGTCCTCTTCCCGGCTTCACCCCTTTGGATTGGCCAGCGGTCTGGGCTCCACCTCCCCTTTTGAGATTCCCGGCTCCAACAAAATGGCGGTTCCTGCCAAAGTCTGTGAGCCAACAGCTCCCCGGTGCGATCTTTTCCCAGCCGTGGGATGGCTGCTGCCTCCCAGGGCACCTGCCAACCACAGAAACCCACAAAATGGGTGTCCGGGGCTGACCGGGGCCACAGGAGCTGCCCGAGCAGCCATCCCCCCACACTGCCACGCAGGGGCTGCCCCCCGGGGGTGGCTGGGACCACCGGGACCCCCCGCCGGGCTCCCCATGGCAGCGTGGGGGCCGGCGTGGCCACCGGAGCACCCCCACGGCAGTGCAGGGGCTGGCAGAGCCACTGTTGACTGCCAGGCACTGGCCATGGCGGCAGGGTGCTTCTGATGTTACTGCCCCGCAGCCACGGGCACCGGGGCACCGCCGAGAATAGCCCATGGGCAGTAGTCAGCTGGTGCCAGGACCGCTCTGTGTTGGGAGGAACTTGTGGGCTGCAGCCGCCGCTGCCAAGAAGGCATGCAGCTGCCCGGCGCTGGGCTTCACTCTGTGAGGGACCCGATCCCGTAGCAGCACCATGCCCGCCAGCTTCCTTGGGGCAGCGCAGCACTGGCACCGAGGGGGGGGGGGAAGGCGTGTGTGCAAGAGCAGCCACCGCGAGGCTCAGGGAAAACTGGCAGATGCCCCATGCAGCAGAGCCGCAACCAGCACCCGCGGCCCACTGCCTCTGCCCGGACCACCCCGCAATCCCGCACTGGCACCGCGGGCTCTGGGAAGCGGCCCCGCAAGATCCCAGAGCCGCCCCAGTCCCGCACACCGCGGCTCCCAGCCCTGCTTCCCTACGGGCTTATGGTCCCGCTCCGTGCGCCGGGGCCATGCTGGGGTTAAACCTGACACGGTGTGTCCCGGGGAAAACCAATCCACTTTTCGGTGGGGAAAAAGTGGGGGAAGTGAGGGAAGATTATTAAAGGAGAGGGGAAAAAAAACCCAAAGAAAACCCAGGGTTTAAAAGGAAACATCCCCTTTCCCCCCCCAGCTCCCTCCAAGAACCCTGCATCTCACTCCTCTCCCCTTCTCAAACACCCACACTATTTTAAAAATACCTAAAACAATCAGTAGGGTGGAGTTAACACAAAAGCAACTATCAAACACAGAATAAGTAAGCATGCTTTTATTTCATTGTCCATGATTCAGTCCTGAAAAGTGCTTTGTTCTCTAAAACGTTAAAACCAAAAGCACTAGCAATTTTTATTTCTGAGGCACCAGTCAGGTATACATTTGTTAAAAACAGAGCTTTAACCCTGGACATGATATATATTGAATACTAAATTGGTTCTACCGCAGTAGAAAGAGCCTGTCAAAGTTTTCTTAAAGAACCACTGCTTAACAAACTGGTTTTCCCTCTATCTCAAGGTTCCTCAAATTTTGTTATGGCTGATATTGCTGCCTCAACACTTCAGTTTCATCTTTTGTCAACCCTTCTTTTAATTTAATTGCCTTTAGCTGCCCAAGTTGAGATATCAATGAGTAGGAAGCTGTGTAGCAAGAGCAGTGTACAACCACAGCACTACAGCTTCATCATGGAGATGGTAGTGGTAGCAACAACAACCAAAAATGCTGATGAATCACAATGCTTCAAAACAGCAACATCACTGCAGAATTGGAGAAGGACAGAAAATCTAACTGAGAATAACAGCTTTAGAGTCCCACATCTGCAACGACCAAAAAAGCAAAATCCACCATAGCATTTCCTCATTTAAGCACACTGTTACAAGCAGAAGAGTGGAAGATTTAAAGACATGTTTACATGGCAACCAGTCAAGATAATACAATATTTTGAAGTAGATTACTGATTTATCTTTCAGAAACTAATGTTTCCATGAAATATACCCAGCAGCGTGACCCACATCCAGTATGTCCCTTCTCTGCTGAGAAGAGAACATATCTAGAAACAAAATGCTCTGAGGCAAATAGGCTACCTCTTGGGACTAAGACAGGTCTCTGAAATCAAATCAGATTTTTGAAATAAAAATTGTAAGGTTGAAGTACAGAGCAAAGTCACACGTTTTTAAACCAAAAAGACTGTCAGTCTGGTCTGACTTTCCAAAAAATAGAGGCATGGTATTTTACTGACTGCTGAAAGTTTTGCCTGTTCTTGAAACTGCAACACAGGAAATAACCTTTCCAGCATGGTAGGGGATGCTTGGCTAGTAAAGACAAAAATTGGCTTTCCCTAGCACAAAGCAGTTATAGCTATTTATAGCTGCTATGAGAATGGAGATTTGTGCATTTTTCTGGACACTGGTCCAACATTAGTACATTTATTTGACACACCAAAATTTGAGACATTATTACAGGCTTTAGAGGGAGAGACTATGAATATTTTTGAGGCGTGCTTCAAAGGCTGGCTTATAAAAAACACAGTCCAAAACCAATGAAGCAAACAAAAAAACACCCTTTAAACCCTCTCCTCTATTAATCTATCCTTCGTATCACAAGACTTCTTCTGGTTGGCATTATTTAATAAATTTCAAGTGCCAAATAAAATGTCCCATTGAAAGAGGAGGTTCATAATGAAGAAGTAGTGGCATAAAAGCCCCTCTAACAAAATACAAACTAACAGCATGGTGTGTAGCAGGAGGGCCTACCCCAATAAGACCTAAAATCCCATCAGAGAATGCAAACAGTGCAAGCTGTCAATGGTGAGTTACCAGTGATGTCAGAATGCTGTTTTGGTGTTGAATTATGCTCAAAACAAAGTGGTTCACCAAACTTCAAACACACATCCTACTTTTTGAAGCTGGATGTGACAGAGAAGCTGCCCGTTGTCCTGTAAATTTGTGACTAGCAGTCAATCACTTTATACTATGAAAGTCCAGTACCCTTTCATATAGGCAGGTTCTTCTAATATAACCCTTCTTGGAGTGTATATGTGGAGATTCCTCCCTTGGGTGAGGACGCTCCTTAAGGATATTCCTCGAGGTTGAGGAGATCTCCCCATGAGCATTGATATGGGTGAGTTATATCAAATATCTACTTAATAACTATATCTTTTTGCTAATTCTAATATAATTGCTTCAATGATTGCTTCAATACAGTGCATTATTCTTTCTTATACTATACTACTAGTAGTTTTAGTGTTTATATTGTGAAATAAATTATTCTGATTAAGACCATTTTCCTGAACATTTGTAATAACAAATGATTGATTTTATATAAGTATTCTCAGTATGTCATGATTCAAACCTGCAGGTCAAAAATGGTTCAACTACACATCTATAATTCCTTAATTTTAAGGTGTTGACATAATCCAAGGCTAAGATTGGATTCAGCTGCACCTAAACTGTCTGAGAAGGAATTTAGAATGCAAGAGAGTCTTTGCTGCACCTCATGACTCAATGACAGGGCTTCTCTAATAAACTTTGTCTAGGCCTTCCACTCCCACTCATGACATGATGTTAAAAGAGAAGGTAAATATCCTCCTTTGGATGTTGACCAACAGAGGTCAATCATTATATCAAAGACTAATTAGGCTTATTACAGCCTTGGGGAAGCATTTTGCTACAGGTTGCCTTCATAAGAAAAGAAAATGAAAACCACCATTTGGAAAAACTTTCATACTTTCTCCAGTTCTATCATCACCGACACACCCCATCCTCAATTTAATTTTTTAAGTGCCTGCTAACAAGGTTTCTTTAAAAATTCCGTTTGATTCAGCTAAGTGGAAAGGGAGAGTTGAGAGGTTCTGAATTGTTACAACTCATCCATCTTTTGTTGTTTCTGACTCTTACAGGCAAGAAAACCTTACAGATTTTGAATGGTACAACATTCCTACCTAATTAGTAGGTGGGTACTTGCAGCTTTCTTGTATCAAAGCATCTTTAAACTGATTTAAACCAATAAAAATATGTATCAATTTGCAAAAAGAGGTCCTCATCTAAGAATATGCACAAAGAAAACACCACATGAAAAGTCAGACTGCTTTAAGTGCCATCAAACAAAAGAAATGCCAAAGCCCAGAGGAAGGGATGGAGTGATAGGCAGGCATCAGACTAGGGCATCAGTTCTGGTTATACATCTCATTCTCATGCTGACCTGCCATCACTTTCTATCAAAGAGCCTAGTATGTTTACTCCAATTTCCTCACAAAATGGGCATAATTTTATTTGTCTTTGAAAAGTTATTTTTTAGATATCAAAATGACCTTTTAAAAGATTGGAAGGAAGCTTTGTCCATTAAATTAGATAATCACTTTTTACTTTTATGATGCAGTGTTATTGCTTTGCCCTGTTGTTTGTTTCCTGCTTAATCCCATGAAAGTCACTTTAGTATTTTTATGTCTCATTTCACCAGACAAAATAATAGTAGGAGTAATTGAAAGTTAGAGACATACAGACAGTTCTTCGTGTCAGATCTCTGCCCACTACTGTCTGTAATCTGACAGTGCTGCAGGTGCTGTTCTCTGATTGAGGGATGATGACATTAGCATGATGTATTGAGAAGCACATAACTAATTAATTGAACATTTTACTTTGACGATATTGCTTATGTTGAGGAGGGTCCATCTGGATTAATTTAATTGTTTGTTTATTCTTGCAGTTTAAGAGAAATATTGCACAATCACCTGACTGCTTGTTATCGATTTCAGCATGAATACATGAGGCACAGCCATTAATGTCAAGGTGGTAATTCATGAGGACTTGGGATGGGCAGGCCACCTATGTTTCTCTTCAGCATTTGAATAAATAGACATGTCTGTGGTGTTTGTCTTTTCAGGTAAAGATTTTCCGTATACCTGCTCATGGTATTAATTTAATTTATGAAATGTTTCCTGTTGTGTCCCAGTACAAATTTATACACCATCAATATTCATAAAATTTATACTATCAACAGCAGGTTCAAAATAACACTACGCAGAATACATTAGTATGCTTCTTACATCTTGCAGGTAAGAGAAACACATTATGATGAAGATCCAAAAGATTCGCATAAAAGTACATTATCTTTGTTCACAAAATTTTTGCTACTTTATGCTACTTAAACAGAGGTAAATTTAAAATTACATTTTCTGTATTGAGAAGAATATAAGACTGGGGCTTTTAGAACTTTTTCTGTGAAGACTTCTTCCAGATTCAACCTGCTGTTGACAAAGACAGAAGCTGACCTAAGAAGGGCTGATGCCTGTTGGGAAAAGTGCATGTACCCATAGATGAGACCTGTCAACATAGCTTACTTATATTGATAAGGTCAGACAGATTTCAGAGCTGTTTGTTTTGTGGGGGTTTGGGTTTTTTTGTTTTTTTCTGAGTTCTTTTTTGAGTGGTGTTTGTTTATTTGTTTTGTTTTAACTATCCTTGAATTTGGGAAGCTATTCTGATCAGAACAAGAGCAATTTTAGGCAATAATGACACTTAAAGGAAATTTTGTCTCCAAGACTGATCAACTTAGCACATTTCTGGTAATGTGGACAACAGTTCCCGTTGTGTCTTTTTAACAAATTTAACATAACTGTAAAAAATTGGGAATGCTACCAATCACGGGGCAGAGCAAAAACAGGTATTCCACAAAGCTTCTGTATCTACCCAAATCACAAATTGTTTTTGAATTCTTCTGGAAACTTTCTTCTGGAAAAACATTCCTTGAACTTCTAGAAGGATTATTCAAAGTTACTACTCTTAACCTGAAAACATCTGGAAGGATCTATTCTGGTGGGTATTATACAGGTGAAGTGGGCTCTCTTCCCTCCTCCTCTCTGTTCCCCTTACAGAAATCTGCTATCTTCACTGGGTAGTAATGCCCTCTGAAAATACTTAATGACTGGCTCCTGTTAAACAAGAATGATCCCTCAAAATGACAGATATTTAGCTTGCATGGTTTCCAGTTGAAAATGCAGTCCTAAATACTCAGAGAGCAACTAGGAAGCCTGACTGTATTAGGTTGCTGTCCCTGAGAAAGCAGAGATAAATGCAGCCTGGCATAGATCTGGTTAGAGCATGACATTGTGTCACTAACCATCCCCTTTCTGTCATCACTGAAAAGAGAGAAGTAGTATTTTGTTATCACAGAAGTAAGTTTTGCATCCCAATATTTTTGAATTATACTATGGAACTGAGCAAACTCATGTACTTTTCTAAATAAAAACGCAAAAAAAATCCGTCTAGATAAAGTGCTAGCCCTATTGGTAAAATTCACAGAGTTCTAAAAGTATCCCTAAGTGCTCCGAAAGAGAGTACCAGCATCATTAATTAAAATCCAGAAAAGGAGCCACCAAGCAAATCTGTAAAAATGGAAAGCATATGCTCTGGGAAATATTTGAAAGGAATGAATGTAGTCACCAGCAGAGAGCCAAAAGTGCTGTAATTTGCATGGTGTGGTACTCTCTGATCAGTAAATAAGAACAATTGAGACAGAGTACTGCTACTGGCTGAATATTGTTTTTCACTGGCCCAAAAATTCTGATATTTTTTATTTTAGCAAAAATGCCTCTTAGACGTGCAGGCCACAGTTCACTTCCATTAAGATCCAGTGGTTCTCTGGAGAGAGCCTCACTAGTCTCAGGAGTAAAACAGAAGTAGAAAAGCAAAAAATTTGTTATTTTGACAGGAGAGGAAGAAAAATATAGGATTCACAGACCTCACAGGTCTTAAATAAAAGGGCAAATCACAATCCACCCAAAACACCTCCAAGAGTGTTTGTCTTGATGATTCAAACCTTTTACACATAGACACTACACAAAACTAGTGACTATATGTGATGCTAAAAAAAAATTACCTTTTAAAGTGTTGCCCAGAATGACCAATGACTTTTCTCCTGAAATTGAAATTGCTTCTAACCCTTCCTAGAAGTTTGGCAGGAAACGGACCCGTGGGTTTTTTTATATGTACGTGGCTCCCCAGACACTTCTTAATTCTTATGTCTCTCAGGTCAATAAAACTGCTACAAGACCTGTCTTAAAATCCTTCTTCAGAGCTGGTTGTACCTAAAGGAAACAATTATTTATAAGTCTTCTCTTATTTTTCTAGAGGAACAGTCTTTTTTTTTTCTTTAGCCATTCGTATCAACCTGCATCATTCTGTACAGATTCAGATGTTGATTTTCGGCTACACTTTTGGCTATTGCAACATCTTCTCCCTTGTCCGTGTTTCTTGCTTTTCTTAGAACCCTACGTTCCAATTATATTTCAGTCAAATACAGTGACCAGAGAAATACATCAATTTCTCCTGAAATATTTCTAACCAGTTTTAAAATGTAGATTTTCATAGATCTTAGAAAGTCTATATTTGTTGTAAACTTCATCTAGAATAATTACGCGTTCCATCTTTGCATTACATTTGTGCATATTTATGAATGAAATAAATATGGATAGAGAGACACATATATAGTAAACTCCTTATGTTTTATTTCCTCCACTCTTCCTTTCATGAGGGAAATGCTTTTCCACATCCACATTAGAAGGAGCTGTCTTTTGCATGCAAACTCTACCATTGTGCAAGAGTTTGTAACATTCCCTCTGCCTGAAGACACAGAGATTCACCAAAAAACACCCTGTAAAAGCAACATTTGGGATCTTCTTCCATACTGGTTTTTTTCCTGAGTATATTTCTGCTGCTCCCTTTCATTAATCATAAAAAAAATCTTTATATTTATTCCTTCTTTATTTCTTCTCCAAAGGCCTCACTTGTTGTTCCCAGAGATCTTCTTCTGTGATTGCATTTCCATGTAGCATGCCACGGTTGGGAATATTATTCTTAATGAATCTCATTTTTTATTTTTTTTTCCTCCCTGAGTTCTACTTCCAGATGACTCAACTTCGGTGAAAGGCAGACAGGTAGGTCATCTTATCACTATGAGCAAACTTTTCTCTCTTCCCCTCTATCTCCAGCATACATCATTTGATGAGCTCTGTTACTGAATCCCCATGAAACAAATTAACGTGTTCCACTATAATTTGCAAGGAAAGATAGCTTGCACAGAAAATAACTGTTTTTAAAAATTATAATTCAGTTTACACAGTAGTTACTAACAATGGACCTTTTTTCCACCCTTCCTTTTATTTTCAAGTTTCCACTTTCTATCACATGTGGTTACACCTCTGCTGAAAATTTTAAAATGCAATGCCATAAACACCCACAATCAACAATAAAAACCTGTTCTCCAAGTCTCTAGGCAGCTGAACACTACTGATAACTGTATGATTAAATACACTAAATTTGTTGAAGCCCATTTTCAACAACAGGAAATCTGCTTCGAAACAATGAACCTTTAAATATTCATCACAACTCAGTGTTTTCAAAGGTATTAAGGAAGTAGTATTTGTCTCTTCCTTGACTCACTTGTGCATATCTTTAACAGCTTCTCATTGTGTTTAGCTCTGAGTGCTTTAATAGCAAAAGCATACCTTTCACAGCTATCTGGCCCCCAAGCCATCCAGAGGTGATCCCAGATATTATATTGGAATACACTAATTTTCATATATTGCTATAAACATAAGGAATACTTCTCTTTTTTTCTGCAAGTAAGGCACTGTCATCAAATTTAAAAAACTGAAAAACTGTTTTATTTCTTGGCTTGCTTTCATCATCTCCACACAGAAAAGCCCTGTTCACCAAAATCTTGAAAATGCAATGAGCTCATTCCTTCATATCTGCATGGGGTAGGACAGAATGTGTTTCTATAAACACACAATAAAGATGTTTTTTATTTTTTCCTTTTTTATTTTTTCCCCTAATGGAAGAATGAAATAACCTAAAAGTATGGCTGAGCAAGACCTCAAAATGACGTAATTTTATATCCAAAAATCTTCATGCTTGGATATGTATTCTGAAGCAGATGGTAAGTCTTGGAAAATGAAGAATTAGGATTTAGTCACAGCTAAATGTTCTGTAAAATGAATGTGGATTATAATTTAAAAAAAAAAAAAAAAACATAAAAAAGGTGGAGGAGATTGATTTATCACTCAAGTGAGAGCTACACAAATATAAGTCTATGACTTCATGGTCACTAAGATCTTTCAACAAATAGGAGTCAACCCCTGCTTAAACAGTATGGCGCAGCTAATGTTTACTAAGCACAGCAATTACTTGAGTGTGAGTTCCAAAGCAATCTCTTTGAGTCTAAAATCTGACAAAAACTGAATTCCTAGAAGCTTGTTTGATGTCAGTATGAAGAAAAGAGTGCCTACTGTTACTCTGAAACTCTTCAGGAAAGCTCAGATTTTTCCACCCAAAGCAGTTTTAAATATCTTATTCCACATTTCCCATAATGACCTACAGAAAGCCTTGAGAATTCTAATTAAATTCCTGATGATTCATAATTGAAAAGCACCATCAATACAGAGATTCTGAGTACCTTAAAGAAAGGAATAATGAGCTTGAATCTGCATCCCAAAAATGGAATGAGATTCAACTAGAAGGAAAAAAAAAAACAAAACACAAAAAAACAACAACAAAAAAAACAAAGTTTCTGCATAACAAGCAATAAATAGAATTACCACAACATGAAAGAAGATCATTTAGTGGCAGCTACAGAGAGGAAAATGTGATGATGCTACTAGCTGACTACAATGAGAGTGTACTATGCACCTTGAAGATTTGAAGCACTGCTATTCTAATAACAAATACTTAAGTCCTTGTACAGAATCTGCATCAGTTCTCTGAGATGAAAAAAACAATACTCCAAATTGCATAAAACAATAGTAACTTTGCCAAGCATATAATTAAAAGGAGGTACTCATAATATCCTAAAACATGATTGTAATGGCAACTACACCAGTGTCCTAAATGGTCTCATTTTCTAGTAGATGCAGAGAAAGTCATTTGGCTTTGCTCCTTGCCTCATGAGAATAATATCTGCAGTAAGAATATGTGCACAGGCTTCAATATAAAGACTGCAATAAATGTAATAAATAAAAAGGTGCAATTTTAGCTGACTGTGGTGGTTTACTCCACCTTTTAGCATTCAGGGGGCAGGTTCAATGAAAGTGACGGAGAAGTGAATAGAGTTGTAGCAGGTGAACAATTTATTACATGGGATTTGAATTAGAGAGGTAGGGGTAACCACCAGGAGACCCCAGAATTACACTGAGGGACCCCCAACACATAAGGACAAAAAAACACACAAAAAGTGAAAAAACAAAAAAAAGAAANCTCTCTGAAAAACACAAAAAGAAATGTAAACGATTCCCTCCCACCACCTTTCCGAAGGATGCTTACTAGCAAGCTGGAAATGGCTCCCGGGTTGAGAGAAATATGGGTAGAATCCTGCCACGGGGCCTGTGGGCGCTGGAGACCGGGGCCCTGATCCTTCTCCTCCCAGCGGCAGCCAAAAAAAAAGAAGAGCGGAGTGGGGCTGTGCCTCGACTTTTAAGCCTTCTC
>VXBA01003224.1:112312-145945 GCA_013399895.1 Serilophus lunatus | reverse complement strand
GGGGGTACCGGGACTGGCGCAGGCCCCGCTCCGTCCCGGCCCCCGCGGGTACAGGGAGAGCAGGCCCCTGTGCTCCCAGGGAGCCCGGGGCGATGAGCCGCCGCCTGGCCCCGGCCCCGGTCCCGTCTCCACTCCGGCCCCCACCAAACCCCGGGAGAGCAGCTGAAGCAAGGGCCCCTCCCCCCTCCCAGTCCCGGCCAGGGGCAAGCCCCCTTCCCGAAACGGCTTTTGAGGAAAATTGAATTTTAATTCAGGTAAGTGGGGTTACTTACATTCTTCCCCCTCCCAAAATCCAAGAATGCCCACAAGCCCCATGGCCCCTTTGACCCTCCACGATCCCAGACCCCTCAAACCAGTACACTGATTTAAAAAATCTTCAAAGATGTTTTAACCTGTTTGAAAAATGTTTTTTTCCAAAGCATATAGCATGTCTATGATCATAGACACCCGAATAAATATAATTACTGGTTTACCTGGTTATTATTATCCCAGAACAATAACATAACCTTAACATCCAGTATTTATAACTAACTGTCAAAACTTTATTCTAACCACTATGTTTTTAAAATTGAGGTACAGAAGTATGACAAGTCTGCAGCTAAAATAGCCAACTGCTTTTAAGTCAAAACTGATGAAGAAATTAAAAGGAAGCATATTTTATAAAATAATATCTTGGTTAGGATTTAATAGCTTGTCTTAACCACATAAAACTCTTGGTAGTTTGTCTTAGAACATTGAAAAAATCATTTTGAGTAGCAATAATAGGTGCTGAGATTCCTCAGTCCAACGGGAACGTGGTGTAAGGATAGATATGAGGTGAAGCACAAGAATTCTAGGCCTTTCTCAGGTGTGCAAATTCACTTAGGAGGACATATATGTGTAAATTCTCACTAGGAAAAAGATGGGCTGTGGGAAGGCAGGGGGAATGTTTAGAAAAGTTGCGATAATTAACACAGTGATGTGAAGGCAACCACACAACCTGAGCAAAAAATTAGCTTTTCCTTTTACTTTCTTTTTTGTTGTTGAGGTTTTGTTGGTTTTTGGGTTTTCTTTTTTTTCTTTTTTTCTTTTTTTTTTGTGAGACGGAGAGGAGAGTGAGTTTGTATGTTTGTTTTTTTACTTTTTAGTCTCCAGGAATAGTAACAGGACTTGGTAATATTTAGATTGTATAATTGCCTTGAACAATTTCCTAATTGTACCATCAGAGAAAAAAGAAAAGGGCTTTTGTTCATAGACAGGGTTAACAAAGGTACATTTTTTTCTTTCTTGCAAGGGATGTGTACTGAATCAAACTGATATATTCTTGGCCCAGCATGAAGATAATGTGATACTAAACTAACCTCAGTCAGTAAGTTGATATGATTTCATTTCATATAAGAAGTTGATTTAATTTTTAAGGCTTGGCTTGGTAGGAAAACGTGTATAAGACATTTTGTTAAGTCGAGGAGTATAAAAGTAGCAAAGCAGGGAAGCAATCACTCTTATTGGACTTGAACATACGTAGTTTAAGTCAATGTTAGATCATCTATGTTAAAGAGAAATTTTACTTAGTAAATTTTTGATTTCATACTAAACCAGTTACCAATGAAGAAGGATTTATGTATTATTTTCAAGAGATAAGTATTCAGTCTTTCACTATTTCTACTTGGAATACTTAAATGACTCAGCTAGATGTCAGAAACTCATGCCTAAACCTGTAAAAATGTTTGTTGTTTTTCAAGAGCTTTCTTTCAAGTGAATGCTCATTCAAAATGAAATTAATTTGTTCACTTTTTCCGTGAAGATATTTCCCGTACTCCTGCTTCCATGTTCATTTTTCTTGAACTCTGTGTTGGCTTTCAACACTGTTGGCGGTTCTCTCCTCAAGGAAACAAGTTTTTTTAGTTCCCATCTTCCAATTCCTCTTCTGATTGTCTCTCTTCTCCCTTTCCTGGTCTCTTCTTTGAGGGATGTGTGTTCTCAGTATGATTATTTCTCCTTTGCAACATGGACATTGCTAATCTTGATTTAAAGAAGATAATCATCATAACCCAGTCTTGCTGCAACACCATAGAGCTCCACTCAGGCTATTTTCTTCCTCTTCTTGTTTACATATTTGCCTTACATTCTGATTTTTATTTTAAAAAGTTTCTTGTTGAAGAACAATCCTTTGCTTTGACAATTTTAGCTGACACCTTCAATCCTCTTATTTTGTTTTTTTAAATCCTCTAGGCTCCCTTCTACAAGCTGTTTACAAACCAGTTTAGAGAAGTATATGAGAATAAACAATATGTAAATCATAAACACACTGGGTTGGGGTTTTTTATCAACTTAGTTTTCAGTTATAATTACTACCTGTGTGAAATGATGTGCAATAGACTGCATTAAAAAGGGAAAGGATTTAGTTCAGGATAGTAAAACAAAGGCACCAAAACAAAATTTCCTGCCAAAGGTCAGGCACATTTTTTTACTGTCAGCTTAAACATACATTTAAGGTTATTTGAAACAAAGCCTCAGGCTTCAGTCTTGCAACTTGAGACCAATTCTATCTGTATTAATGAGCTCTGTAATAATCCTGTATAACATAGCTTTGGAATCTGTAAAGATTTTAAAATTACTTAAATCTCTATTTAAACTTACAGAAATACTTCATGGATTCTGTCTCCACTTATCAGGGAAGACTGCTTGCTAAAATTGTTTAAGTTGTATTTCTTATAAAAAAAAAAGGTAGTTTTAACAATCAAATAATTGCATTCAAGGATTATTTTTTGTTCATTATGCAGTTCTTCTCCTCAGCAAAATAACCTCACATATCAAAATGACACATTTTTATCCAACATTTTCTTACTCTTAACAGGAGGCTCAGAGTCATACCTCTGTTATTTCTGTCATTATCCCTCCATTCCAGCACACTCCTGAGTCTGCAGTAATAAATAATTATCAAGGTCCAACACTACATGACATTCAGAGCTGTGGCCACTTTACTTCACACTAGGTCACTTCAACTCAGACATTTCACACATGTTAATCACAATGCACATGTAAAACAGGGGCAATTGCATACAATGATCACTTTGGCTGGCCCCAATAGCTCTTTGTAGCTCATCCTACTTTTAAAATACAGAAGCTTAATGGTTGATCAAGATGCTTATGTAGTATTGTAGGGAAATGCCAGTGATGCAGACGGCAGGTGGAATTTAGGACCCAGGAGCTGAAGAAGGAGCTGAACTGAAAGTGAAAGGACTGCCCATGCCATGTAAGGAAGATGCTTGTACAACACAGCAGTGTCTGATTGGACAAGAGAGAAGCGACATGAGAATTGCTTCTCAGTGGATGTTGACACTTGAGCTGTCCTGTGCTGAAAGCCTTAGCTATCAATTGTGGTTAGAAAAGTATAAACTACATGTAGGCTATAAAAAGGTATTCTTGTAAACAATAAACTGATTTCTCCTTTGACATTACATCTGTGTGGTCGTGTGTCTTTGGGGGGACCCGGGTAGCCACAGTAGTATGTCTGAGAGAGGTCATTTTATTTCACAAAATTATATCGTCACACCATTGAGCAATTAAAGCATTTTCCCTAAATTTGCTACACTCACTATGTGTTTGATCCCAACTCACAAACTAGAGTGACTTTAACAAATCTTGATCCCATATTAAAGAGGCCAGTAGCTCAGATCCATATCCTCTTCTCTATTTCTACAGATTCCTTTAAGAGCTCTGGCTGAAATAATAGAAAAATTCACTGAAAAGAAAGAAGTTGTTTTCAAAAACCAAAAATTCCTACAAACTTTGATATTTTTTGAATAGCTAGTTGACATTTTATATTTCCTAGCAAAACCAGGAAAGTGCCAAGTTCTGTTCCTAGCTACAATGGTGACAATTTTGAGAAATTTAACTGATTTCAGAAGAATATCCATGGATTTACATCAGCTATGAAGTTCATTGAAATTTTGGTACTCCACATGACAGAGGATGGTGAGAAAATCTTGCAAATTAGTGTAGAAATATCTAAGCGGTCAGCTTCTCTTCCTGAAATTACTCTCACACATATGCAAACATGGCGGTATTCACCAGACTTCCCATTCTGAGAAATTAAAGATCTCAGCTTGTTCTGTTGTGATGGAGTCTAACACAATGGTCATGGCTTCAAGTTTCATTTACACCTGCTTATTCATTTGGTTTTGTCTATCTTAAGTGTACTAAGCAGGCAGGCACACTGTACACAATTATTTTTTTTTTACCTTGTTATTAAGCAAAAGATATTGCAGTTGTTAATCTATAAAAAGCAGTAGCAAAAAATAGCAAAATAATACAGGCACAAGTGCACTTTAGCATTATCTCCTCGAATGCTTCAAAGTCATCTTCAGCTCTGCTTGCCATTTACAGCAGAAACTGTCTGGCAAGGATAAAAAGAAAAGATTGCTGTAAGAGGTTATGAACTTTTGCACCTAAATGAGTTGATATCCTTCAAACCCCCTTCTCACAACTACTTCCTAAAACTCAGAGTTCAAGAACAATGAACTGAAAGTTTAGAAATATATAGGCAAGTTTTAATTCAATCAACGGATCCATCCAAGGTCAAAATCTGCCTCAGAGAGAAACCACATTTCCTTTTATTTCTATAAGCTGAAGGCCTTAGTTCTCCGTCTTCTTGCACCTGCACTTTTCTGTGCTTAAAGTGAGAAAATGTTAGCAGCATATTTTGCAGACGCAAAGGCCCTGAGAAATTCCCAGCACTGAGGGATCACACTGAGAGAAGAGGTCTCAAGGGAATATTTTTGGTGGACTACACTGAAAGAGCATAATTTCTTTGACCATTGTGTTGTAAAGAAATTAAAGTTGTATATTATGGCAGTCCACTAGCATGCTATAATACTGTCTAAAACCAAAGGCAGATCCATGACATTAAAACACAAGTTTAATTTTTTTCTATTTAAAATTTCTTGAAATCTTTGATGAAAGACATTGCATCTAAGAAGGAAAGTGAAACAATAGTCCTGCTTAAAAGACTGTCTTATTGGACATAGTTCTTTTCATAGTTCATTTTTCCCTCTGATATTTTTTTAAGAAAACATCAGACAGTGAGACACAGCCCTGAGGTTTCTGCATGTGCTTAATATTGAGAGAATACATAAGGGCTCAGCTCTGGTGCCATCACAATTCACTCCTGCTTTCCACAAGAACAGAAGCCCTGCCCTACAAAGGGGGTGTGAAGACACTGTAATATCTGCCTCATGTACAATCCTATTGATCTTCCAAATATAACACAATTCATCCTTCATCCACTAAGAGATAACCAGCATTCCATGACTTTCACTTTAGCAGCTTCCTCCAAGTAGGAAGGACTGAGATTTTAGCATTCCTTTTTTCCATGCCTTTTTCCACCTTTGAGATGTTGGCTTTTCTCTTGACATATAAGATTTACAAATAATGCAAACACCAAAATCCTGTTCATAGAGCAAAGAAAGCATCTTCAGTTCCTCCCACTGCCCACCTTTCTCATGACACAATCTTGCCAAACAGCTGACAAAATCTCAGTCCTCTGCTGATATCCATGGGTGTGTGAAGGTGTTGCTCCATCTATCAGTTGATGTAAACAACACTTCTGACTGCATTCACACACAAGGCACTTGTGTTGGGAACTACTGCACTTCTTCAGAATTCAGAAAACCCAGGTCTGCCTTGAGACTTGCTGACCATGGCTATAGGCTCAGGTCATGGCAGGGCTGAGCTGTGGGGTCCAGGGAGAAATGTTTTCATGCTTGTAGAAACACAGGCTAAGAAATAAGTATGATGGAAGTAGGATGCAGAACTGGGAGAGAAAGGCTTCCTGAGGACAGACCTTCCTGGAGTAGTAAGCCTGGTATTTCAGAATAGGAAAAATGCCTGATGGCTGTTTCTCTTGTATTCTGAAAAACAGAGCTTATTTACAAAACAAACATGCTGAGATGGCACCAAAAATGTCGTGTGCCTATGTTCCCAATTCCTCCACCTACACAAAGTGTTCTTGCAGGGTCTTTAATTTTGATTAGTTGCTCAGGTTAGTTGAATAATGGTAGTAAATTCAGCTCCTGTTGGCATTACAGATTGCATTCAACAGTATGGGATAGCAGTATCCATACAAATTAATTAATGTTTTCCTCAATAGCACAAAACAGGTTTTCCAGGCTGTTAAAAACAAGGGTACCAATATATAAGCACTGTTTTATAAAGTCTTTGCCAAGCCTGTACCATTGCATTTGCAAATCAGCATGGGTCTGCGTAGACTCTCAATGTTTTCTTGTGCAGGAAGCTCTGTAGTTTGGCAGATCTCAAGCACAGATTAAATATCATGCTTGAAGGAATAAAATCTGCTATTCTTCAAAGTAAAGATGCTATATTAAATGTAAGCAAATGAGATATGACTTGTAGAGGGTGCCATGGCAAGCCGTGTGTTAAAAGAGAAAATAATGATCAGAGAATGATAAGTTGATTTCTTAAACACTGAGTGAAAACATACATTCCACCTGAAAGGTATGATTAAATTCATAGCAGGGTTTGGTCTGTTTTTTTTTTTTTTCGTTAACTGCTTTGGTCTGTTTCTTTACTAAGTCTATTCAGAATGGAAAGGAGGGAAAAAAAGACCAAGTTACAAATAAAGAACTAAAGAACTGAATTTAGGAGAGCTGATAAAATATGAATACCATTCCAAGGAGCTTAATGTGTCATAACTGCATAATAGAAAGGGGAGTAAAGTGTGTATGTGTCCCTGCTGCTTAACAGTGGGCTTGAAAGAGGCTGCAAAGGCAGCACAAGTGGAAAATTCCCTTATTGGCTGCTTTCCAAGGCATCTATTCAGCTTATGAAAAATATGATATTTTATTTGATACCAAGTGGATGGATTGGGGTTTTTTGTGGTTTTTCTACAGAGCAACAATTGGAGAAGAGAGAGGGACGCTGGAATCCACTATTTTCTGCCTTTGCCCCTGTCTCCTCCCATCCTGTCCTTTATTATTTTTAAACCTTTAATCAAATCTGTAAAAAGCTTTCTTCATACAATATAGACAGTCGTATATGTGATGGATAACATGAAAGTACATTTCTGTGATCATCTTTTCTAGTCTCAGAGGTGAACAGTAGCCTAGTAACCAGGGGCTACTAAATACTGATACCTTGATTCAGTGCAGCTCTGGTAAGCCTGCCATCTTCCATCTCCAGAGGAATCGCTGTATTAAATTTACATTAAAGATGGCTGCATGACTGACCCAAGGGTCATATTAGCATTTTTACTCCCATAAGTTGGTCAGCGGAACATTTCTATATCATGAAAATTATGCCGTTACTCTGTTAGGAATTAAACATTTATGAGACATTCTGTTCCAGCATATTAGCAAGAATGAGCTGGTAAAAAGTACAATAAGGGCAGAGCTGTATCAATATGTAGATCTGAGGAAAATAATCAAACTGGACTCTTTTCATCTCAAAATGAAAGTGGACCCTGGGAAACCAGCAGGAAAGTGTCTGAAAGGTATCTTCTATTTAATGGAAGAGACACAACAAAGGAAATGATGACAAATGTGCTCAACACCACCCCCACCCCCCACCCCCCCCTCAGCTCTCCTGTTCTCTCTAGTCTCATGCAGATGCTGTTGCCAGATTCAGAGTTTGACAGTGCAAAGTAGATAAATATTATAAGACAGAATCTCCATTTTCAGATGAGCAGAGCTACTTGGATTTTGCACCGTTGTGATTCAAGGATCAGTCACAAAACAGACAAGGGACTAATTGACATTTATTCTGTACTTGAAAGGAAATCAACAACCGTATGTTAAAAAGGATCAGCTGGGAAAAGACAGTTGAAAATAGAAATATAGAAAAGACTACCTCACGGCTGTATAAGTGCAGTAGAAATGAAATGGGACCAGCACAAATTGGCATTCAGAACTGAATAACAGCGACTCTCACAGCTCATTAATATCTATTTGTCTGTGCTCTAGATAATTCCATAGGAATGAGAATGACCAAAAAAGCCCCACTTAACAACCTAATAAGCACTGATAAGCACATTTCTTTGTACTGAACAATAAATTTAAAGCCAGTCCAGCAAGAAATTCTATTATATTTAAAGGAGCTTTAGCTACTCTTTTTTTACTCCTCAAACTACCTTCTAGGAAAAAAGCTTTTACTGGCAAGGTGACATCAACATGCTAAAGTAAATATCTCTCTTCTTCATTTCTAGAAAAAAAAAAAAAAAAAGAAAAAAAAAGGACTAACTGGGTGGTTTCCAACCTGGGAATCTGGCTTCGTAGACACTAGTTCTTTGCTTGTACTTCTGGTTCAATCACCCATATGTAAAATGAGAAAAGAAATAGCTCTTGAACACTTCAGAGTTCTAAGAGAATATCTCATATAAAGAATGTGATATGTTTGAAAAAGGAATTGTCAGACTTTTGTCAGACATTTCTTGGTTGGATCTAGAAAGAAAAGGATGATTTCTAACAACAGAAGAGGCAGAAGAAAGTAAACGCTCTCAGAGAGAAAGCAAGTGAATTAAAATACAGCTATTCCCTTCTGATATGCAGTGCCAGTCGCTGGAATATCTTCTGCATTGTAAAATCACATGGACAAGAGTCTATTGTTTAAACAATGTGCTATAATAAAAATGCAGAAAGTTCATATGTATCTATAAAAAAAATTAGAAGGCACTTTCTAATTACTCAAGCCAAAAGCTCTTTAAAAGACATTCACTGATTTAAACAGTAATGTGCTAGCTTCCAAACTAAAGTGATATATTTGACATGAGTGACTGATTTGAACTGAAGCCTTGTGTTCCTGAAAAAGCACAGAGACTGCAAAATGAGCCTGTACTTATCTCTTTAGTGAGCTTTGAAAATGCCCTCAAAAACCCCCAAAAAGTTCCTTTAGCTTACCATGTATTCCTTTTCTCCTTGACTGAGATTTTGGCATCTGTTGTTTGGTTTTCGTTTTCTTTGGTCTTATTCTTTGCTATATTCTTTTGAAAGTTTATCTCCTGATATTCACACCTTGTTTTTCTAGGAGTGGTCATTTTGTTCTGGTTTGCTCTGTTTCTCATCTTCTAAAATCTGATTCATACTGTAAAATATAAAGCTCCTAATCTTTCAAAAGTGTTTGAAAAGACACCGTCTCTTCCTGAAATGACAAGACACTTTAGTTGGAGACAGGACAATAGCTTACTGATGGAAGCATTTGTAAGGTAAGAGACATGTTCACAGCACTGGAAAACTGCTATTGAGCACTAGTGGTGCTCTCAAACCCAGCCGTCATGATACTATGCCAGACTCAGGGGAATTCAGCCACCTCTACATTGTTTGCCTTCTGGGGGTGGCTGGGAACTGTCCCAAACCCTGGCAAAAAGCAGGAGACACTAAAAAGCTGCTCAAACTCATATCTGAGCACCCACTACTCCAACAGCTTGTTACAGCAGCAGGGACTGGCAAGGTTTAAGAGCACTTGGGCTGCGCACCTTTTCTTCTCCAATCACCTCCCGCAGCAAGAATAGACAGCAGAATAAAAACTTTGATTCTTTGCCACCAGGAAATCCCTTTCCACTGAAGAACCCTCCTGGGACTACATCCATGGCATTGTGTTCACTTTTCACAACTGGAGGAGGCCAAAACATGCCAACAAAAAACAAATTCACAGCCTTCTGCACAGGGAAGACATTTTACAGAAAAGCAACACTTCTAAAGCATGCAACACAGTAATTTTAAATATTTATTTATTACTTCATTTTGGGCATAATAGTTGGAACGTTTTATAATTTTGCTGAACAAAAGTTTTGAAGATCTTTTGGGAGAGTCAGATTTGAAAATAAGAAGGAATTTATTTTTACATCTTAACTACATGATGATTTTGCATGTATCGTAAACACCATCCATTTGCTTTTGGCTATTCACAAAGTAGTTACCTTAGTAATATTCTTTGAAAGTCAATCAACACTTGAGAAACTAAGACTAGACTTTAAGCTGGGCTGTTTCCAAATGAACCACTATGACTTATTTTGTTCAGTTTTCCTTTTTTCCATGACAATTCAGGTTTTCACAGAGCATAGGTCTACAATCAGATTGCAAAGTAAACTGTAACTGGACAAGTGCCTCCCCCCTTCATTCACATGCACACAGGACACAATCAGCAAATTTCCATCCTCTTTTTGAAAGGATAATAACTCACACCTCCTACTACCAAAATAAAGACTGAGACTACTATGGTATGTAGTATTTCAAAGGTGGCACTTTAATAAATATTTAACTATCAACTATTCCACTTTCCATGAGAAGTATAGTATGGAGAGAAAGAGTAGACAAACGTGAGCAGGAATCACTGCATTCTGTGATCTCAGTAGTCACTTAGGGAGGAGCTGACCCAACAAGAGCTTGTTTCAACGAATGCATAATGCTAAGTACATATGAGCATGAACCCGGTTCATACTTTTTTCAGAGAGACCTGTCTACTCATTAGGCTGTAGTTACAGTTTTTCCACTCCAGCCCAATAAATTATTAAGTATTTAAAGTAAAATGAACTCAGGAACCTGCCACTGCAGAGCAACAGACAGCTACAGTAGTCAGTAAAAGGGCAGGAGTTTCTCTAACTTTGGGGAAAATAAAGGGTTCCATGATCAATTTTTCGTTTTGCACCAGTGTTTCATTAGGTGCTTTCCTCTACTATCTTTCATAAGAAAATGATCATAAGAAAATCAGACTGGAAAGAGATGCTCTCGTGCAGTACCTGATTTGGTAACTTTGCTTCTGAGAAGATCAGGGCTTCAGCCATATTGTCCACTTTAGCACTTCTTGCTGGTTAACTCGAGCTTCTAAAGCTTTGTGCATCCAGCTTCCTTCCTGAATTACAGAGAACCCTTGCACTCAGAACAGCAACAAAGTTCTTAAAAGCTGTAGTGCTGCTTGAGCCCTTCCATCCCCACCCACTAAGATGAACAATTTGAGCAATAATGTGACCACTCTATGCCTCTCTATGCAAAAATATCTGTAATAATTCCCCTTGTCCTCTTCATCAGATAGTTCAAAGACCATGTTGGGCAATTTGAAAGACTTGTGGCAAGCCATGAAAAATCATGCTGCCTACATGCCTTTGTTAGTCAAGACATAAAAGCTCGCAGAAAAGGAAATATTTTTTTATTTCTGTTCAGGATATATGTTACAAGAATGACTTTAATATCATTCTCCAAGGTTTCGCATAAGATCTTTTGAACTTTCAGCAGGTGCATTGTGTAATCTCATAATGCTAATGGTTTTAGGCAGTGACAAACAGCTAACTGTGCCTGACTCAGCAGTCTCTCACTTCTTATATGTATCACCCAAATGAAAAATGCAACCTTTCTCTGCTGACAATTCCTTTGAAATTTGCATTGTGTTTTCAAATAAACAGGGAGATCACAGCAGTTATAAAGTACAGGACAAAACAACAAGATTTTTTACTCGAAAGCTGGATGTCTCTCCAACACTTGCCTGGAAACAAAAAAAATAAATCCTAATTCAAAACAGATATGTATTGCTCAAAAAAAGTAGGTCACAGTTCTGCAATCATGTAGCTTATGTGAACGGAGTGTTGGTAAAAGATTTCAGTAGGACTACTTATTTAGTGGAAAATGCCAAGTACCTAATCACAACTGAATCATAACTTTAACTGATTGGGGCAAAATAGGTCTGAAACGCGCTAACAAATCATCTAAAATTCACATGACGCTGGTCTACACAAAGTACGTGTTGCATGAATTTGGATCCTGAGTTTTCACTCGGAAAAACTGAATCTTTATCTCACAGATAAGTAGTCTGAGATCTCTACTTTACACATGAGTCTTCTGAGATACATAAAACAGATCACAATACAATATACCATGGGAGGGCTGCACTTAACCTCTACGAAGCAACAAAGAATCAGCTCTAGAGAGTAGCTGATGCCATAAGAAACTCAAAAAGGTTCTAGATGAATCTTTCAGGGCTTGTGTGTTTTTTTCTACTTCCCTAGAGAAGGAAAATTGAAGTACTGAATGCAAAGTCTATGCTAAAGGAATTATAGCAAATATGAGCTAAACCCATTAACCACAGGCAGTAGAGTGGCAATTAGATTTAGCATAATTTCACAGTAAAGTGAGCAGAAGAATAAAAGAAAATAATAAAAAAATAATTCAATAGAGTCTGGAACTTAAAGTTAGCCTTCCCTCCAGCCTTTAGAACAGAAAAGCAGAAAAGCTGACGAGGAAAACATTCAGTTTTGCTTTCTGTTGGAGCAACTCTTGATCCTTCAAAGATCTTAGAGTTATTTTTATTTACCTATTTTAAACAAGATCCTCTGGCTGGTTTGTTTTTTTATGACGTCTTCTCTAGATCTTTTCTCTTTGCTGTCTTGATTTTGAAAGCATCTCACACAGTCTCTGAATCTTACAGAGCAATTATGCCAAGAGATTCAGTGGCAACTTCAGTCATTCATCTCATGACTCTGGTTTTCCCCTCACATCCATCACTTTTACAGTGCAATAATCTCACTGACTTCAGTGGAGGAGCTCCTGATTTACACTGGCATTGTGGGCTCAGGTCATGTAGTTCCTACGTAGGCCATTAAACTGAGGAGAGACCAGAGTCTGATGCCAAACTATAGAGTAGATGTCTTTCCCCTGAGAACGTCTTAAAGGAACTGCTAGTGGTAGTATGAGATGTACTAACATGGGCTCAGCACCAAGGTGAGGGTAAATGTGCACAGTCCGTGGAAGTTTTGTCTGTGCAAACGTCCAATGCAATGGATGCAATAGAAATGCATGCCCTACTGTTTCTCCCTCTTACAAATCGCACATCTCCTACACTAGTCATTACTTCTAAGCTGGGCTAGGGGTGAACTCATCTGCTTTTACAGGAAATCTCACCTGTGGCACAAATGTTTCTCAATGTCATTTTTTGATAGCAAGATCCCCAAATTGGCAACTGGTAACATCATCAAGAAGGTTTTAAACAACCCTCTGAATACTGTGGCTGCTACATATGATCTCAATGAAAAACTCAGTGGTGAGGATTCTAATAATAGGGTTTATGAGCAGCAAAATTACTATTTCTTATGATATACATGGGGCATTCTCAGCTCAGAAAAAAATGAAACCTGCTAAAAAAAAATAAAAATAAAGTCTTTCAACCAGCAAAAGTGTGTTGAGGACAAAAAGCATTTCAGCTAGAAGAAATGGGCTAAGTGAGGAATAAAATGACAATACACATTTCGAGAAGGCACCTATAGGGAAATGAATATGTCAGAAAATTATTGAAAAGAAACGGGGTAAGTACTAGTAAGAATGTGCATTGACAAAGCCATGTTCTTTTTGGCTAAAACAGAAGAGACTGCTAGTAAGCTCAAGAGACCTGCTTGAGACCAAGGAAAAGAGAACACATTGAGTCACAGTGTGCCCAAGGCAAGCAGGACTAAGCTGCTCCCTTCCCAAAGTCATTTCACACATCTGCTCTCAAAGGCAGTGTTCTGTCCAGTCTTTGTGGTGTCAGCCCTCAGCAACAGCATCGCAGATCAGTCATAATCTTCTATGGTGATTTGGATAAAATATTGCTTTCAGGCACATTTGCTTTTTTTTCTTCTCTACTTTATGCCTTCCTTTTCCAACAGACTTTTCAGTTTTGTATCCAGGAACTTATTTCTTGTTTTAATCTTACCTCCTGTTTCAAGTAGACTGGTGTCAATCTGACAGTCTCAAAATACAGTTTTTATGAAAATGACAAAATCCCAATAAAATGGTGGTACTAATGAGCCCTTTAGACAATCTGCAGTGAAAGCTACATTTGGCAATCCCAGAGGCGAGGTCAGGCCTGCTAACTTGCACAAGTCCCTTGGAGAGTGATACTGCAAGTTACCATATAAGACTAATGATGTCTCCTTAGCAGATTTCATTCAGTACCCTTTGGAAAAGGATGGTGGGGAAAAAAATTGCCCTCACAGCATTTAGTTAACATGGAAACTTCTCACTCCTGTACCCTCCATTTCATTTCTCCACTGGTCCTAAAAGAAAGTCCGTTTATTCTTTTCAGAACTGCATTTTTCTAAAATGCATCTGAACACGATCCTTAAAATGGCCCTTTACAAACTGATGATGTAAGAGTATTACTATACTTACACAGTTGAAGGCTTTTTTTCTCAGTATTTATCAATATTTTTAATGTCTTGAGATTTTTGGTTATTCAGATCTCCTTCAGACCTGGAAGAGAAAATGCTACAGCAAGGCCATGCCAAGGAGTATTTAGAATTGGAAACTGCAAACTTCAAGAACAGCAGCAATAATTGTATCATAGGTGGGATTCTGAAGCTTGAATTAGCAGTTGTGCAAAAAGATTAAAATAAGACATAAATTGCAGTTACAAGATTTATAACAAGACACTTTGAATCTTAATATTTGAATCTTAAAATCATGTCTGGGAGAGGATTTCCCCCTGCATTCCTTAAGTATTATTAGAAAACAGAGCATTCTACATTCTTCCTTTTCCCAGCTGGATGTCTTAAGTGTTGATACTTTCTAAGAGGCTTTCAGCTTCAGTCTGTGTATCCTTGCCAGCCCATGATCCTCCAACTGTCTCTCAGCCATAAACCACAGATGCTTTACGCCCCCTGAAAATGCAAATATCTCATTTTCTAGCAGTTCCGATAGATACTAAAACATCCTCTTGATGTCTTGTCCCTTCCTTTTTTTGATGAGATTTTATGCTTTTTTAAAAAGCAAAATAAAGCACACCCAGCCTTCAAGCTATCCAGAAGAGTCTTGTAAAACTGCCACAGAAACTATAACCAGATAGATAGTTGTAGGAAAATATTACTTTAAACTCTCTTCTATATTGATTTCCCTTATAGTTTATCTTTGTGAACAGAAATGTTAATGATTTCTGTTCATTAGATTTTACCTATTTTTTCTATTTATGAACTCACACAGTTCCTCCACTTCATTACTTACAGGATTCTTGAGAATGTCTCTTCTGTAAGTAGATCATCTACTTGCTATGACCCGTAAATTCAGAGTATGTAATCACTAAATACTCTGTGAAGCTGAGTGGAGTTATTTCTTTTCTGAATTAGCCATTCAGAAACACATGCATTTAAAATAAAGAAACTTACTTTGAAATAAAGATGTGGAGGAGGGGGGAGTGAAAAAAAAAAAACAAAAAAATACTATTTTATTGAAAGACTTCAGAAATCAGCAATTTGTCACATGTATGCATAACAGTCATTTGGCAAAAGGTAACCATGAAAAGCTGGAAAGTGCAACGTAGCTGCATTTTTAATTTCAGCTTAGAATTAATGTTATCACTCTTCCTACTGTTGTTGCAAAGTAATGTAACTGCCTAAAGATTCATTCATGGTTTTCTGACACATCTTAGGGAAACCATCTGTTGAAAATTTCACCAAAAAATACGTAAAGAGGAAGGGCTATAAACCTCAAGATAAAAGTGAGGAATCCCACAAATATCTCAAGTACAAGAACAAAACATTAGCATACATCTTTTTGGGGTAATTTTCACTGCTAATTAATGTAGTCTGACAAAACTAGAGGCAAAGACACTTTGTAAGTTCTTACCAAGGACTATGAAGAAAATGTTGTGCCCCTTCCTCTCTTACATGTAAAATAATAGCAATATGCTTAAAATCTCTTGGAACACCAGTTAAATTTTTGCTCACAGATTCCGTGTTAATGCATTGACTTGAATGACATACTGCACATTGAAAAAACTGCCACATTTCTAAAGCTCTTGTGCCTTGGCTAATTTTGTAGATTCAAATATCTTGAGATATTAACGATACAGCAACTCCTTGTTGGTGTCAGTAGCAACATTTTACATTTGAGGATTAGTTTTGATTACATGAATTAAACAACTGGCATGTGTCATTACAGTGCTTGAAAAATGCAATCTCTGAAAAGATTAAGATCCCTTCTAAGTGATCAGTGGGGAAAGCTCAACTGCTTTCATTGCAGACAACCATTTGAAGTCCCAATTGCATAAGCAAGAGCAGATCCTGAGCTGGTGTAGAGCTGAAGACAATTTACACCAGACAACAACTGCTGCCAGCAGTTTTCTAAAACTGCCCACACTACTATATGCATCACTGGGTTGGCAGTGGAGCAGTAGTGGATGTACTCCTTATGTGCCTACTTCCAATTGGAGCCAGCATGGATAGACTGGGAAGACCAGCCAGCTTAGCATGCCAAGGTGCAGTTGTTTCTGCTCTCAGTACAAGGTGAGAATTCCAGCAGGTCTCATGGCTGGAATAACACTGTCTGGGCGGAGGACCTGTGTCCTGGTTTGGAACGTAGGGGGCAGTAAATGTGACGAGACACTGAATTGGGAACAACAGCAAACAGTTTATTTGTCATGGGGCTCTATGAACTACAGAACCCCACTAAGGCACTAACCAAATACAAAAAAAAATCCAACAATATTACGACCCGACGATATTATGCAAGGGAAGGGAAAAACAAAAATAAACGATCCTCCTCTGAGCTGGCTCACTGGCCTGTGGAGCAAGGGAAGGAATTCTGTCCCGAAGATAATGGATGGTCCCACAACTGGGCTGCTGAAAAAGAGGGACAGTAAAAAGGACCCACCGGGGAAACCCAAGGGGAAGATACCCCACTTACGTTGCTGCTGGGTGGTCTCCTGCTGTCACTGTTTGAGCTCCAATGATGTCGTGGGGTCAGGGAACTGGGAGGGACCAGGAGGGGCAGCAGTCGATCCTCTCTCAATGACAACAAAGCTGGAAAAGGGGATGAACTTCAGTGTTTCTGGCTTTTATTGGCTGTCTGATCTTGTGTTTTCTGGGGCAGCCCTTCCCAGCGTGCCACTTTCCTTTTGGATGGTGACATGGGTGCCACCCCTGCCTCCGAGATCTTGCCATGAGGCCAATATGGAATTTCTCACCAAAAATGCCCACGTGGTTGCTCTTGCCAAGAGAAGAGGAGCTGCCACCGCCACCCTGCCAGCGCCGCAGATGCCCAGGGGCACTGCCTATGGGTTCCCCCTGCTGCCACAGATCTACTCTGCACGGCGGTGCTGATCTGGGGCTAGGCCTGCCCCGCACACTGGCTTCAGCCGCTGCAGGGCAGGGGACCCACCCCATGAAGTTTCTGGCATGACCACTGGGCTCTTGGGAAAGCCGCTGCCACCACCCCTGCCCACCAGTGCTGCAGGGCACTGGCTGCTGGTGCACCACTTTAGGGATTCCCCATGCTACCAACAAGGACCCTGCTGTGGGCACCAGTGGCAGGAGAGGGCGGGGGGTGTAGCTTCCTGCCATGCCACGGCCAGAGGGAGCAGTGCCACGCAGACCCCTGCTGCTGGCAGGGGCCCTGCACGGCTTCCACGCAGCTTCTGCACGTCCTGGCAAGTCGCTGGGACAGGACTGTGCACCGCTGCCTGCAATGGGGCAGGCGCCACCAGTGGCGGGCACTGCCACCGTCCCAGCTCCAGCCTGGCATGTGCCAGGAGCTGCACTGAGCGGCAGCAGTGGCAACACAGAGCAGGTGAAGAACTTCAGAATCTGTGCCGCACGGATAGAGGACTCCAGCAGCAGCGGTAGCATGAGGGATGGCTGAGGAACGTTGGCGGGAAGCAGCTCGGCAGAGGTGCCGCCATCCCTGCCGCCCCATTCTGACCCCACAGCTCCCTGCCTGCAAGGGGAGCCCAGGGGAGCAGTGGGAGCAGCCCAGCACCCACCGCACTCATGGTCCCAATGCAACGGCAACCACCCCACCGCATCCCCTGGTCCCCGCATTGCCATGGAGAATGGGTGAGCGAGGTTCTGCAGACATTGAGACAGGAGACCAGCCATGCTCGCTCTGCCTCCATCCTTGCAGGAACAGGAGGGGAAAAAAAGATTTTAAACATTCCCCCTCTACCCCTCTTTCTCCAAAAAATAGAACACCCTATGCTTAAGCCTATAACTACCTCCATCACGCTTTGCTTAGCAGAGCACACTGCACTTCTCCTGCTCACTGTAGGGAGATGTGAGGATCCATTCACCAGAGCCTAAAACCCGAATTCCTTGGAGTTTCTCCCATCCTCTGCTCGAGGTCCTCCTGCAAAAAGTAAAAAGGAGATGTACTAATTCTTTGATTTCTGGTTCCAAGAAGAACAACATGCAGGAAATCCAGGATCAAATATGGCAGCTTGTTCTGATACCTCATCTGCTGTCACTGAAAGCAGGAAAAAATTGACCAGCAGTCTCCAGGAAAAAAAAATGCGCTTGCAATTAGTGTTTATGTTCAAACTCAAGACTACCTCCTGAAATGCCCTCTACAAATCTCCTCATACCAGAGCAAACATAGTAAGCTAACTCTACCCAAATCTATCTTGGAAAAAAGAAGAAAAACTACATTACTTATATTTTAAGTCAAGGAAGGATAAACAAGGATGATAGAGAAATTAGACATCAATTATGCTTACTCTTGCTGTGTTTTTCTTTCACTTCTACTGAGAAACAATCAATAAAACAAAGAATGTAGATTACTGAGAAAAAGAACAGAGGAAAAAAAAAAGCAGAGAACGTAATTTGGTCTCTGTATATTCCCAAAGAGTGCCAATATTTTGAATAATGAAGAGAGTTCTAGCCCATCTTTCCAGAAGACTACAGCAAAACTGGAAAATATTCATTAAAAAAGTGACAAGAATGGTGTAGGCACAGGACAACTTCAACATAAGTGATGATTAAATGGGCTGTGGTCTACCACCTGAAATAGAGATGTGTAAGGGGAGTTTCAACAGTGGTCTATAAAATCATTTATCATACACGTAACAAATAAGAACCAGCAGTTCCCCATCCTTCCCACTGCAGGCCACCAGCAAAGCTCACAAAAGGTAGTCCAAACAAATAAAAGGTGATTGGTCTGTGTTGTGGGAATGGCAGTCTTATGTGCACTTGAGAATAAAATGTACACAGAGCTATTAATACAGATGTTGGAGACTACAAAAATATGAAGTGCCATGATATCCTTACATAATTTTTATACTCTTCACTAGAAAGCTGTTAGTAACTCCTGTTTTAGACGGAACAGCAAACAAACTACATGGACTTCTGCTTTGACCCATGTCTGCAATTCTTTTCTTATGAGGTTTATTTGAGGAACCCTCCCTTAGATCTCAGGTCCAGGAAATAAATTGCAAAGGTCATGCTCTTCTTCCGATGGATTGTTTTGATTTGATTGGATTTGTGTGGTGGTGTCTGCTTTTTGACTAGAGAAAAAAACTAAAACCAAACCAATTATGCCTTTGCTCAGCAGTTGAAATCATGCTAAGTAATTTGTAGGATAGAATAGGAAATTTTTGAGGCTCAAATTTTATATTAAACAATACCCATTAGAGTGTTACCTACTTCAGTATCCTCCTACAGTACTTGGAGGTAATTCTGTGGAATATTGTGGTGGTTTAGCACCACTGTTTTAACCTAGGGGCATGCTCAACAGTGACGAGAAGACTGAACAGAATTTAAACAACAGGGAAACAGTTTATTCGTCTGGAGCTCAACCAAAGAAAAGACAACAGTTTAAGGGAACTCCAGACTTAACACAGTTACGCCTGACAAAGAACCACGCAAAAGGGAAAAAGGGAATAAGGGAAGTGCTTTTCCAAGGCCAGACAGGCTGGCCAAAGAGAAGCAGGGAGAAGGGAAGACCGCTCCTCTTCTCTCTTTCTGTCTCCTTCTGATGGTAACTGCTCCCAGCCCTTGAAGTCTCTGCAAAACACAAAAATGAAAACCACCACCCCCAGCCCCCGAACCCAGGGACGCTATCTGGGGAAGCCTTTCACTTGCGGTTATGCTGGCTTGACTCTGGTGCCGATGGAGGTGGGCGGAGTCAAGCTGTGGGGCCTGGAACTCAGAGAAGAGGGGCTGTGCTGCTGCTCTCCGGCTCGCCGGAAGCCAAAGAGAGAGAGCTTCCATTTCTTCAGGCTTTTGAGCTCTCCAAGCCCCGCGTGAATCTCACAGTCTTCTTCCTGGATTTGCCTCTTTGGATTGGCTAGCGGTCCGGGCTCCACCTCTTCTTTCTGAGATCTTCGGCTCCAGCAAAATGGCGGTTCCCACCAAAATCGTGAGCCTGCCGCTTCCTGGCGCCATGTTTTTTACCAGCCGCAGGCTGGCTGCTGCCTCTCCTGGGCACCCACTGTCCACGGGAACCCCTAAAAAGGGGTCCCCAAGGCCCCAGGGCCACAGGAGCCACCCGAGCAGCCACTGCACCCACACCACCGTGCAGGGGCCATTCCCGGGGCTGCTGCAACCGCGGGACCCCTTGCCAGGCTCCCTCGTGGCAGCGTGGGGGGCCGACGTGGCCACTGGGGCACTTCTGTAGCAGCGCAGGGCCAGCAAAGCTGCTGCCGACCACCAGCCACCAGCCACGGCAGCGGGCCACCGCCGCCAGAGCCCACCGCAGACACCCAGGATCGGGTGGCCGCCACCTGAGGGAGAGGCAGGGAACGGCACAGAGACTTTCTCTCCCTGGCGCCGGCACCGCGCCCTGGGCAGCAACCGGCCAGCGCTGGCCTCCGCTCCGTGACAGCGAGGGACTCGATCCCGCAGCAGCGCGGCCACCACCACCGAGAGTCGCCACCAGGAAGGCATATGTGCAACAGCAGCCACCCCCAGCCAGCACCTCCCGCCCGCAGCTGCCGCGAGGGGAACCCACATCTTCGCCGCTGCCTGCACGGCCAAGCCGGGTCCGCACGGGAACTAGACCCGCCACGTGTGCTGATCACAGACGCAGCCACCGGCAGCGGCCCCACTCCCACCTCTGCTCCTCCACTGTGTTTTGGTAAGTTTCTGCCAAGAAAACTGTGGGGAGACAGCTGAGGCGACCC
This sequence comes from Serilophus lunatus, assembly GCA_013399895.1. Taxonomy (NCBI): domain Eukaryota; kingdom Metazoa; phylum Chordata; class Aves; order Passeriformes; family Eurylaimidae; genus Serilophus; species Serilophus lunatus. The sequence continues at coordinate 125,104 of VXBA01003224.1, read as the reverse complement.
CCCTCGCCTCTCCCCCGGCCAGCTCTGAAGAGCAAGGTGCCAGGGGGAGAGCGAGGGAAGTTTATTAAGGGAAAAAACCCAGGATTTATAACAGAATGGGGAGCCAGCAAACCATTTCAAATGAAATATCCCTTTCCCTTTCCCTCCCCCTCCCACTAAGAACCCCAATACCCTCCGCTCCAGAGGACCCAGCACCCACCCACCTCCCTCTCCCAAGCCTCCACAAATATCCATTTTCTACATAAGACAATGTAAACAAGTATTCATGATAGTATATTTCAAGTAATTTCCACTTACAAGTTTTAACTAATTCTGTGACTATCTTCAGGATCACCATTAAGCACAGGTAAAAATCAGTGAAGTATTTTAAATGTTAAGAATGGCAAAATACCTTTTTAAACGGACTAGTTGTGTATCCCATTTGAAAGAATGAGGAGCACCATGGCACAGTCAATTTTATTCTGGCACAGGGCACCCTTGTGAACAACACTGACTCTTTTCTTGGAGTGCAATCATTGATGGTAGTCAGCCAGCAGCACCACAGTAAATAGTCATCCTACCAACAGTAGGAGATAATCAAAATGTCTGTACCCTTGTGAAAACTGCTAGAGCAGCTGAGGACACTGAGCTAGATCATCTGCTTATGCAATTTGCAGTAGTTTGAGTTTTACACACTGAAGACTCTGATTCACACCAGCTGAGAAGCTGACCCTTTCTTTTGTTTCCCTTTGCAACTTATTCCAGGTGAAAAATATGGAGGTGCTTGGGGGGAAAATAGTATAAACACTCAATTTTGATAGCATCTTGCTTTATTTTTAAATTGTTTTTCATCAGAAATCCCCATAGTTAAGGATCTCATTTTTATGATTTTTTGTCTTGAGAAAAAAAAGCATTGTTTTTTATAAGCAGTTAGTATGAACTGGAAACTTCATGCTGAAAATATTTTCTCCCATGTCTCAAATTTACTATGAGTAATAGCAGAAATTTTAGTTAATTAAAAAATAAAAACCCTTGCAGATTCTGTATCAAAAGATTGGAAACTGGATGAGCAATCAAACTGTTTCAAGAAGAGAAATATGTCTCTGAAGAAAATGTTGTATTTATCTACCAATATTTAAAAGCCATAATCTAGAAAGGAAAAGCCAGAATAAAAGTTAAAATAGCATGATATTATTAATTTAAGTGGTCTAGAAATGCCTCTTATTACTCTACTTAATACAAAGGGCATTGTGCTTTATCAGAAAGTGATGATAGTACTTTTACCTTTTCTGTCGAAATTATCAGCTTTGAACTTAGATGGCTCCACAACATCCAGGATAATCACATAATTCTCTTTGCCATAAACTACTCAGAGGACTGTTTTTTCCACTAGAACTGCACCTCACCTCGAATTAACATCAGTCTGTTGCGAATTGGAACCTTCCGTGAGAACCAAAAGCTAGGTACCATTTCCACCTACCATTGTAATCCAGTTTGTAATGATTCCATTTCAAGTCCAGCCAAGGCCATTTGCTGGACTCTACCATGATAAATTTAGTGTAGATGCAAAGCAAAATTTATACCAACTTTGAGGCTAGGATTTAACTAGTGACTAGTGAACTTGTGGGAAGGCAGGAGATTCCCAAACCTGTCTCAGATTAGTTTCACAGCCTGAAACTGGGAAAGAGCGAAGTAAATCAGCTATGACATGCAGCAGCCTCTTATTACAGAACCACACAGGTTTGGATTGGCTTAGATGTTTACAACAAATAGTGTTCTCATACACAGATGGTTTTCAATATATAGATAGCTCATGAAAATCTTGTTTGTACTCACATCTGAACAGGAACATTTGTGAAGAAATTGGCTCATGAAGAAACCAGTTATGTCAGCAAAGCTGCTTTTGGTCTGGTTGCATGTGTTTCAAGAGAAATCTGAAGAAATCTTCTAGCTTGTGTCAATTACTGGAAATACCACATTGGACTAGCCACTTCTCTGCAGCCTACACCTCAAAAACTTACACTCGGTGGTGTGTGGAGAGGTAGTAAGGGATGGTGGATCCAGTCTCTCTCTCTTTGATGCCAACTAGGTATCTGAAGCTCAGTTCTTCTGACTGCTTTCCAAAACCTGAGTGGGACAGAGTGCCCAGGATGGAGGATAAGAGTCTATTTCAATATGTGAGAACTTATTCTAAATTTTATTAACACTTCTGCAGTTACTTGTGTTCATTTCCTCCTTGTTTAAAAAAACACAGTATCGAAATCTGCCATTCCTGTAGATGATGGAAATACACGGAAAGCAAAAAAGAAAGACTTGTATATTGATAACACTCCTCTCCTCAGCATTGAGTGTAAAGATGCTTTGCACTTTGGGGCTCCAGAGCCAGCAGTAAGAGCACAGGGACCCCAAGAATACTTTAATATGAGAGCCCAACTGCATTAATTTGCAACAACAAAGATTGCTATCAGTGCTAACAAAACAATACATATCATCTCTCTCCTTAGGACTCAATATTTCATGAAGAAAACTACTCTCTTCAGATTTAAAATTAGGCAAAATTATTTAAGGAAGACTGCAGAAAAGAGATGTAGGGGAAAAATCACTCATCCATGTTCAAAGAAACTGTATGCACACAAGACTGGGAGACTCTGCATCTCATGCTGTCATCATAAGGGAGGGGCAATACTTAAGAAAGAAATGAACTTAATTTAAAAACAAACCCCACTTTCAATACATTTGTGTATTGATAACAAGCACACAACAAGAGTCTTATTGGGAAAAATTACTTGGCATGATTTATCTCTCCTATGTTTTGGTCAACTGAAAGATAAAACCCTGTTTAGATCCCAGCTGAACCGAGTAGGTTTAGCCAAAATGTTGGCCACCCCATTTGCTGTTGTTCTCGTTGGCTTAAAATTGAGCCTCAAACATGTATGAGAGTTTCCTCTGAAGTGTAGTGAAATTTCAGTTTACACTTTTCTCCAAACACGAATGTAGAGTGACTGAGCAAAATTAGTATCAGTTTAAAAAGAATACATTTTAAAAAGTTACCAAAAGTCACTGAAATATTCACAAATACTTGAGGGGAATATTTTCGTACACACCTGAATGGCTGAAGATTAAAGAGCTCTATAGGCCAAAGAGAAAATAAAAGGATTGAAAAAATACAAAAAATCTGTTTTTAAACAAATGTAAAAATGAAACACACAAATTTTCTCCCTTTGAGCACTTAAAAATCAAAGATATTTTATTTAGGAAACAAAAAAATAGTTGCTCTTTACTAAGGGAATTCCACTCTGAGGCTAAATTACACAGATTGATCAAATATGAAAGCTTTCTTTTCTTTCTTTTTTTTCATAACTAGAAATTTCCATCATATTTTTCCCCTATATTATCCACCAGATTCTGTCTTCCTCTTCTTTTCTAGTACAACTAGTAATAGAAAATATCAAGTATTTTTCTTGAACTTCTTGCACAGTAAACGCTAAAACCAGTTTTAAAATATTTCCTTTGGCATATTATTTTTATTTATATTTGCATAATTTTTAATGTTTGAAAAAACAGAGTTTCATGAAGTGTTACATAAGTATTGTATTTTTGACAGTGGACCAAGCTGGCTGTATAATATTTTGGCACAGTTAATCCTGATTAAGTAATTCAATTAATTATCTTGAAGAATCAGCTGGACTTAAAATTTCTATCTGTAATCAGGCAGTTAACCCATGAGACAGACAAAATAAGAGTTCCTAACTCTGAACTAATGTCACATCTCTAATGGCAACCAAACAAGACTGTATTAAGTAGTGATGTTAAACTCATTAACAGCAAAACATTGTGGAGGAAATGAGGTTGCATAATCTTCTTTTAGTTCTCAGCACTGTGCAATGTTAAATATGAGATATACTACAGCATAATTTAAATGGTCTAGACTTAAATTTTTCAGTAATTCATGTTGACAAAGTGCATCAGAAGTCTCAAAGACTGCCTGGGACGAGGCTGCTCAGGACCTTCCAAGGATTGAGGCAACAGCAGTGATGTTACCTGTACTCCTCCATTCTTCTATGGTATATGTGAAGGAGAAAGTAGATCTGAGATACCATTCTGCTCATGTGAGAAGGACAAAGGCTTTTCTGATGGGAGAATAACCAAGTTGCAGTGTCAGGACCACTGTAACCTGATGACAGCTGTCACATACCAAAGGGGGACAATCAGTGCTCAATGGAATTTAAGAATATCAGGAACTGCCACCAGACCAAAGGGGTAGCATAGTAGATGCATTTTGACCGTATGAATTCAAGTGACATCGCATTCCTGATTCTGTATCTAACTGGGTATCTGCAATAAATGCCAACTTAATGACTGCTTGTGCACGTAAGCCTGCAAGAGAGCCTGCAGGCTCTGGGCTCCAGAAGAAGTTTTCTGCATAACAGCTGGCAGCAGCCTCTGAAACTACCTGGCCATTCACAACCCTATATAAATTCCTAGCACCATCCTGGAGACTGAGCAGGCTGTGCCTGCAGCCCCCCATCCTAAGCATAACTCTCAATGTCCATCATCCTCCTGCACATGGTAAAGAGAAAAATAATAAACCTTAGTCCAAAGATGGACAGCCTTTCTGTAGCTCCATTTTTAACTTCTTTGGCTTTTTGTAAGCCATAAATTGGCTCTCTTTTGCTACCTGTAAAAATGAAATTAAAAAAATTTCTTAAGAGTACTGCAAAAATCGAACCTTAATAACTGAGGTACTTGGTCACAACAATAATAAGGTATCAAGGACTGTCTACAAACATACTTAGCCTAATGAAAGTATTCACTAGAAGTTTTTTTCTCCTTTTCAGCCATCAGATAATGATAATAATTGTGGAGGTACAAAAATAAACTTGAGACACTTTTCATCTGTCAAAAGATCATAATTCACAGGCTTTGGGCACACAGCTAAATAAAAAAATGGTGGTAGGACAAATATTATCTGTTTTGTCAAATCTTCTGAAGAGTGGGGAATTATCTAGAGTGGGGAAAAAAAATAAAGTTGTCAGAGATGGGTCTGTGCAGCAGGGAAATCAGCTGCACAGGTTTGTTAACAGTCCTTATAGTCCTGTTTCCTAGACAAATCACAGAGCAGTAGTAGCAGCAACTCACAAGATAGCACTCATCAGTGTCATTCAACCAGATGCAAGATCCTCTGTCAAGATTAAGGTGCAGAGAACTGATACTATCAAAATAAAAGATGGTTATGGCAACATCCACAAAGCATAAAGGGACTTCCCTTTCCTTCTTGATGTAAAGAGAGAAAGTCTTCATCTCACATGAACTAACATGGTTCTACTGTGTACCCTGAAGCCACACTGATTTACCACCAGCAGAGCAGAAAGTCATATAAACAATTTTCTAACAGGAACACCTAAGCAGCAAATGGACCTGTGAGGTGCAAAGCTTCCTTCTAGCAGTGTCTTTTGCACAAATCTAAGAAGTGACTTGGATGGGAAAGGAGTATATTCTGACACCCTCATTTGAGAACATCTTCTGTCTTAGTCCAGGTTAAGAGATTTCTGTATATGAAAGACCTCACAGGAAGTCTAGAAATTGTTCTCTACAAGCAGTTTTCTCCCCCAGAGAGAGAAGGAACAAGAGATTGTATCACCTCTCTTGTATTCCAAACCTCAGAATGGCTTGGTTGGTTTAGTTTCTGTTTCCTGACATGATAAGCAACATGTAATAAGTTTTTAGTTGCAATACCTCTAGGAAGCAATTAAAGCACGATAACTCTCATTTATCCAGAGAACAGAAAGGCTGACAAATAGGCTTTCGGCTTTATAAGCATAACACTATTAACAAACCACAGGGAAAAGAAATTGCCCTCATTGTGAGAACAGCCCATAGATCTGCCAGCTGAAGTTCTGCATTGATATCCAGTAACACTGAGAAATTCTGCTGGTCAGTACCACATGCAAACCCAAGTATGTCACCTGTCTAATTGTGGTCTACTGCTACAGGGTGTAAGTAAATGAACTAACTCCTCTGTTAGAAGACCTTGAAAATTCTTATGGCTTAGCTGTAAAAATTGCCAATTTTTCAAATACTATCTAGTGAGCACTTAAATGCTGAATTGAAAAGCTACATGTAATTAGCAATTTGCCTTGCAACACTATGGCCACCTACAGATAAAAAAATCACATCATGCTCAAAATAAGAATGCAAAAACTAAACTCACAAAATTGACTGAAACTGCCACTCAGCTGCGGCAAGAACAAAATTACATGGGGTCATCTCACATCTGTCATATGTTTCAGGTCCATTAGCCAGACATGGGCTTCCTTGTACAGACAATCAGACTGACAGAAGCTGGCTGAACAGAAAACTGAAGAGCTGCTTCATTGGTACTTAGAAGACATGGATTCAGGGCTTTACAGAACCATCAGCTGAAACCATCTGTGACTGTCCTAGTATTTCCAATTTCTGTAGGAAGCAAGCCTTAGAGAGTCAGGAAGCAATCATACTATTTAGGAGCTGAAACCCATTGATATTGTTGTGTGCCAAGGACACAGTGGAATATGACAGCTAACCCCAGAAAACAGAAGTTCCTTTGGCATTTCCAATCATATATAATACATAATAATATTTCAGTTAACCTTAAATTATTTTTTTAAATGTGAAATTCCACAAGTGTCAGTGAAGTTTCATAAAGATGAATTTCAGCCACTATATGGAGGAGAAAAAAAATAAGGTAATAATGTAAAGACCATCAAAAACTGAGGGTATCCTGCCAATGAACTAGCTGAATAAGAGCGAAAAAAACTTTACCAGAAACCTTAGGCTAGCCTCATTGTTAGGCAGCTTCATTTTGATCTATAGAACAAAACATTATTCCAGTGCATAGAAAAAAAAATAATAAAAAAAAAGATGCAGTGCTTTTCTGCAGTTTATGAGTTTATAAAAGAGTGACATTCTGGGATTTGGATGACTCCAAGGGTACAGCATTGATTTGCTTATACTACAAGGAGACTATGCCTCAGGTAAACCTTTCTTGTCTATCGTAAAAAAGCTTGCATATAGATCTTTTGCAGACTCATTCTTAGTAGAAAAGAACGCACAAATACCTTTGGAACTGAAGGCAAGTCAAAAGGAATTTCTTTCCCACAGCAATCCACAGAAGTTGTTAGAAGAGACAGATGCTACTTCAAAAATTTTGTTCTACAGGGTTTGGCAGACACAAGTTTGAACTAATAACGGGTTAGCACCAGAGGAAAAGAACACTAAAAAAAAAAAAAAAATTCTTCTTGACTGTAATTTTATTGCCTTCCCAGAACTTAAGAAGAAATCTTTTGAGATATTATTTACTATTTCATAGTGCAAACAGCATGCACTGAAACATCACAAGGTTAAAAAAAATACTACTTCCATTTATCTTTATAACAAAGATTTTCATTGTAACAAAGTGAAGGAACCTGCGTTCAATGTAACCAATTTTGAAATTAGAAATAAAGGGAAGAATCACAGAGGAGAGAAAATGCTTAAAGATAAAGTATTAAGGACCTGACACATCTGTTAATTCAAACCTTGCCTAAGTGTAGCATCAAGACCTCATTAGTCCCAGCTTCATTCAGGTGGACAATCGCCATGACAGAGCCATCAGAATATTTACAATAAGAGAGTTTAAGAGCTGAAGGAAAAACATTTTAATTAAAAAGTATTGTCACTAGCCAAAGAATTTAGCTTAAATCTCCTGGTACGCCTGACATCTAACACTGCATGTAGTCAGTTAAATTCAGTACTTCATGATTTATATTTATACATCAGGAGCCCCTTTTTTTCCCTGTTGCAACAGGAAATTTTCATCTCTGTACCAGCCATTCAGTCTTTCTAATGCATAAGTATCCTAAAAAAACTGGCTAATGTTTCATTAGCTGGGCACGCTGGCATGGTAAGTTCTGTTTGCATGTCATCTTCTGCTCTGGTTTTCAAGACACCTTGAAACAGCAGATACCAGCCATCAATAATTGATGTTGCTACTCTAATTGCAGGGGATACAGATTAAATTAAAATAAAGTTTTATCAGGATAATATATATATATTAAAAAAAAAAAAAAAAGACAGAGTGAGAAAATTTCTCCCACTTTCTGCACCTGAGGGCCCACTGTAGTTTTGCAAACAAATCTGTCTCTACATGATCTTGCCTTTCATTACTGCAGTCCAGATTATTCTCTCTTTTTCTTCATACACTATGAGATGGTTAATGTGGAAAATAGTCTTTTTTTCCTAAAGTGTTAATATTTTTATGGTATGAGACATTTGGGGGTCTTGGGGCTGTTTCAATTCTTTTTATTTTTTTCCACAATGATATTTGAAGTGATAACTGATTAAATCTCACTCATTTTAAAGGTGTTAATCATTTGGAGTGGCAGGGAGTGGCAGCAACAGTGTATGGCAAAAAAGGTTTTCAGAAAATCTACAAATCAACAGCAGTCCAAGTTGCTTTAATATTATAGAATAAAAGAATGTGCAACTGTATCAAGTAGAATATAATTCAACATTTTCTGTTGATTCAGTAGCACATACATGCATTTCGTTTTGCTATTTAAAAATACATTTCATAATTGCAGACATTGACATACCTATCAAAGGTTATGCAAAAACCAAAATTTCATAAACTTACACATTGCCTCATTTTTTTATACTTAATTTTCCTACATTAGCTGTTTTATGGTCTGAAATATCCGAGAAGAGACAGAAAGAATACAGAAAAAAGAAGGTAGAGAATATAAATCCTGCCAGTCACGAAGGTGAAGGGAGGGACCATCTCTAGGCTGTTGGAGGATATTTAGAAAAGGCTCTAGGGAGCACAAGTGACCCGGAGAGGGCAAACAGGAGTATGGCACAACAGTTCACACAGTCAGGGCAAGCAGGTAGGGTTGCAGCCACCCTCTGGGTGATGGGGTGTGCAATTTTTATTTTTTTCACTCCACCCTTCCCTCAGCTTCCAACTAGCTTGATGGTTTTCAAGTGATCAAGAACCATTGCTAACAAAAGTGTATTGACACAAAGAGAACCCCCCCTCTGAAGGATGCAGCTTTCCAGACCCCAGACTGCAGGGAATGTCTGAGCCTGCTGGTAGTACCAGAGGATAGCACAAAAAACACTTGCATGCAACAGGTGAATGATCTGCTCTGTATGGTGGCAGAGCTTAAGGAACAAGTAGAATGACTAAGGAGCATTTGGGAAAGTGAAAGGGACATAGATTGGTGGAGTTGCACCCTTCTACCTCTGAGAGACGCTCACCAGGAGTCAGAGGAGCCCCATGCCTCTTACCACCAGGAAGGAGGAGGAGACCTAATACATGAGGGAGCATGGAAATGGATCCGTTCTCAGGGAGGTAATAAAATTCCCTCCTGTCATCTACCACCATTCCAGGTGTCACTTCAGAACAGATACAAGGCCCTGGATCCAGAGGATCAGGTAAATTAAACTGAAGAAAATAATTTGTCTGGAGAATTTCTCAGTTATACTTCATCTCTCAGTCAGGAAAAATGGTTAGTTGTAGTAGATTACTCTTTTCTGTGGGGAGCAGGGGCCCCTTATGTCGCCTGGGCCATCCCACAGGGAAGTCTACTGCTTCCCTGGGACCTGGGTACAGGATCACCAGGAGACTACCTGAGCTAAGTCAGCCCTGTGATTATTACTCACTGCTGGTTGTCCAGGCCAGCAGTGATAAGGCTGACAAGAAGGGCACCAGGGTAATTGAAATTACCTTGAAAAGGAATTGAGGGCTCTGGATCAATTGGTTGATGGAGCAGGAGCTTGGGTATGTTCTACTCAGTTCTTTCAGTGACAGGGATGAATACTGAAAGAAACAGGAGAACCCACATTATCATTGAATGGCTCAAAGGCTGGTTCCATCAGCAGAATTTTGAGTTTTTCAGTCATGGAGCAACTTTTACTGCACCTGGCCTGCTAAATCCAAATGGGCTTCATCTATCTAAAAAGGGAAAAAGGATTCTAGCCCATGAGTTGGCAGGGCTCATTGAGTGGGCTTTAAATTAGCTTTGAAGGGGGAAAGGGATGAAACCAGACCCCCCTAGAGATAAGCCCAAGTGTGGCAACCCAGAGTCAGGAGTGAAGTCAGCAGCCCAGAAGAAGTACATGGTACAGCAGGAAAGCTATGATGCAGTCACCATCACAGAAATGTGGTGGGATGACTCACATGACTGGAGCACTGCAATGGATGGCTACAAGCTCTGCAGGAGAGACAGAAGAGAGAGAAGGATGGAGGGGTGACCCTGTACATTAGGGAGGCCCTTGATGCCATAGAGCTTGAGATTAATGACAATTGGGTTGAGTGCCTTATGGGTAAGAACCAGAGAGAAGGCCAACAAGACTGACATCCTGTTTGGAGTCTGTTATAAACCACACAACCAGGATGAAGACATAGATGCAATAAGTTATAAGCAGCTGGAGGATATTTTAAGATTGCCAGCCTTTGTTCTTGTAGGAGATTTTAATCTGCTTCAACCAGGTATCTGTTAGGAACTCAGCAGAGAGAAGGCAGTCTAGAAGATTTTTAGAGTGTATAGAGAACACCTTCTTGGCACAGCTGGTGTGTGAACCTACCAGGGTGAGGCTCTGATGGACCTACTGTTCACAAATAGACAAGGGATGGTGGGGGATGTGGTGGTGGAGGCCATCTGGGGTACAGTGACCATGAAATTATTAAATAGAGTTTTCAATATCCAGTGAAACAAGGAGGGACATCAACAAACCTTCTACAATGGCCTTCCGGAGGATGGACTTTGGCTTATTCAAGGGACTAACTTGAAGAGTATCTTGGGAAACAGCACTTAAAAACAAACGAGTCAAAGAAGGATGGACGTACTTCAAGAAAGAAATCTTGAAGGCGCAGGAGCAGCCTGTACTGATGTGCCAAAAGATGAGCTGATGGGGAAGATGACAGGCCTGGATGGGCAAGAAGTTTTTGAAAGAACCAAGGGGGGAAAAGTAACTAAAGATGAGGAAAAGGCAGAGGTACTTGGCAACTTCTTTACCTCAATTTTCAACAGTAAGACAGGTTGTTCTCAGGACAACTGGCCTCCTGAGCTGGTAGAAGGGGTCAGAGAGCAGTAGATGACTGGAAGTTGGCCAGTGTGATGACCACCCACAAGAATGGCAAGAAGGAGGACCCAGGAAATTACAGACCTGTCAGCCTGTCCATGGTGCCAAGCAAGATAACAGAACTGATCATCTTGAGTACAATCACACAACACCTACAAGATGGCCAAGGGATCAGCCCCATGCAACATGGATTTAGGAGGGGCACATCCTGCCTGACCAACCTGAGCTCCTTTTATGACCAGGTGACCTGCCTCATGGATGTGGGGAAAGCTGTGGATGTAGTCTAACTTGACTTCAGCAAAGCCTTTAACACCATCTCCCATAGCAAACTCCTGGAAAAGCAGGCAGCCCACAGCTTGGACAGGTGCACTCTGCTTTGGGATAAGGACTATCTGGATGGCTGGGCCCAGAGAGTGGTGGTGAATGGTACCACATCCAGTTGGTGGCCCATCATTCCCCAGAGATCAGTGTTGTGCCCAGTCCTGTTTAATATCTTTATTGATGATCTGGATGAGAGGACTGAGTCCACCATTAGTAAGTTTGCAGATGACACCAAGTGGGGAGCAGGTGTTGATATGTTAGAGGATAGGAGGGCTCTGCAGAGGGACCCTGACAAGCTGAATAGATGGTCTGTATCCAGCAGTATGAGATTTAACAAGTCCAAATTCCAGGTCCTACACTTCAGCCACAACAAGTCCCTTCAGTGCTATAAGCTGGGGACAGAGTGGCTGGAGAGTGACCAGGCAGAAAGAGATCTTGGAATACTTGTTGAAGCCAGCTGAACATGAGCCAGCAGATTGACTTTGAAGTCAAATGGCTTCCTGGCCTGTATCAGGAACAGTGTGGTCAGCAAGACCAGAGAAGTCATTCTTCCCCTCTACTCAGCCCTGGTTAGGCCGCACCTCGAGTACTGTGTCCAGCTCTTGGCCCCTTAGTTTAAGAAAGGTGTTGAGATGCTCAAACATGTCGAATAAGGCTGGAAGACAAGCCTTATGAAGAGTGGCTGGTGGAGCTAGGGTCTTTTAGCCTGGAGGAGACTCAAGGGAGACCTTATCACTCTCTACAACTACCTGATAGGATGCTGAAGCCTGGTGAGGATCAGTCTCTTCTCCCAGGCAACCAGTGACAGAAGGAGAGGACACAGTCTTAAACTGCACCAGGGGAGGGTCAGGCTAGACATTAAGAAAAGATTTTTCACAGAAAGAATGATTGGCCATTGTGCTGCCAAAGGAGGTAGTTGAGTCTCCATCCATTGAGTTATTTAAAAAGAGACTGAATGTGGTACTTAGTGCCATGGTTTATTCAGTGAGGGAGTGTTAGGTAATAGGTTGGGCTTGATGGTCTTAGTGGCTTTTTCCAATCTAGTTAATTCTATGACTCTGTGATATAACCCAGAAAACAATGATGAGCAACATTCCTAACAGCTCAATTTCCATCCACAAACCTGTCTATGTTGAGCTGGAGGGTATTCAGATTTAAAAGTTTGAGTGGCAGTTTGATAACATATAGTGGTATTGTGAAGAAAAATGCTGCATAAATTCATTTCACCAAACCTCAAACCAACTAAAAGAAAAAATCCTGTGATTTCACTGAATGGTACTAAAATATTGCAAATGAATGTCAACATTCCTTTTTTTAACTAAGATAGTGTTGGGGTTTGGAGGGAGTGCTGGGTCTTTTTGAGGGGAGGGGGCGGTCCTAGGGGGTTCT
>VXBA01003224.1:89633-102357 GCA_013399895.1 Serilophus lunatus | reverse complement strand
TTTTTTTTTTTTTTTTGTTTGACAGACTACATGAACTTCTGTAGGGAACAGCAACATGGCATCCTCTCTCTGACGTAGCATGAACAGACAGTCTATAAGCTGAATACAGCTAACTGGTATTTATTCTTTGTTACCAAGCCACTTCCAACCAAAAGCGTAAGTTTGAAAAATGCCTGCTCATGAAATGACACTGCAGCAAAATCACATGCTGGGCAGCAGTATGGATGCTACCTTTTCTGAAGAAGATCACTATATACTGGCTTTAAGAGCTTTAGTTCCACATGAATTGAGCCTGATGTTGCATAAAAATTTATGATGTTGCAATCCAAGATAAAACAGCCTTTTGTGTACACCTATTCCTCAGCATTAACAGACCATAGGAAAAATAAACAAATAAATAAATGTCATAGCTCAGGCTTTATCTATCTCCAAAGACCAAAAATCAGTGGTCTCCTCAGAGTATCTGCATGAACAGTAACTGTCGAGACATTACAATATATTGTGTTTGCATTGCCTACAGCAATATAATAGCCATTACATAAGTTTTATAGCTAGTAATCAAAATAATTCTTAAAAGCACGGGGCTTTTGAAAAAAAGTTTTTATAAAAATGCCAACTTTATGCTGCCTAGCTATAAACTGTTTGTTCATTTTATCAATGGAGAATGTCTTTGGAGGGTAACTATTCAATTCTTGGATATCTGTGCATATTCCCTGCATTTCTTGCTACCTGTTCAGTCAGAAACATCTCACAGTCTGCTCAAAATTTCAAGCTACCTCATGAATTAGCAGAAATTCAGCCTATATTTTGATTGAAAAAAGATGTATTGAAATAAGATGTACTGCTTCTGGGCAATTGAATCAGGCTCCTTTCACAAAAACCTCTTTTACACTAGCCCCTCAGGTGCTGCAACTCATTGTAGCCAGTTCTAAAACCACACTAAGGTGCATCAACTGAAGCCCAACTCCGTGTGCATTTGCCACCAGACAGCCACACTACAGTCATACTTTGACAATACCAAGACTATTATTAACTGCGTAACTTCCTGTGGAATCCCACACATCTGAACTCCCAGTGGTTCTTTCAGTTAGGGCTCATTCATGGCTGGTGTAAGTATAATTTCATCAAACTTGTATGAGAGAGAACATTTCCTTTCTCACGTTACACAAAGTCACAACCATTTCTGCTTTAGCAATGTGAGGCTATAACGCACAAAAGGCATGTTCCATGCACAGCCAGGTAGCAGGACCTTCACCCTGATGGGGGAGCAGCTCTTCTGAGAGGGTCACAGGGAGTCCTCAAAGCCTCGAAAACTTTTGTGGAAATGCCATTCTCATGGGGGGGGGAAATTGCTCTTATTATTTTTTAATTACTCAAATATTTTTACTAGTATAAAATAAGAATTATGGTTTTTGTTTTGCTGAATTATTATTTTAGTAGTTCCTGAGTTCCCTATTTTGATTTCACATATCTGTATTTATTAACTCAAACATAAGAAAATAAGAAATTAAGTTTTTCTTACACCAAACAGAATAAATCCAGAATCCTGAAAATCCAGATGTTAAAAAATTCTAGACTCTATTATTGCCCTGTAATTCATGCAGTCATTGTCACTAGACATTCAAGGGGGGGGAAAAAAAGCATTTGCAAAATATCAAAGAAGTGACAGTAAAAGTTTATGTGGACTCAAGCTTGTAGGTCCTTTTCTTTTTCCTAAGGAAATTCAAAATGTCAGGAGTTTTACTTAAAAGGTAGGTGTAGTTTTCACCATGTCCACCAGCTCAATAGCCCTAATTGAGTCACTAAACCTCCCCTTAGGCTGCATTATGCGTGAGTCAAAGCCAGTGTAGCAATTTTTACCTCACTTCTTTGTTTTGATACAGTGCCATGAATAATTCCCAAGTGGGGGAAGAACCCCATTTTGCTTATAGTTTTCAGTAGAAAATTAATGTTGATAGCAGCAGGCTTCAGAAGCTCATAGCCTTGAAAATCTTGAAAATGTGGTAACATTTACACCGCTCCACTTAGCTTTAGTTTGGGCTGATAGGAGTTATCTAAATCTTTGTCAGAAGCCTGTAACATCAAGTGAAAAAGAAACATGAACTGGAAAAGAGCCGTACTCTGGTTTCTCATCGTTTCTGTTGCCAAGGAAACAGCTTCTTCATCAATGGATGGCATGGGGTCTGACCAGCTGCTTCCTCCCAGGGCTAACTCCCTGACATCACAAGGCTGCATTGAACAGATTAGAAATAAAACAGAATAAATGCACATCTCTCTAAAGAAGACCAGTTGAAATAAAACTCAGCAGAATTACAGATTTTCTAATTATGCTTTTGAGCACAGCACCACAAGAACTTTCTCTCAGAGACATCATAAATCCAAGATACGGACAAAACATGGTCATTAAAGATCCCATGCCATCTTTTCCGAAGATTAAATACATTGTTAGTCTCACTGCTTTGGCTGTGCTCCAAGATGAATTAATTGTATTCTGGATAACATACTTAAATTCCCTTGCCACTTAAACATGACAAGAAAGTTTTTATCAATTCCTTTTGTAAAGCACCAGGGGTCATTGCTGGTGCCATTATAATGGCTTTATGCCACCAAAATGCCCAGAAGAAGTGACATGCTCATTCTTGAGATGATACAAACAAACAAACTCACAATTCCATGCACAGCAATAATATAGTCTGCTATGCAAAAGTCCATTATGTATGTTCTGTTTAAACACACTACAGTCTGCAAAAAGATGATAATAATAAAGCTAGACATGATTAATGAAAGATTAAAAAATTCCAGAGGAGCTGTAGAGAACATGTTCTCGCTACAATTTTTGATACACCCCAAGGATTTAGTTAGATTTAGGTTCTGACATTTCTTCAGGTCTCTACATCACTCATTATTAATTGTAATATTACATTATTACTTGTAATATGAGTTCAGTTTCTATTTCATGACAGTGTTCTGGGAACATATGTTAAACATTTTTACTAAAAGGCAATTAATGTTATATTTTGCCTTGGTCATCAAGCATGGCCAGTATTACAAGACAAGTAAATTCCCTTTCTGACCCTATGCCTGGGGGTTTAGAGACACAACAGCATCATCAGAACCTTGACAGGCTCTTACTCACATGATTTAGTTTCCAGTGTTTGTCGGATCGTGCCAAATTATTGTGAAACCTTACAGTTCACAATAAAAGTAATGGCAACTTGAAGTGGAAGGAGAAAATTGAATAGGAGGGACCAGAGAAGGGCTACAGATGTCATGTATTTGGACTTTAGTAAGGCCTTTGACATGGTTCTCCGTGGCATCTTTGCCTCTAAATTGGGAAGATACAGATATGGTGGGTGGACTGTTCAGTGGATTAAAAATTGGTTGAACATTAGCATCTAGAAGGTGATGGTCAGTGATGCAATGTCCCAATGAACACTGGTGACAATTCCCGTCTCTCAGGGGTCCATAATGGGACCAGTACTGTTGTTTAATATTTTCATCAATGACATAACGGGACTGAGGGCACCCTTAGTAAAAGTGACAAGCTGTGTGGTGTGGTTGATGAACCTGAAGGATAGGATGTCATCCAGAGGGACCTGAACAAGCTCAAGAAGCTTATGGAAACTCATGAGTTTCAACAAGGCCAAGCGTAAGGTGCTTCACCTGGGTTGGGTCAACCCCCAGTGTCAATACAGATGGGGGGTGGACAGATGGAAAACAACCCTGACAAGAAACACTTGGGCAGACTGTTGTATCAAGAGCCGGACATGATCTGATGCAAGTGTGCACTTGCATCTCAGAAAGCCCATTATTTCCCGGGCTGCATCAAAAGCAGTGTGGCCATCTGCTCCATTCTCATGAGACCTCACCTGGAGTATTGCAACCGGTTCTGGAGTTCTCAGCAAAAGAAGTACATCATCTTTTTGGATCAAGACAAGAGTAGTGCCACCAAATTGACCAGAGGGATAGAACACCTCTCATGTGAAGAAAGGCTGAGTTGGGGTTGTTCAGCCTGGAGAAGGCTTTGGAGTGACCTCACTGCAGCCTTCTAATGCCTGAAGGAAATATGGAAAGGAGTTGGAAAGGGACTTCTTACAAGGGCTTGTACTGATAGGACAAGAGGAAATAGAATTAAACTTACAGAGGGAAAGTTTAGATTAGTTATTAGGAAGAAACTCCCTACTGTGAGAGTTTTGAGGCCCGGAGAGGTTGTGGATGCCTCATCACTGGAAGTGTTCAAGCTCAGGCTGAATGAGGCTTTGAGCATCCTTGATCTAGTGGAAGGTGTACCTGCCCATGGCAGGGGGGTTGGGACTAGATTATCTTAGTTCAGTTGATTCAAATCTGCTGCTACTAGCACCAAAGTCATGCATTTAATCGTCTGTATGGGATATTCACTTAAGAGTTGGACTCAGTGATCCTTATTGGTCCTTTCCACTCAGAATATTCTGCGATTCTGTAAATCTTTAAGGTCCCTTCCAATCAAAACATTCTGTGATTCTATGAAAAGAAACCATGACATTTTGTGACTTATTTACAATATTTGTTTACATATTTTACCTCCTGTTAGTGTTTAAATCACTTGAAATATAAGAACTACTATCCCATAAATTGTCCAATATGAGTATTTGGAAGTTTGTTTGTTGTCTTTCTTCCCCAACAGACCCCTGCTCTCATTCGTCCTGGGATAAGAAATGATTGTGAAATAGTCTAGACTTACATAATTGCCAACAGGATCATAATCTATCCCTGGTTATCTCTTTCTCTATTGTGACATATTCTGTTCTTTAACTAGGCACATGATGAGATGTAATTTGAATTTACAGCATGGAAAAAAATCCCTGAGCACATTAGAAACTCATCTGCCAACTGCACACAGTGATTTTTCCTCTCATTTCTGAAGCACAATCACTTCTGCTGGGAAGCACACTGACTTTTAATGGCATCACAGCTGTTTAAGATGAGGAAGAAGATAGACACCATATCTAGTGATAACATCTGAGAATCTTTCAAGCTGATCTACATTTCTTCTGTGTATCTCTTGGAGCACTTCCTGATGGCACATGGAAAGCTGACTCAGTGTAATGTGTAGAACTCTTCTGTAATTGATTTAACCAGAATCCTAGTTTGTCTTTGGAAAGAAGAGGCTGTCTGCTTCATATCTGACCTATGTTTGGCTGTATCCAGCTAGAGGGAGGAAAAAACCTCCAAAGTTTTAACAAGATGACAAAGTACAGAAAGAAGGATGCAAATATAATATATGGAGAAATATAGAAATATTAGAGAATGGCAGAAGTTGTGGGATTATTCATGTCTGTACACTTGCTAGAACATATCCATGAAATCCTATATCATTTGTCCCCATTTCAATAATTAACTGCAGGAAATATTTTTGAAGTCCCAGAGAAACCAATTAAAAGGTGTTCTTGAACTGAGGCTTGAGTCACGATTAAGTTTCATAAGACTTTTTCATACAGTCGACTGAGCTATTGAAAAAAAATAGAGTCGCTAGAAATGACATTTTATTCCCATTTTAGCAGCTGTGAATCACTCTGGCATATGAATGGACCCCATGATCAGTGACCACAGCAGATGTAGGATTTGCAGGAATTTTCTATAGCCAGAAGAGGACTTTTGCATGCACCTCACCTTCCCTTGCTTTGGTGGCATGCAGGAAGAACTTGGCTACATGAAAGACAGTGTTTTGCAAGTGTACTTGCTGGGTATGCCTAACAGAGTTATAGCATCTGATTTGTCTAGGATACAGCAGGTTGTATAAGCAATTAAAAAAAAAAATAAAAAAAAGAGCTACATGTTATCCTTCCCCCAAGGAAACAAAGATTTGAATACATGAGGATTAGCAATAAGCTGAGGAAGGAGCAATGTGGAGAAGCTACACACTAAAGAATCAGTCAGAAGAACAAATTCCTCTTTTGAAAACACAAAACCTACCGCAGTTGGCAGGAAGGAGACTATCAAGGACTATGCACAGACAATCTCTTACTGCAAAGTGCCAAAAAGACGTTGTTTCCCATCATTGAGGACCTTCGTGCCATGGAGGGAACATCTCTGAGCAAAGCCAAGCCAAAAATTTTCAAAAATTACACTGAGTTATGGTGCTGCAGGGAAACACTGAATCAAAGCTAATCCCAGTTACTTGTAAGCTTGTGACTTAGCAATTGATGATTTTTAAGGCATGCCACTATTCACTAAGAATAAACAAAGTCCCTCTAAGCTCACAGTAAACCAGATCAGCTTTCAGTTTCTTACAGCTCCTCCAGTTATGTCTCAGTCTGTATTCATGCAAGAAAATATGTAAAAGGAGAAATATGAGCTGCTTCTTGAGCATGAAACACTTTCACAATTCCAGTTTCCACTGCCACTATCAGATCCGGTTTTATCACTGCACAAGAAGTGTGACAATAGAAGACATGGCTACAGGACTGGGTCTCAATCCATCAGTTTATATAATACAATCTCTTCATAATAACAACTGGAAGATAAAAATCAGATTTTATGTCCAGAAACTTAGAACAAAATGTGATACTAAGAAATCTCTCTTTCTACCAATTTCTAAATCCTTTCTCTACATTGGCTAATGTCTGCAATAATAGGAGAAAAGGGTTATTTGGTACTTTTGAACTCAAATTGTAACAAGTGTTGACATGGAATCAACCTGCTAGAAAATCACAGACTGATAGAATATGTTGAGTTAGAGGAAACCCACAAGGATCACTGAGTCCAACTCTTGGCCCTGCACAGGACAATTCACAAGAGTCAAACCATGTTCCTGACAGTATTGTCCAAATCTTCTTCAACTCTATCAGGCTTGGAGCTGTGACCACTACCCTGGGGAACATATTCCAGTGCCCAGCCACTCTCTGGGTAAAAAACCATTTTCTGATGTCCAACTAAACTAAACTTGACACAATTTCAGGCCTTCTTTCAGGTCCTGTCACTGATCACCACAGAAATAAGATCAATGTCTGTCCCGCTTCTGCCTCTCACAAGGAAGTTGTAACTGTAGTGAGATCTTCCCTCAGTCTCCTCTCCTCCAGACTGAATAGACGAAGTGCCCTCAGCAGCTCCTCATATGTCTTCCCCTCAAGGCCCTTCATCATCTTTGTTTTCCTCTTTTGGATATTCTCATATTGTGCTGCCTCAAACTGCCACAATATTCAAGGTGAGGTTGCCTCATCCCATTTTGAGACTCTGACACTTTCCTTTGTTGAACTTCATATGGTTGGTGATTGCCCAGTCCTTTAATTTGTTGAGGTCTCTCTGCAGGGCCTTTGAGGGAGTCAACAGCTCCTCCCACTTTTGGATCATCTGCAGACTTGCTTGGTATCCCTCCTGGTCCTGCATCCAAGTCATTTATAAAGACGTTGAAGAGTGCAGAGCCCAACATGGAGCCCTGCGGAACCCCAATGGTGACAGGAAACCAGTCTGATGTCATTCATTATGACTCTCTGTGCTTGACCCATGAGCCAATTGCTCATGCACTTCATGATGTGTTTATCCACCTCTGCACTGGACATTTTGTTCAGAAGCATCCTGTGAGAGACATTATTGAACACTTTACTGAAATCCAAAAAGATTACATCAACTGGCTTCCCATGATCAGCTGGGTGGGTTATCAAAATCAGATGCAATAAGCAGGACTTTCCTCTCATGAAGTTGTGCTGGCTGTGACTATGATTGCATTGTCTTTAAGGTTTTTTTCAATATTTCGCAGAATAATCTTCTCTTTAACTTTACCAGGATCTGAAGTGGGACTGACAGGACTGTAGTTTCCAGGGTCCTCCTTTTCTTTCTTGAAAATCAGGACAACATCTGCCAGTTTCCAGTCAGCTGGGACCTCTCTGGATTGCCAAAACTGTTCAAAAATTGAGAGAGGTTTTGTGATGACATCAGCCAGCTTATTGAGAGTTCTTGGATGAATCCCATCAGGTCTCATAGATTTGTAGGGATCCATCTAGAGTAACAGGTTGCACATAATTTCAGGGTCTTTTGGGAGCTGAGCATTCTTTCAGTCATGATCTTCCAGCTCAGGGCACTGAGATCCCTGTGGTTCATAATCTGTATTGAAGATGGAGACAAAAAAAGCATTAAACACCTCTGCCTTCTTTCTGTTCCTGTTTGTGAGGTGACCATCCTCATCCTATAATGGGACAATGTTATTTTTATACTGTTTATTACTATTAATATATTTGAAAAAAACCTTTTTTTGTCATCCCCATTTCTGGCCAGTTTCAACTCCAGATGAGTTTTGGCCACACAGATTTTGTCCCTACAATGGCAAACAGTATCTCTGTATTCTTCCCACGTTACTTGACCTTGCTTCCACTGGGCATACACCTTCCTTTTTTGCCTTATTTCCAAGAGAAGATCCTACTCAGCCAAGCCAGTCTTCTGTCTCACCTGCTTGACTTCCTACATTTGGGAATTTCCTGTAGCTTAGGAGGTGATGTTTGAAAAGTGATCAGCATTGATGGACACCAGCACCTGCAAAAATGTTTTCTCTGATCACCCTGAAGTCTGCTTACTTCACATCCGGAACTGAGGATTTTCTGGCACTTGTCCTCCTGTCAACAGAGATTTTAAACTGGATCACCTTGTGGTCACTGTGGTCAAGAGAGCCTTCAATCCTTACTTCACTCATAAGACATGCTCTGTTGACAAGCATGAGATCAAAGAGGACATCATTCTGAGTTGGTTCCCTTAGGACCCGTTCCATAAAATTGTTGACCAGGTTTTTGAAGGAATCTTCTGTCCTAGGTTGTACCAGCTGTGTGATGCTCCAAGTTAATTTCTGCCAAGTCCCCATAAGGACAAGGGCGCTTGTGTTGGAAATGTCCCCTAGTTTCTCGAAGAATAATTCATCAGCATCATTGTCCTTGCAGGAAAGTCTAGAGCAGACTCTCACAATGACCTCCACATTATTTGTTTGACCCTTGATTCTTTCCCAGAGGTTCTCAATTTTACCATTACTTCTGTGAGCTCCGTACATTCTAATCCTTCTATTACATACAGAATCACCCCTCCAATTCTTCTGCACTGCCTGTCCCTCCTCCAAGAGGGCTCTCCATTCATAGGACTCATCTTACCAGGTTTCACTTATGCCAATAACGTCAAATCTCTGGGACTGGGCCAAAGCTTCAAGCTCCTCTTATTTGTTCCTCATGCTGTGGGCTTTGGTCCAAAAACATTTCAGGTGTGTTACATTGTAGCCAACATTTAGTGAAGCAGATTGAGAGATCTGTATTGCGTTTGTTTCCTCGAGTTTTGACACACTGGTGAGCCTGGTTTTGACTCCTTCCCCCTTCCTAGCTAATTTAAAGCTTTGTCAACAAGCCCGGATGGCTCTTGCGCTAGAACTCCTCTTTTTCCCTCTGAGATATCTGCATCTTATCAGGCGTCAGTAGACCAGGTCACCCTATAGTCAACAAACCCCAAGTTTTTCCACTTACACCAGTCTTGGAGCCATGCATTGAGCTGATGAATATGCCTATTCCTAGCAATATTATTCTTTGTTACAGGAAAAATAGAGGAAATCACTACCTGTTCCCATTTGCTGCCTCTATTGGCTGCAACAGGATGGTCAGAGAGGAGCCCTTCCTGCCTGTGCAAACTGCTGTGCAAACTGCTGTGCAAACTGCTATGCCATGCCCTCAATGATGTGCCATGCCCATTTTCCCTGCTCCTGTGGCCATGTAAATTGCTATGCCATGCTCTCACTAATGTGCCATGCCTCTGTTCACCATGCTCCAGGACACTCATGCTCCCTGGAGCCATTTAAATGTCCCTTAGATGCTCCCAGCACTGCCCCCTCCATTTTGTCTGCTGCTGAGGGCTTCCAGTTCCTGAGGGGACTCAGGGCTGGCTGCTGCTTGCGTTCCTGAATTCAGGAACCCTCTTGTCCAGCTTGAATTCACCCCTGGACAAATATTGCATCAATCATTCACTTTAAAAATAAATGAAGTGTAGGGGTTTTTTGGTAGTTTTTGTCAAGGTTTTAATAATATAAAGAATATTTTAGCAGTTTCAAAAATACAGGTAGCTTGTTTTTGTTGAACAATTTGTGCAGTTTACAAAATTCTCCTTCTTACAATCTAGAGGTAAAGTGTGTTACTCATTCCACATCTTCTAAGCTGGGAAAGAAAATGATGAAGACAAAAACAATTGGACTTTGTCAATGAATTAAAAGAAAAAAATTGCTTTTGTTTGAATGACTAACTATTTTACCATTCACTTTCCTACAGCTAAGCACACTGCAAAAGACTAGCATACTTTCACTCATGCTATATAGGTACTTACTATCTAACAACCATGTTGCTATCACAGTTAAAACCTGCATATGCATAGGGCCATGAAAGTAGCATCATTAATATTATAGCTCTAACTAGACAGAGAAAGAACTTTTGTGAAAGACTAATGATAGAAAATATCTTTGTCCATACTTTTATTTTTATTACAAAAGTCAAATAATGAACATAAATATATTAGTTTCTGTTAAAGGACTAAAGTGTCAAGGAAAATAGTCAGGGGTTCATTGTAACTTGTAGATGAATCCCCACTGTATGAAACTGCTTCAAGAAAAACTGACCTTCCAACCTTCACTCTCTTAATTTCATTTTTCTACTTGCCACACACAAATCACCTCTGTGTTAATAAGAATGGAGCCCAAATATACAAAATTATTTTGGGATCAAATCCATACTGAAAGTCTGCTGAAATTAAAAATATTTTATTTTCACTTTATTTTCACTTGTCATGACGCTTCTCATTTTAGATTTGCCCCCAAAGGAATATGTTACTATAAATTACTTATTCTCAGAATATATTCCATGCTAGAGAAAATTAAGAAGTCCCAGGAGAAGTTCTGCTGTGAGATTTCCACATGAATTTTCTATAGCCTGGAGGTTTGAACAAGAGCTTAAAATATGCAGTCTTAAATGGATGGAGCTTCCAACTCCACATTGCAAAACTGAAAGAAAGGTCACTGACTCATGTCACTCCATTGCTATTCTGCAGTCTCCTTTGGATCAGGTTTAGCAATTCCTCAGCATCAGGAGACTGACTATAGAGTCTACCTAACAATTTCCAGCAGCGATAAATATCAGGTAAAGATTGTGACTCCAATAACTGCAGCTGGGTGTAATTGTCAGTTGGTTGTTATTCACCAACAGTCAGATTACCAGGAGACTCATAGAATCATAAAATCGTACAATCGTGTAGGTTGGGAAAGCCCTTGACTATCATCAAATCCAACCATTAATCTAGCACTGCCAATTCCACGGCTAATTCAGGTCCCTAATAGAATGATAAAATTGTGTCTATTGAAAATAGTCTTTTGAGGTGATCAAATCTCTCAGACTAGTACGAGTCACCACAGCATATGCTCCTCATCATGGGATAGCATTGCATGCTCATACCATGTCATCAGATTTTCACCTCAATAGACCTTAGTGCACTGTGGCCAACACTAGCCTAATTCTAGAACTATAGCGAATCATAAATTTTCCCCAGCAAGCCTAGTGTTACTCTAAATTTAAGTCTTGATGCAATGCTTGGGTCTGTAAGGTCAGTGGAATTCAGAGGAGTTGCATCACAGCAAGATGTCAACCTGGACTGTACCAGTGGCCTAGAGTCAGACTGATTTATCTGCTGGATCTTTCTCTACGTTTCCCTTCCACTCAATTTGAGGTCAAGAGTTATCCTGGCAACTTTTAGTTATCCAGAAGCAGTCTAAGCCAATATATACATAGCACTCTTTTTATTTCCTTTTTACTGTTCTTGAGTCCCATTGTACCTCAGTGCTGATATACCTCAGCAGTTAAACTGTAGTGGATCTGTCCTCATCTGCTCTCCTGCACCCCCACCACATTCTTGTGCAGCTTGGTACCATGGGGCTCATCCTTCAATTCTGCAAGACTTATCAGTATTTTCCACAGATGGATAATTTTCTTTCTCTAAATCCTGCAGTTTTTTCCCCATTTCTACATCTTTAGCTCTGAAATATCACTTCTAGTTTTTCTATCTCAGAGGGTGTGGTGGTTTAATCCACCTTTTACCGTTCAGAGGGGCAGGTTCAATGAAAGTGATGGAAAACTGAATAGAATGTTCAGCAGATGGAAGGGAACTGTTCCTTGCAGCCAGATGACTAGTTGAAAGGAACAAGGAGGAAGGGTAGGAAAGGGTGTCTCCTTCTTTTCCGTCTCTGAAGGACTTTGGGCCCTCCAAACTCTGAAAAACACAAACAGAGGTGAAAACGATTCCCTCCCTCCCCTTTCCGAAGGATACTTGCTAGCAAGCTGGAAACAGCTCCCGGGTTGAGAAAAAATTGGGTGGAATCCCGCTGTGCCTGCTGGCGCTGGACACCGGGGCTCTGATCCTTCTCCCAGTGGCAGCCAAAAAAAAGAGCCGGGCAGGGCCATGCCTCGACTTTTAAGCCTTCTCCGTCTCATGTGAATATCGTCACCTTCTTCCTGGCCAAGCTAGCTTCCCATTCATCCAGCCAATTGGGCCCCGCCTCAATTCCAGTGTTTTCTCGTTGAAGTTTCAGTCATTAGGCGCCATCTTTGTTTTCATGACGGCTGCACCTTAGAGATTCCACAGCACCAACACGGTGCCAGGGCCAGCTCTCTGTCGCTCTCCGTAAGCAGCCATGTTGCTGAAATTCCCAGCCACGGCTGGCCTGGGACTGTGTGCCGCTGCCAGCACT
>VXBA01003224.1:32149-89403 GCA_013399895.1 Serilophus lunatus | reverse complement strand
GTCCCGGCCAGGGGCAACCCCCCTGCCCTGCCCGGGATATGGCTGCCTTCATCTCAGCTTCCCCCCCTCCCCTAGCTTAAGGAAAACAGCTTTGAGGAAAATTGAATTTTAAATCAGGTCAGTGGATTGCTCTCTTACACCCCCTTTCAAAAGCCTTGTTTTTCAAACAGCTACAGAGGGCAAAAATACTAATCCCTTAAGTCAATTTTTTTCCTAATTATCAAGAATTCTGCTTAGATTTACTCACTTTGAAAAGTTGGGTCAGCTGTCCAAAATCATATGTTAGAGAGCTACTGTTAAGAATAAGGACAAGGATGATCAACAACTCTCAGTCCCTCTGTCTATCACATATCCACACACATACAGAACATACATCCCCAGAACAACCCAAAATAAAGAACTGCCAACCAACCTGTGATACAGAAATGTCAACTGCCTCTACAGGACAATGAAATAAAGCATAATTTACCCAATAAGAGACATTTTTCATAGTAAAATTGAAGACTCAAAGCTCTGATATAAATTGACACATCCCATAACCAAAACAGGAATGAGAGAAAAGAGATGAAGAAAAAAAAAGTTGAATAGACCTCTGCTACAGATAAAAAAAATACCTTTCAGGGTTAAGCAGAATCATCACAGCTATGCATGAGTGAAGAAGGAATACATAGCACATGCATGAGTGAAGAAGGAAAAAACTCTATTACGTAAGACACATTAAACTGTGCACTTGAAAAAGACGGACACTCACCTCTCATGCAGACAAAGAATGGCATTAACACCCTGTAAATTACAAATCATATTCATGTACCACAATTTTAATGATGAATTTACTTGTTGTGTTAAGGCACTTTTCAGAAGTGGAAGGTGAGAACTACTAACATAGATAAGGCAACAACCAGAAGGCAGAGCATAATTTTCTTTTTCCCATTTTTTGTGGTAGAATCAAAAGCATTAAGAACGAAAAGAGACAGCACACACTGCAAAGCACTGACTGGTGTGGAGACAGATATGCTAACCACCATAACTTAGCAAAACAAACAGAATACATACATCTGAGTACATGTTTTTGTTAGAGGCCATTGCACTCCCTCAGTCTGTATTGGAGATGGAGTTGTATTTATTTGCTTTCTCTTGCTTCACTCAAAAAAATCAGTTGAATGAAAGGTAACTTAAACTAGACAGTCAAGTGAGCCAAGCTGAAAAAAGAGGAGAGTTCTTGTAGATCAGTATGCACACTTCCTAACTCTACTTATGAGAAGCATCTCACAGAGCAAGCACAACACTTAATGTATCTACACTGCAGAATGCAATATATTGTCAGACTAGAGCTAGCTTTAAGCTTGGTTTTTAGATCCTGGAAACAGTGGTGTCATGTCAGAGAGCTCTGGAAGATTTGTTTTACCATAGTTCTCTAAACAGACAGAGCCCAAGAATTTCAGGGTAAGATCAAAAGTCTGCAAGTCTTCTCAAATGTCAAGCAAGTAGATTCTTTTTATAAACAGGGAATTTATTAACATGCTTAAGACACGCAGCTGACAAATATATTATTATTTCCTTTACAGTAGCATCTAGAGTGCCTTTGGCTGAGATAAGGACTCCCAGCTGTGCTAAACACTATGTAGGCATATAGCGAAAGACAGGCTCCATTCAAAGGAACTTACAATGTACAATGCACTGTGCAACTGTTTGCTTGGTTCTGCTTGTCAGCAATGCTGTGCTCTAAAGCCTGTATTTCACATCTGCATCTTTGAGCAGTGACTTAAGAATTTCATGTAAAAACACTGGCTTGCCATCTGACGCTCTGTTATACCAGCCAGACCTATAATAACTGATTTTGATGGCACATTAATTATACACAACAAAAGTCTAAAATCTTTGTATTTCTTTAACACAGTATTGAATACTGTAATGGCAACTCAGTTGCTAGTTAGCCTATTCTGCTTTACACAGTTATATGTCAGTCTTCTATAATAAACCATGTGATGACTCATAAACATCTAAAACATTTCCCTTGGTGCCCAGTATTTTATTACATAGATGCCAATTATGTTTTGAGCAGCAGACTGCACAAGCCTGAACAGTCATCTATTATATGAATGGTTCCATTGATTCCTATACTACAGAGGGTTATGCTTTCATATATCATACTGAATAGAATTTGTTTCCACAGACACTGGGGGTAAACTGTTGATGAAAGTGCTTTCACAGGTTATAGGCTTCACCACTGTGCTCAATCCTACTCAACAATTTCCCAAGCTTCGAATAATAGACCTTTCCCTCACCCCAATGCCCACTGCCTTTTTATTTTAAAGCAAACTTTGCTATGAGAAAAAAACTAACCAATTTTACACATATAAAGTAATAGCCATTGTGCTCAACCCAATTTAACAGGACTGAGTTAAAGAAAAGAGCTTGAAAATAACCTAGAATGAACAGCAGCTTGTCCTCTAAAATACATATATCATGGAGCACTCAGCAAAGAAAAGTATCCAGCTTGTGCAGATGTCTACAATACAGAACTTTGAGATACAAAACATACTGAAATCAGAGTAATTGTCTGGATATTACAGTGCTCTGCATTTAAGAAGAAAATATTCAGAATTACCTTCTTCATTAACAAAAGATATGACATTTCTGAGTCACAGCTAAGTGCAACATGGTCAAGGTAACACTCTGAAAGTACGAAAATATTCAGTCACATCTAAGACATCTGTTCTTGCACCACCACCATTTATCATTCACAAATGTCACATGCCTGCTTTTAACAACTCAGCAGCTGTTGACTGCTTCCTTGGAAGAAGTATGGATCCCTGCCAGAGTATCAGGCCACAGGCAAAAACTGTGCCCCATGAGATTAGGGTGGTGAGGACAGAGCACACACAATCACAGCATGGTCATCGTTAATACCATTGCAGAAGCTGCCAAGAGGTTATAGACAGAGGCTCAGCATTTCTTGTGGACTGTCTGTGCCAAGTGAAAGGTTTATTTTCCCGGTCTTGCTCCAGATCTGGTGATCAAAGTATTTTCTTCTTCTTCATTTGAGCTGAGTCTCCATCTGCCACTGTCCCCTGGGCATCTTTCCAATATATATCAGCAATGCTAAAATGGGTTCATGGGCCTCTCTTTTTAGGTCTTCATTTTAGTACCTAGTGCAATCAATTCCTGCCTGAAATGTGTGACAATTTTGGCTCCATCTTCAACAAACCAAAGATTTCCTGTTAAAAAGATTAGAAGGTTAGACCAATCCATATTGTCCCTCCAAAGTGAGCTTCCAAGGAGAAACAAGGGCATAAACAACACAGAGCCACTGGCAGGTGGGGTCAGAAATATGAAGACCCTGAATGAGCCCTCTTCCTCCACTTACCTGGAGATAGCAGTGCTTAGTTCTGACTGGAATAATACTGGGCTAAATGAAAGCCAGAGAAAGGCACAAGTTAGCAGATGGCAATTTTATTTTGTATCTGGGAGACTTAAACAAATTGATGCTTTATTTGCACTCATTCTTTGTAGCCTGTAAGCCTGATGAGTGGTATACAATAAAAAAAAATAAATCATTGTCTTATTTTTGCCTGACTGATTTGTCTGTCATTTTAAAGTGGAAAAAAAATCTTTAATCCATAGTTTGTTTTGAAAGAACTGAGGTTCTGGGAATGAAGTCTACTACTAAATAACAAATGTTATCAAGCCTTCTTCAATGTCTCCTGCACATTCGTGCAGACTCTTTCCATTGCCTACACATGAAACAAAGCTCTCAGAACTATCACTCATCTATATACTATAATCACCTTGTTGCTGCTTTTTTTGAGGGTCTTAGTCTTCCTCTACAAAAAAATTCCCAAATAGTCTCATGTCCACTCAGCTTCCTTTTCTATTTCAGAGATTATACTTTTTGCCTTGTCTCTCCAATGTCAATATCTACTTAGCTTTCTCTCACAGAGGCAATCTCAAGCACTAACAGGTGCTTCCCTGCTGTTTCTTCACATTTTATTGTTCATCTCCTGTAGCTGTCCTGCCACAAATTATTTTCTGCCTGCCTTTTCCATCACTTCTTTATTCTGTCTCAGTCCACTGTATTGGCATTTTTTTTCTTCTAGAAATACCTTTGAGCTCGGTTGGTGTTTGCAAGTCCAGTATCCACAGCAAGGACAAATGTTTTCCCAGTAGAAAGAGGACAATACTGCTCAGTGCTGCTTTGTCTAGTCTGTGCAAATGATGTAAACAACGTATGGCCGCTGTACCTTTTTAGCCTTTTGAAAGTAATACATGGAAGGCAAAAACTCATGAGACTGTTTTCATGACAGGTCATGAAAACTTAGATAAGTTGGTCATAAAGGCCCCTTTGGAAGCTCCACTGAGCCAAGGTAGTTTCATGTTCTCCCCTGCTTCAAGTTATGTGACAGCTATTCTTGGTTTTACTGAAAGTCCCTGTACAGCAATCTACAAATACTTTATAAAACTATAAAAGCCCAGGTTGGGAAATGCTAGATGTAATTTATTCAGACTGCTTCTTACAACTAGTCAAGCCCAAGTGCAGTTCTGCATCCTCCAAGCATACAGAAATGGCTCCTATTGAAAGACCTGCAGTGGGCAGTACATAGAGGCCAGCAGTTCAAGAGCATGCCAACAGAGCTTCAAGTGGGCTGGAAACAAGGAGCTCTGCTCAAGACATGGATCAATGAATGACGTGGTTGACGATGCATCATTTCATCACATCTCCACCACGTGGAGAAGAATGCAGCATAGGATGCGAGACTTAAAAAGGAGCATAATCAACTGTATGGGAGGTAAATGCTACCCTAAGGAATCAGATTCCATGCATGCTTCTACCACTGCATTTCCACCAAGACCAAGCAGATTACTTAAAAACAATCTTTTGCTTAAGAAGTCACTGAGATCTGCAAAGTACCTTTGCCTACAATGGAGATTAGATTTGTAAAGGACTTGAAGAAACTACACTTAATCGTGTATGTCCATTTCCTAAATAGTCACCTGAAAATCACTGGATCTAATTGTCAGAAATGCTGAGTACCTATAGATCCAACAGACAGCAACAAAAGCATTATTTCTGTTTTATAAATAGATGATGTTGCATTTTGGTTAGATAAATGACCAACAATTGGTAGACCCTTCTGGCCTTCAACGTCTCATCTTAAATCCCAATCAGTGAAACAGGAACTTTGCCATGACTTTGGCCGTCAGGTTAATTTAAAGATAAAATTAGCATCTGTAAGGCATTCAGACACTGCGCTGAGGAGCATCATAGAAAATCAACCCATGGGATTATTAATAGCTCTTTTATCATCATACATGTGGTCATTAATAAGTAATCAAGCACTGTTCATCTTTTCTACCTGAACAGAAAGATGTCCTACAGGAGGGGTGATTAAAGACTGAATCATAATGCATACATCCAAGAGGAACCATATCACAGAAGCCAGAACAGTTTCTTCTNTCACTTCTAAACTGCAGCACTTTTTCTAACTTGGGCCTCTTTGCTTCTGCCTTGTATATTTAAATGCCCACAGGGAAGCCGGTTATTCTGAAGATATAATGAAACCTAGAAAGTGTAGTAACTTTACTTTCTTTGTAATAGGCTGTGCTAACTAGTCCTTTTGGATCAAGAGTTTTTTTTAAGGTAACATATAGTGTTGCTGTAAGATATAAAAAAGACATCCTATAAATTATCATGTCTTTAAAAATCTGCAGAAACGTTTATTCTGCAAGGGGTGGGGATGGGGAGAAGGTATTGTGTAGCCAAATGTTGTAAATAACTTTTCTCACTGCTTATGAGTGAGAAAACTTCTTTCAGGCCTCTGCAATCGCAGAAGATTTTGATGGTGTGAGGATTTATGTTTTACAAATGCAGTAATATGGTGTAAAGGAAAGGAGAAAGAAATGAGCAACTTATCATTTTATAGAATACAGTTTTATGGTGTGTGACTTCATCATGCAACTAAGCATACAATTTATAGGGGCTACTAGGCTAGGTTTTCTGAAACACTCCTCTGAAATCATACCTTGAATAAATTCGGATGCTTTCTACAACCTAAACTGTATTAAAGTGTTGAATATAGAGAAGTGAGAGTTTGGGGGTTTTTCCCCAAACCTGGCTTACAAACCAGCACAAGTCAACACGTGGCTGTAGAAAGCCAACAATTCAACTCTTCATGACTAAAAATGCATCGGCAGTGTTCATCAGATGTCAAAAGCACATGGCCTCTCTCCCACTACTTGTAAGTCAAATATACAGGCAGAAAAAGGTATGAGATGAACTCCTATAATTAGGATCTGCCTTTGAATAAAAGGGATTCCAAGTGCATGTAAATAGCACTGTGTGAATCAGTCACTTTTAGCATTGCAGATGCCTGGTCCCAAGCATTACATGATATACCTGGGTAGGATGTGTCACAGTAATTATGCAGCAATCCCACACACACTGCAGAGTATAGTCATTTTGCTGGCAGCAATATTAAAATTATTGTTCACTGTCATGAAAAGACATTAGTGAAGATCTCAGTTACTTGAGAGGAAGAATACAAAAAGGCAGAGCTCCCCATCTACTGCTATCAAGAATGACCATACTGGGTATGGGTAAAACGGATTTGGAGTTGATGGGACTGATATATTTTACTCACTGCAAGGGGATTGTACTAAAATTAAAATGAAGGTTTTTCTTAATTACCTTAGTGTATCAACACATTTACCAGTACCCTACCTGCAAGAAAGGTCTAAACCTTTCTTCAGCTCGCAGATATGCAATACTCTGACTGCAAATTTTGTAATGTGCTGGAATCTTGCCTAAAAGGCAATTATACAAATACCAAGTATTACAAGATGTGTTCACTGACATAAAGTTAGCTTGACCCTTTTAATGTTTGGCATCATCATGGAAATAAGCAAATGCATTTACAAGGCATGCATGCCCTCAAACATGAAAAGAACTAGCAGAGAATAAACAAACTTATCTGAACTGCAAATGCTTATAGAGCCAAGCAAATATAACTCAATGCAAATAATAATTTTACTTACTTTTTTTTTTTTTTTTTGTGCCTAAGAGAAACATTCTGTAACAGTTCGGTTTAACCCTTCCAGATAATCTGCTAGCTTGGTGGAGACCATGTGGTTTTTAAACACATTTTCACAGCCAGCAATAAACTATATTTGTCTTTAAAAGCCAACTGTGCAAACCTAGTTGCTACATAAATACAGTCCTCAAGACTGAGGCCTTTGGAAGAGAAAAGATCAATTGAGACCTGCTTCTACTTTGGGTTTTTAAGCAGTAATTTCCACCCATCCCTCCTATTCTATAGCTTTTACCTAATTCCACACAGAACATATAAATAAGGTATATGAAAGCAAATTAAGTAAGTAAGTAGATTGAAAGTAGGTGTCAAATCCAATCTGAAGGCACCACATGCATTTGAGGAAGGATATGCGTAGCAGAATATACTTAAAGAAGAGTTATATAGCAGCATATGAATTACATAAAAGACTAATATCCACCTCTGAAGGCTAATAAATACTGATAATCGGTGAATGATCTCTAGTCTCTCATTGCTAACTACACTATATTCTTGCCTATAACCTGATGTGCTACTTTTTGAAGTGTCAGTTTTCCCACACATGCTGATTTTCCATCTTGCTAACTACTTTTAATGGCTTCTCCCTTCTGCTACACCTCCCAGTTTGTTATTTAAAGAATCCTGCTGTGAGGAGTCCTTGGTTAGGAAGGACACCATAACAATATTGACATTTTCTTCTTTAGTATTCTCACTTATGAAATAGAGACAAAGTTCAGCTCAATGTTCTGTGCTTCTGTTTGTTGGGGTTAATAAGGCACTTAGAGCATCTAAAATAGCAGGTGCTATGCATTAATATTTTTTTAGGAATGCTTACTCCAGTTTCATTTTCATATGTATCTGTATAAGTACCTTAGTCACACAGAACTAATTTGAAGAGCAACTGTTCTTTCCATAAGAGCAGTTGTATGGGGAGAATAAGCATTATTCATCAACTATTTTCCTCCTACTGAAAAGCTGGTGAAGCTAGTAAAAGCAGAAACAATCTCAGGCATCTTCCCAGTAAGACATCAAGAGCAAGGAGTCAAGAACAGTTCACAGGAACCCACAGTTCAAAATTTATGTGTATAAAATGTTCTAAACAGTAAAAAGCACTCCTTTTTTTGATCAGAAGATTTTCTTTAGAGAAGAGCTTCACAGTGTATAATTCAACTTCTGTTTCAAAAATGAAAAACAACACCAACAAATTCCTACACTGTTCAAGATGCTGTCATAGACCCCACAGAAAACAACTCTTCACAGTATCCAAGATCCAAACCTGGAAAAAAAACTCCATTCTCTGTTAGCCAGAGACACTTAATGTGCCGGTTTGTGCCTCACCTTTCACTCAGCTACTTTTTCTTGAATGCTGTCTCCTCTGCATCGCAGAATCCTCTACACCTAACTGTATTACCATGACAAAAAGAGTACTTATGATTCCTCCTACACAGGGGTACAGGAAGAAAAACTTGTAAATTGGCAGTGACATCATCTGCTGAAAGTGATTCACACTTCATGAAACAGCAGGGAAAATGAAATTTACTGTCAACCACCACGAAGCTCTTTCACTGAATCAGTGTGTGGCAGAAATGATAGTAGGAGATATAGATCCTTTCTCTATTTTTGAAAGACAAGGACTGTGTAAAGAGCTAGAGTGCATAGAGCAAAATTACCATATACTGTCAATGAAATGTATTTCCCCTGTGGTTATGCCAAAATCGGTATGAAACTAGGATAAAAAATAAAACAGGTGATGCTAGAGGCAGAAAGTGGATTAATGCACAACACCAGCGATATGTGACTGTCTTACAAAATGGTGGATTGCATGATTGACAGTATCAGAACACAAGCTGTTTAATATTCCTTCTGAAGTTGCCCTATCATCAGAACATAGCCATACCTGAATACATTACACCTTCCACATCACCTGCTCTGTTGACAATGTGCTGAAGAAATGGAGAAAAATCTAACATGCGGGGGATAAATTTTTCCCACATCTCTTTGAACCCTGCTGGACCCTACAAAAAGAGAAATTAAGTAATTGTCTAGTTTTTCTACAGAATTCCTCAGCTGTAGCTGCAACTACTATTTATATTATAGTGGTGCCCATGATGAGCAGACATTTGCACACAAATGTAAAAGATCGTACCTTGCCACAGACTGTAGTTGATCGAATTACGTGACTTTCAGTCTCATATAATTTTCAATCCATGGGTCAAAGCATTACAATCTCCAAATAAATTAGGCATGAGCATCACACAGCAGGAGAGAACTCTAAAAAGTTATCATTTATGAAGATAAATCAAGCTGCCTTCACTCTTATAAATCTACCTTCAGCAAGAACAACCACATGCTGAAAGGAGTGATATTTATATAGCTCTGCAGAGAAGACAAGTCTGAAGTTTTATTTCCATGTTGAAGAGAAGGAAAAAAAAGACTTAAATATCTGTAAATGAAGTAGTCTACAGTCTTCATCTTAGCTCCCAGTGTTCTGGTCCAACATGACATAAGCACCCCATACGTAGACCATATGAGACTAGTTTGGGTCAAATATCAGCAATCAGTATCTGAAGGCTGCCATACTAAGGCAACCATGATTCCAGTAAACTATTAACCTGGGCATTAGTCAAAAAGTTTCCAGAACTTTGATAACAAAACTGAGCACTGATTCAAGTACTCAAGACCTTGAATACAGTTTTGCCACAAAACCACGTGAATTTTGCATTTTTTTTTCATGCAATTTTTATGGAAAAACACAACTGCACCAACAACTCTTGTCATGATTCAGTATCCTTTTTGGAGCATCACATTGACAAGCTGGCAAACAGCCACAAGAAAGGCAAGAAAATTAATACCTTCCTGTTTCCATCCAATTTTGAAAAAGGCGCTTGCAACCCACAACTGCAGTGAGTTTCATTTTTACACTTTTTCAAACAACTACCAATTTCAATAATATAAGGTTTTATATAAATAATTGGTTCAATATAACCTCCTCCACAATTTTAAGGTCCAATAAAAAATTAAATGAAACCATTATTTAAAATATATATTTATGTAAAAGAAGCTTAAGAAACATAGACATTAATCTGAGATTCTTATAATTTTAAACCAAACTCTGCCTCTCTTTATGCTGGAAGTAGAGAAAGAGTTACATGATCCTAGTTCTTCTCCCACACTGGTCAGTTCTTGTAGGAAGGGTTCTCTGTTAATACACTGCTTTTCTGGGATATAAACTTCCACCTGTAAAACATGCACTACCTAGCATGTGATTGGTGCACCGTACTTCTTCAGTCAAGTTTATGCTATGTTCATCCTATGTTTACACTCAGGCAAGAATCCCTTTATCTCAATAATACTTGTATTATGAGTAAAAAGCTTGTTTGTTTGCACAGTTTTAGAAGTTATAGTAACAGATATTCTCTGCCATTTCATAACATTTTTTCAATAGTACTAAAAAGTCAACCTAATAAATAATTGTGAAACAGTCCAATTATACATTTTACTCTTATAAAACTGTAGAAGTGGAGTCTCCCTGATCAATAGTGGATAAAAGGAGAGGCAAACCAATTACTGTCTCTTCTGAAGAAAACTTACCACATACCTCTCTCTCCACTCTGAGAGTGAAGTGGAAGTATTGGTTCTGTGTGACATTGCAACTTGTCTTTAGTGGCCTAGCAGAGGAAGGAACATCAGAGGACTTGTTGCCATCTTCATGGATGCTATCAAAGTGCAGTAAACTACTAAGCCTGGGTTCAGTAACAGTCCAATTTGATGGGGTTTTTGGGGGGGGTTTTGTTGGGTTTTTTAATGCCTTTTGCACCTCAATATCAAAACAACAGCAACCAAAACTTATGCTAGAGGATGTAGTACTACTTAAGTGCACAGCAAGTCAATTAAAGTGAAGTCATATTTTCCTTCAGCTTGGAAAACACAGGGATAGTGTCCTATGTTAATTCAGTGGTTCTCAACAAGGCTCCTGAGGCAATGCCATACAACTGTTTAAGCATAAGAGTTAAACAAATCAAAAAAGAAACAAATAAAAGCACACAATGAAACCCACTCTTCTGTATCCTTTAAGCAGAAGATAAAACCCATAGTGCTGTTTCTTCACGTGATAATCATTCCTGCTGTTCACAGTGCTGGATGAAGGGCTCCCTGCTTTTCATTTAATTCTAGTGATCCCTCTCAAAAGCAGTCTGTACTGGTTTGAGGGGGCTGGGATCGTGGGGGACCAAAGGGGGCATGGGGCTTGGGGGTGTTCTTGGATTTTGGGAGGGGAAAGAACGTAAGTAACCCCACTTACCTGAATTAAAATTCAATTTTCCTCAAAGCTGTTTCCCTTAAAGCTGGGGGACAGAGGGGAAGCTGAGATGAAGGCAGCCCTATCCTGGGCAGGGCAAGGCAGTTGCCTCCAGCCGGGACCGGGGTGGAGGGCTGTGGGGAGAGGAGGGCCTTTGCTTCAGCTGCTCTCCTCTGTGCCCACAGGGGCTGGGACGGAGTGGAGCCTGTGCCAGTCCCGGTGCCCCCGAGGAGGTCGGGGCTGCGTGGCAGCTCCGTGCCCTCCAGGCTCCCAGCAGTGGGGGGGGGCCGGAGCGGGGACGGGACCGGGGACGGGCGGCAGCTCCCCGCCTCTGCTGCTCCCGGGAGCACGGGGACCCCTCCCTGCGAAGTGTACGGCCCGGGACTGTTCCTCCCCTGTGCAGCTCCTCACCCCCACCCCGGAGCACGGGCAGTGGCACGCAGCCCTGGGCTAGCCATGGCCCGGAATTTCAGCACCATTGATGCTAACGGACAGTGATGGAGGGCCGGCCCTGGCACTGTGTTGGTGCTGTGGCATCTCTGAGGTACTGCTGCCATGAAAACAAAGATGGCACCTAACGACTGAGACGCGTTCTTCTTCATCGGGAAAACACTGGAAACTGAGGCGCGGCTTGACTGGCTGGACGAATGGGAAGCCAACTTGGCCAGGAAGAAGGCGACGATATTCACGAGAGACGGAGAAGGCTTAAAAGTCGAGGCACGGCCCCGTCCCGCTCTCTTTTCGGCTGCCGCTGCGAGGAGAAAGATCACAGCTCTGGTCTCCCGCGCCCTCAGGCCACAGCGGGATTCCACCCATTTCTCTCAACATGAGACCCGTTTCCAGCTTGCTAGTTAGTATCCTTTGGAAAGGGGAGGGAGGGATTTGGTTTTTACCTCTGTTTGTGTCTTTCAGAAAGCTTGGAGGGCCCAAAGCCCTTTGGAGAGAGGGAAGAGAAGGAGACACACTTTCCTACCCTTCCTCCCTGTTTCTTTCAACTAGTCATCTGACGGAAAGGAACAGTTCCCTTTCTTTGTTTGGTTTTTTTTTTCCCCTTTTTGTGTGTTTTTTTTCCTTGCGTGTTGGGGGGTCTCTCAATTCTGGGGTCTCCTGTGGGTTACCCCTATCTCTCTAATTCAAATGCCATGTAATAAATTGTTCACCTGCTACAACTTTATTCAGTTTTCCATCACTTTCATTGAACCTGCCCCCTGAATGCTAAAAGGTGGATGTCGTAGGTTGAAGTATATTCTATTACCATCTCCGTTGGCTGTTGAAAAAGCTGGTGAAGTAGTGTTCCTTGCGATTTCCCTCTGTATTATCTTCTGTTAATGGGCCATCAATGCCTCGCCCCATGACTCAGAGATAACTCCCTCCTGGACTATCTGCTGTTAATGGGCCCATCAGGCCCACTCACCATCCCATTGTGAGATGCTTCGCCCAGAGGGAGGAACCAACTATTCTATCCTGGATATAAGCTGAGACTCTGAACACCACACTAGCGCTTACCTACTGGACTCCCAGAGGACAAGAGCTACCATTGGACTTTCTCACCCTTTTCTTCCTACAGGATCACTGCTTCAACAGAACTGCTTTGCTTGGACTGGTATTACCATAGAGTGTATACATAGGGTGTATCTGACTTTGTCAGTGTTCTTGTGCTACTGCATTTATTTATTTATTTTAATTTCCTTTTTTTTCCCCATTAAATTATAATTCTGACTTGCAGTCTCCCACTGGTTTGATTTCAAACTAGTACAGTGGATTAAACCTCCACTCAAACACAGCAGACATGGGCTCATAACTCCCCTTCTCTAATCCCTGACTCTGGGCTCTACTCAGCTCTGTTTTCCAAAGAACTGTTCTTGCTGTGACCTCCCCCATCCTAGGGACTTCAGAGGAGTCCCACCAGCAGTGGAGAGGAGGAATAAAATGACAGCCTACTCACACACAGTGGACAGGGATAACTGAAGAATTAGCTGAAACAACCGAAGTTTTCACCTTTCCTCATGATGGCATATGATTTAACATATTGCATTTTTCAGCTGCAGAAAATTCACAGCTTCATCATTACTATGTTCATTACAACCAGCCCTCATTATTATTATTTTTCCACAACATATCACAATATATCATTCTAATATTCACCATTAGTGAGTCCTTAAGTCTACACTGTAACTTCAAGGTTACCTTTTTTTTCTGGAAATGTCAGGCCCTACAAGGAAATAACAGAGCCAGAGGCAGAACAACTAAAGGGAAAGTTTATCTGGAAATTCAAGAGGATAGTAAGTCATCTTTTAAATGTTGGTTTTATTTCTAGATTCTAGCTCAGTTCAAATTGTCAACAACACAGATTTTATATTAATAATAATAATAATTTAAAAAAGCAAACTGATCCTTCCAAGGGTGGTTTAATGCTTCTAAGTATTAGATATATTTTCCATTGAAATGATGATCAGAAATAATTTTAAATCACTTAAAAATTCATAATGAAAACATGACCAGAGTCTACTACCAACAGTGAAATTAAAATAAAATAAGTATGTCCTCTTTCTATTAATCTTCCATCCTGATGATCTCTGATTCAATCTATGATATGCTGCATACTCTCCCCAGCAAAATTAACTGCATATGTGTCCTTAAATCTCTCTTAATGTCAACAGACTATTGGACAGAATCACCTGAACCACTGTCTGTATTGCTGGTTGACCAGTGATATTACACATATTCCTGACATCCCTGAGAAATAATCCTCAGGGAACTGGGGGAGACCAACAGGAGAGGACCACCAAATGTCCAAGGAAATTTGGAATTTGCACAGTTGTAGCATTTGTATTATCCACTTGGCACACAGTTGCAGCTCAACACATAGGCAAAGGTGTTGCACGTGCAAAGCTGTTGCAGGTGCACAGAATATGTATATTGTCTCCTAATCAAGTTTAATAAAAGCTTCCTTATCACAAGATGGCTAACTTAATATTTGACACAAGGGTGTCTTTGAGACCCACCATCAACAGGATGTTTTCCTGGAAGACAAGATATCACTGTACATTTTTTCTCTAAGGAGCAAAATGTTTCGTTGAGTCCATTTCAAATTTTAAGAACTACAGCCCCTTTGAGCACACGCACTTTTAACTGTTGGTGCCCTGATATTTGAGTAGGAGCGTCTTAATAGGAGGATACCAGCTGCAACCACTGGTTATCAAAAATCAGTGTTTAAGTCAAACTCTTCTTTAAAAGAAGTCATACCAATCAACCTGGAAGCACTAGAGTGACACTTACGAGAAGAGTGATC
Source organism: Serilophus lunatus (assembly GCA_013399895.1). Lineage (NCBI taxonomy): Eukaryota > Metazoa > Chordata > Aves > Passeriformes > Eurylaimidae > Serilophus > Serilophus lunatus. Next base: position 74,750 of record VXBA01003224.1, on the reverse strand, counting down.
AAAAGAAAAATCTGCAGAATGCAGGACAACAGATCAAAGCAAAAAAAAAAAGTCGTCTTTTTGCAAGGAGAAGGATTTACATGGCATCCAGCAACTCCCTGGCAACAGACACCATGAGACTTCCATCAATAACAATAACATGCCCTGGAGAAGGAGGAAATGTCTTGGCCAAGATAACATTTTTTTTTTGACAGTGGTAATACATCATTTTATTTGTTATGGTGACTGTTTCTGCAGCACTTATGTTGCATGGAGCAGAGGAAAGACAAATTCTTTGTTTCAAAAATTTTCAGGTAAGTTCAAAAGAGTCTGTTCCAAGGCAAACTTATATAGAAAGCTTGGACAATCCCAACATGCAGTTTTTGCAGAAAAAAAACCCCAAACCTAAAAAGACTGTTTTTCCAAAAAAATGTTTCAGTGTTCAGATCTTTTCAGCATCTTATTCCGACAAAAAAAATGAGTGGGCAGATTCAGGATGTTATTTGACAGTCTATTCTGTTCCCAATCTGTACACAGTTCCTGTCCATCTTGCAGAAAGATGGGTAAGGCATGTTTTTGTTAACAAAAAAACCCCAATCCAACCAAAAAATGCTTTGGATTTGTAAATGCATCCCTCAATACTTCTTAAGATCTATTAACCAATTCCCTTTCCTAATAATATAAAAACCTTCTTAACTGCTGAAGATGCAATTCCATTACTAGTATCATCCTTCTGTTCCCTGGACAGGCAATAGTAGGCATTAGGCTTTTCAAAAAGGGTCATGAAACTTGGCAGCAAAACTGCTGGCTCCAGCCTCTGCTCTTTGAAGCCACTGAACAATTACAATCTCTTTTTTACATAATTACCTTGATAAACTACATGTTCATCTTTGAGAGGATTATCACCAATGATTTCTTAGTGAATGTTCCCGTTTCTTAATTCAAAACTAGTGTTGCCATACAATATATTCATTTATCTCCAGTTATTTCAAAAAGCTTCTCCAAATTTATTGCATGGTAGAATCCAAAACAGGATTTCTCTACAAAAAGATGGTTTTTATATGCACAGATGACTAGTTAATGTAAAAACACTCAGCAATACATAATTTTTAAAACACTAAGGAAAGCTTACAGTTTTTATAGGATCCAGTAAACATGACTACACAATGCTGGTAACTCTTTTATGTACCTTTTTATGGATACTCAAAAAGCCCTATCCCAAAACTCAAACCTCACACACATATACATATATATTTGTTCTCTGCCCTGGAAAAGGTCTTTCCCCATCTTCCCTCTCCCAGATTCTGAACAATAGCCAGTAAAATATAGTTTCTTCACTGATTTTGAGAAGCTATTTTTCCCAGCTGGGTTCCTAAACTGCACACTGCACCCTGTAAAAAATATTTAGTCTGATTTACAAAATGTATTTCTCTCCTTGGGCCTTTAAGCTGCTGTTGCAGAAGTGATAAAGGTGTCCTCATTCAGACTTTTATTGTCTTTGGGCCCCTTGCCACCTGTTTTTATTTTCTTTCTCTTTCACTTTTTTCCAGTGTCTTTTGCACAGTCACCACACTTGTACATCAGAGCTGATTCTGAGTAAAAGGAGACACACTTACACGTGGTATCTAATCCATAACCAAAGATAGGAGGAAGCAATCCCATGTATTGAGGCAAATTTGATCAGAAAGTAACTTTAGAAAAACTAACCAATATAAGTTTATATATTTATTATATCCTATAAAAAATGAAAACAGATTTGCTTACATTTAATTAGGTTTCTTATATTCACTATTCATATTCTTCCTTCTCTCATAAATCCCTATGTCAACCGAGGCATTCTGTGAAAGTTCAAATGTGTTTGAGTTTACTTTGATCTCCACACAGTTTTAATTTTTTCTTAAGTCTTCTCTTTTTTCGTTATAGTACTTCATTTCAGAAGCAAATTTCATATAGAATCAACTAGTATTACATGCAACAATTTCAAAGTTAACCATAATATTGTAAACTGCAGCTGAAACCTCTTTAGAGGCAAGCTCACAGTGCTGAAGAAACAATGAAACAGTCCAGGCTATTGGAAACTGGTTTCAACAACTACCTTGAAAAAAAACCAACCAACCAAACAAACAAAAAACCACAAAAAAGCAGAGACCTGAATCCTCAAATAAGCTAATTTCTGCTTAAAAACACAAAGTGTTGCAACTGTGAACTAAAATGTTGTCCTAGAGATGAAAATCCAAGTTCAATCAAATTTACATGTATTTAAATATAATTCAGTTTAGCTTTATATACTAGCAATTTTCTGTCCTGAAGCCCTAGTCACTCTTTGATGGTCTGACCTTTGTCACTTGTCACATTGCATCTTTGGCTTGGTGAGCAGGGGGAACATGCCAGGACCCAAGCAGATCACTCTCATGGCTAAGGCAAGAAATGCATGCTGTTTCTTTGTTTCAATCACAGTCTGATTCATTGAAAAGAACAACAAAAAACAAACAAACAAAAAACCCAACAATGCTAAGTATTTGACAAGAAACTTTATATTAAAAAGGTGATAACTGCCCTATTAACCTATTGAATGTCTTTTTCATTCTTGTGTGTCATGTTTATTATGAAATGTAGTTTTGCCAATAATACTCAGGTATATCAGTAAGTATGCAATTCAAAAGCAGAAACAGGAATAAAAATTACAAAAAAATCAAAAAAGCTAACACAAAACAATTAGCTTTTTGTCCATGTGTTTCAAATATAAATTTACTCAAAGCACACTCTATTTTTTATCTGATAGATCTACCTCCACTGTAACCCCAGATAAGATAATAAATATGATTTAGTATCTTTTTTTAATATCTGTTCTCATTAATATATTCAACTTCAAAGGAATTAAGTAGTTCACACAGAGTTCAAATGAATATGGTTTGATTTTGCAAAAAGTATCCTTTTTTTGAGTGTTGCCACTTACTTCATCACTGCATCGTGAATTAAACATGAATTCATGATAAAATCATCAAAATGCAAAAAAGAAAGAGATGGTAGAGGGATCAAAGGCACCTTCTAGTTGCCAGAGAAACCAAAACAGCAAATGAATTTGAAGTACACAGTACACTCACACAATCTTCTAGGACAAATCCACATGAAGTGTGTGAAGAAACTCTTCATCTATGTGTTTCAGCAGAACTGAAGTGAACAGAGAATGAATTCATTAATAGTGTGTTCAGATGAGTTAACAGTCACCGGATGGCACTTCTGGCACTGCATGGCTCTTCTGAAATGCACTGTCATAGGTCACTGAGAAGAAGATCACACTGTCACTGTGCAAGTTGAGTGGGTACAAAAAATTCAGATCCAAGTTTTTCAGAGTGCTTTTAATCAGAAAGACATAAATTGCATCAGTTTCGAGAGCCCAGAAGAATCTATATTGAAGAGTTCAGGCTCACAGACTGTGAATATGAAGTACAGCTTTCTAGGCTGGACATTCAAAAACATCACTGAACAAAAAAGCATGTAGCGTAGGACAGAATTTTTCTCAAGAGTTCTCACTTTCCCCACACTCCTCTCCGCTACCTACAGCTGCTGCACAGAGGCTCTGAAGATGTCACTTGTAATATTATTTTATCTAATATGGAAGCTGGCCAGTCCACTTAACTTATTTCACAAAGATGACAGACAAAATAGCATATGGCAATGATTTTCAGTCACAGCTGTCCTTTCTGGGATTTGAAAGGGGAAAGGCTGTATCTCATATAGCCTCCCTGAAAATCTCATCCTCCGGGGTATAGGAATTGACTTCTTTGTTAGCTATTCAAATTCTCTGACTAATAATAATAGTTTTGGTTTAAATAATGGCCATGAGAAGCAGCAAAGCAATATCAGATCAGAACAGGTTACAAGGCAGCTGGAGGTGCAATGCTGACCCAAGTCCCATTCCTGGCCGTGATCCACACATTCCACCACAGGACTGACTTTGAAGATTTTATTAAAATAGCTGCTTTGGTATGTGTCTGTACTGAGAGGTCTCTGGTGGGGGCTGAATGAAGGGCATGGACACCTGTTCCTCTCCCATGGGTAACCTTGGCTGTCATGATGAGGCTTGATTTCCTGCCCAGGTGCAGCCCCCATATCCCAGGAAAACCCCTTTCCCAATATTATGCCCCTGAGCTGCTGGGTCTGGAGTACACCAGGTAATGAGGAGAAACTTTGCATGCCTTGTTCTCCCCTGATTATCTGCCATGGCTCCAAACATAATATCATAAACCATTGAAATGTGTATGTTGTTTATTTTAAAGCAGGAAGGAGGGATGACATGCAAATGCTCTTTAGATGATGTTTCAAGGAAGAGAACAACCTAAGGCAAGCATTTCTAAAGTTCACCTCAATGTAGCCTATGCAATACCCTTGAAGGATTAAGCACTGCTGGCATTGGCATATTCATCATTCTGGTCTTGTTACAGCACTTGATTGAATGTTGTTTCAGGAGGTAGAGATTAAATTGAACCAGAACTAATTGAAGGTATATTTAATAAAAGCATTATCATTGTAATGAGTATACAACTGCTACACTAATGTTGAATAATTTTTAAGCTACTGAACAAGTCCATATTGTTTCACCTAGTAGGATTCGCCGATTATCAAATAATTAATTCTACTTTAATTTTTCAACACCATGTGAAAATGTGAAACACACTCATAAATTAATTTATGCTCAAGTCAATAAAAGAGACAAGTGTCTGGGACTTACAACTGTTTCTCTGAAATCAATCAAGGCAATATCACTTACTTTGAGCCATACAGGATTGGTTTGGGCTCTTCAAGCACTTAGTCTAGTTATTACATTGTAATCATGTGTAATACAAGTCTGTCAGACATGTCAGCCAAAGCTGCTCTGAACCTTTTACTCAGCTCAATTATGCTGATGTCCCTTTTCACAGCTTCAAGTCTCTTTACATACATTCTTACCATTTTTCCCACCTCGTCACATCCCCTTCTTGTATATGTCCTATATAAATGGTCAAGACATAGATTTTAAAGATACCATTATTTGTCCTCACTTCCCATTTTCCACTTCAGTTGTGCCACAGGCTATTGGCACACTTGTTGTGGACACTGTTTACAGAGCTGGGACAGCAAATAACCTAACAAATCAGTTATTATAAACTAGGTGTAGTATAGATTTCCTCTTCCATTCTTTTTACTCTAATGAATAGCAACAGCTATTGGGCCATAAGTACATTCATGCAGACTTGGTAAGTACAACCACAGAAATTTCTGTAGTCCTTCCAAATCAACTAAATCAACAAACGTATAAGCAAATCAGTGCAACAACATTAATCTTTAAATAGCATGGGGTAAGACTTCTAGCTCTCCCATTTAGGCAAAGAAATTCTCTGTTTAGATCTTTATTCTTAAGCATATGCAAAGGAACTGGCATCGATCTTGCCCTCAGGATTTGTGGTCAATAATTTGGCTTCTTCCACACATGGCCCCCAGCTCATGTCCAGACCTCAAAGCACAGCCTTACCTATTACACCAGTTGTTCTTTTGCCACCTTAATATAAGCTCTGTGCTCCACGGAGATCAGCTTTCTATGGTGCTGCTCTTGCTGGTCTGCATCAGAGGAAAGGGTACCCAGAACTCCACAGGTTTTCAGAGCAGGGCCTTGTCAGGGTGAAGGAAAACGAGAGCAGAAAGTTGCTATGACACTACAGCTGCCCATTGGCATGGTGCAGTATTTACTTCATTCCAAAGTCTGAGGTGCTCTGATGGAAAGTCTAGCTCCATGATTTACTTCTTCCCTACTGTCCTATCACCGTACAATATCTGCATTTAAACTCTGATTCTATTTCCTACTTAAGTTTATGGGTATTAAACAATTTAGTCAAATAGGTTTATAAGATATCTGCCAGGATGTGAAGAAGCAAATACTCATCAGGTTTCAAAAATAATATAAAAATGCTGTATCAGGGCTCCCTTCTATATGGCTAAATTACCTTACCTAAAGTAAGGACCTCATGGAATAGAAACCTGGAAAGTTAAAGCTTGCTAAAAATGCCAGAGCCAAGAGAATTTAGAACCAGTTAAGACAATAGTTCCAATATCATGTATGAACACTGTACAAATGACACAAGTACTTGTAAACTATTAAAATAAAACAAAACCCCAAAAGCCCAAAGCCCCAGAAAGCATGAATAAGCTAAGTTTTATTCAAATGTCTATTAAAAGTAGGAGAAGTGATACTTCACATGAGATGTAGAAAAACTACTAAGGTTTCCAGATGTCTATCTCCTGACAGCTTGACACTTCCTTTTCATTTCTAACATCACATCAGTCACAAATCAAAAACAGACAAGTGGCATAATAGGTGGCAAAAAACATCTAGAAGGTGAGATAATGCTAAAGGAGTGGAGCTGGCTATGGCAAATAGCCGTTAAATTGGCAAAAGGAAGTGAAAATGGAAATAATCAAGTCCAACCTGGCCTAGAGAGCAGACAGAAAAGCAACAAACCTCTTTGACTCTCCCGTTCTGTACTAACACCACAGAAAAAGAGGAATAAAAAACAACTGATGAATTGCTTTCCTCTTTCCTTTTAAAGAAGAAGCTGTGTAAATCCATCTCATTCCTCCCTTTAGCACTGGCCATAGAAATTTTGAAACAATGGCTCTGAAAAGTCCCTTAAACACTTCTAGAAGAGGGAAATAAAAAAACATCACAGGTTTCTTGATTGGGTCAAAAAAAAATGATTGCAATTGTCTTGGGTTTTACGGGCATTCACCCAAGCCAAATGTGCCCTAAAATATTAACAGTCCAAATAAGCAAAACCTGAAATGTAAAGATTATTACATCCATCTTAAAGTGGGAAGGCTGGGATAATTCCTTAGTTATCTGAGGTATCTGCAGCAGAGCAAAACTGGAACTGAGATTCCTGTCTCCATTAACCAAAAAAATATCCCTCTCCATAAAATTCTTCATAATTCCACTATTTCTCTGTTTTTTTCTTCTATGTTTTTTCCTCCATAATCTTAATCGTACTAAGTACTAGTAGATAAGTATATAAATATACAGTTTAATTAATTAACTGTTTAAATGTATTTGTAAATACATTGGTTTACAAGAAAAATAATTTTAATTGTCCTACAAAAATGAGTGGATTCACAATACCTAACAGAACATTTCTCAGTTTCCTAAACTTCTGTTTTTTTCCTCTCAGTCCATGAGATATACTGCAGGGGTTTAGAAGGGCTAATGAATATAATATACGGAGCCTGATTCTCTTCTGAGGGAGCAAAGTGAAATATCTTGTGCACAGGTCAGGAATATGTGAAAATGAGCCCTGACTTCATCACTGTATACATAATTCCTTTCTGTCCCTACAGAGTCCCTGAAGGCCTGTGGAAATTGGTGGATGTCTTTTAAGTGACCTCAATTTTTATATCAAGCCATGATCTATGGAAATAAAAAATGACACACTAATTCACAACTAAATTCTACCCTGAGAGCACCTAGTTGCTTAAGGAATTACTGCAATTATTTATCATGTACAGGGCATCAAAATCCAACATCTTAGCACAGATTTGAATTAGCCAACTCTCATGTGAGATTCCCATCTTCTTCAAATGCAAAGAAGTTACCAACGGTCCCCTTCCTCCAATCTAGAACTTCATAGCACACACACACTGTGGGGTATCAGCCCCCTACCTTCCTTGATAGGAATATCGTCATGGTGTCTGGTACACTCAACTGCTCATTCCCTCTAGGTGTGCGTGTTTGTGCTCACATGTCTCTGTGTATGAGGTTTACAGCTTATAGAAGTTATTCCCAGTCATAAAGCATTTATTGCTCTAGGAAGGTCAGAGGCGTGCATTTGGTTTAGCAGACTTCATCATTACTACTATTTTTTTTAATAATTTGCCTCTAGCACTTTGTTTGTTGAGGAAAAATGAATCTTTTCATTTCCCATAACAGCTGTGTTCAAATTAATTGCAATCCTCTCTCTTTCACTGCTTCCCTCATGTCTCCTCACCTGCACATACATGTGTGCACACACACTTGCTCTCTATCAAGCTGGCCATATAGTCAGTGGCTGCTCTGGGCAGACTGGGAGCAGAAGGTTGAAATTATTTTGGGCAGAGAACAAGTTCCCCTTCTTGAGCTAAACCTCACAGGTTTATGTTAATGATGCCAAGTAAATGAGGTCTCATACAAAATCAGCAGTCACGCCATATATTTAAATTAATCTCACAGGAAGAAGTCTACCTTTGTTTAAAGGGAGAAACATTCACTCCATACCAATTAAGTTACATATATTGGACAGTATATCATGCCCTTGCTGGCATAAATTAGAAAAGCATCATTAATTCCACAATATTCATAGTTTTAATGGATAATAAAATATAAATAATTAAGACATAGAAGTAGCTTTCCTTTGTTTTAATTATTGAAACCACTGGAATCATGCTGATTTACAGGAGGTAGTTCTCAAATTATTCTTTCCACAAAAAGGGAAAAATAACTTTTTAAACGTTAAGAGTTTAGCGTACTTCAAATTAGGGATGACGATTTCTCATGCCAAAATTTGTGTATTAAGATGCCACAACAGCAAAGACTGTGCCTTTAGTAGGATGATGAAGTATGATGTGAAGACACAATGAAATGCATTTGATGGCATCCTTCCGGCTGTTAGAATCTAATGCTGGAACAGCCTTCATGAGACTTTAAGCATAGAATATTTCACCTCCATGACTCTCAAGTTTGACAAAAGACAAAAAAGAGATTTATAATCTGTGCCAAGTAATATTAATGATAGTGCTGAATTATCCTTCAGAAACACCATCTCACCTAATATTCCTTGTAATAACATGCTGTAAGTTAAAATCACATGAAGGCTGGCAAAACAAATTATTTTGCTTTGCTAGTTTATCCATCTTACTAGTTCTATTTTGAAAGCTAATTACTAGAGCAAATTATTATTCAATACATAGATATACAATGCAGCAATTTATTTTTCTTTTTCCACTAAAATATTTTTTATAATATAATGCTTGCACTGGATTGTGACCATTTTAAATAACCAAAATAAAAATACCTTACTAGCTGAAACAACCTAGAGAATGTGATGTAGGAGATTAATGCTGGTGACAAAACATCAGAGTGAGGCAATGTCCTACACAATATGCCAGTCTTCACTCTTTGGAGAGAAAAAAAGTAAATGCAGTTCAGCACGCTTCCTTATAACCATCCATTTTTGCCTGTACAAACTCATTTCCAGACAGTACCAAGGCATTACTCCACAAGTAAAAGGATCATTTTTTGTGATTACTCAGTCATCTGATGATCGTCTTTGTGGAGTCTTTTCAGATGACACCTCAAAAAGCTCAGTGCACTCATTTCTTTCATTTATCTGTACCTATACCTAATGTGTATATGTGCCATTACCCACCTAGTCCAGAGTTATGAGAATATTGAAATTCTTGGACTCCATGGATTGCTTAAGATTATTTCTGTAGAAAAATAATTTTTTTCTTTTTAAATTTAACTTAATCAGATCACTTCTTATTTGTAAATGGACTTCAGTATGTTGAAAGAGAAGAGAAAGCAGCATCTAGGATTGCACTACAAGGTGAAAGTTAAAAATAATTTAGGAAACAGAAAACAATGCAAATGCCAGTATGAAAATTCTTTAATGAAAATTACTTGGCAAACCTGTAAAAAATTTTTTTTTCTTAAATTCACCAAAGAAAGAGTTAAGAAAATGGAGAACAACTTTGTGAAAGTTTGGTGAGCTTTTTATGTTTTTAGTAAAGTCAAAAGCATTCACTTACAAGGAATCAATATGGATACAGATATACAAAATCATGTGTAATAAAGCTGCAGCATTGATCGCATTAATAACTGTAGACTTCTAAAGATTTCTGTATAAAAATGCTCCTTCTCAGTTTTATATATAACACAGTGATTTATGCCATTCCTTGATCATGATTAGTAAAATAAAGCTTTCTGACCACCACTGAATGTTTAATATTTTTTCTTACATTTGTTTGGTGAAGATATCCACCTTTAAGTTCTACTATTATAAAATGAAGAGTGAAAATGTATTTATTATCTAGAACACAAAGTTTTATTAATTTCATTAACCTAGGGATATTTTGTACTATTTCTCCACTGTACTCAGTATGGATTTGATTAATCCAACAACACTAGAGTGAAATTTCTACTTCTTAACATTTTCTCCTTTTTAGTTTCCATCAACAAGTTAAATGTTGTGGATAAGCTATTTATATGTTTACGTAGCGATGTTATCAGTGAACATAAATTTTAGGTGTGACAAATTTTGTAGCTTTTTGATTCTTTTAAAAAATATTTGCTCATTTAGACCAAATTCTGCTGTTCTTTTCTCTGGGTCATCTTCAAGGTACCCTGTATTTGATTTATTTTTCTTTGAGGTCTGACTCTTGGTTCTAGTTTTTCCTTTGTATTTTCAAAGTTCATGCTGCGTGACTCCAGTTTAAATCAATATCTAAACCCTATGGAATTAAGTGCTTTTGCAAATGTAACCTTTTGTGACAGAGTATCTGCATGCACTCTGAAGTGGATTCTGTAAAAATAAAATAATCTTTGTAAAATCTGCAGTCAGATCCTTCTCACTTCCGTTTAGTCACTTAACTGGTACCGTGGGTTCCTGTGCATAGTCTAGATCATCTTGAGTCACAGATGTTATGACAGGAAGCACTGCCCTTCCAGCTAGCAGAGAACAGTCATGCTGTTATGCAAGAACTCATGGGATACTCATGGCTTGAATGCTGGAGGCATCCCATGAAATAGAACAGTTTCCCGCAGTGCAGAGGCTTCTTTCTGCTAATGCACCCATACCAAAAATGTTTCTACTGGCTGTTTTTAGAGACACATGCCCTGCCATTCAAATTGTGTTGACTTTCATTTTGACTGATCTATCACTCCATATTTCCTAAAATAAAAAGTAGTTGAAACTTGTCTGTATAGAGCATTTCAATTTCTGGGCTGTGGTTTCTTTGGTAGAAGCGAACGAAACTCTCTTTAATTGAAAGATGGATATTAAACACCTTACTCCTCATGAGTCTCCACCCTACCCATAACGATCCTTATTGAAATCCTGCTTAACTAGAGACAGAGCAAGGAGCTAATATTGGCAAATTATTTCCTTAGTGAGTCACTCATCACTTTAAAAAAAAAAAAAATCCTTGCCAAAAAGAAGCATGTGAAAGTGAGGTCATCATCCTTTTTGATCAGCCTGCTGGGAGGAGACATTTCAGAGCAGCCCATGCTTCATTTTTGCATGCTGAGCGTCAGACACTACAACAGCCTTTCCAGAAGGACAAGATACTTTAATCCAAAAAGTGTGAGAGACGGCCACACTCTGCCCACACAAGCGCCTGTGGCAGCACCTCAGCAGCTCCCTGTGCTGCCTCTGAAACACTGCGCTTTCTCTGCCAGTGGCTCATCCCTGCCCGCACAATCATGAAGAACATGCACCTGGTGTTCAAGCATAGAAGTCTGTCACCTTGTGTGACCTTCAGATGAGTGATACTCCTCCTTCTCTAAGCCTGAAAGACAAGAAAAACATTTATAAAACTTAGTTGTGCCTTTAGGGACACCTCTTGGCAAAACACAGCAACCATGGCCTGAGCGTGGTCATGCCCCACGGCAGCCCCAACCACTGCCCTAGACAGAGCACTAATCAGGGAAAAAGTGCCAGTCATTGCTGCCCTAAAAGAGTGAAGTTTTTCTCCCAAGAGCCATCCAGTCAGCCAGCTCCTGCATTCAGCTGGCAAGAAGGCAAGGTATGCTCTCATTATCACTTCCTCCAGCAAAGTGACAAGAAGAAAGCTATTTCCTTTATCCAGGAGGTCCGTTGCCATCATGTAGTGAGTAGTAAGAGCAGAGCAGGAGAAGGAGAGCACAGGTAAACATCTGATTTTCTTTCTTCCCTTATATAAAAAAAGTCTTCAGTCCATCACTGACATACAGTTACAGGGAATAAAACAAAATCAAACAAAACATTGGCTTTCTTGTTAATTACAGTTTAGATTTCACTGCTGCTTGTGCTTCCAAAAGACCAGCAGGCTGCTCTTGAGCAGCCATGTTCCTCTGGGGCAGAGAGGATTCAAGCCAGCTTTAGACCAATACTTGCAGCACCCTTTAACCCAATGAGGCAAGAGTTGTTTTCAGATGTACAAATGAGTTTAATAAGTGTCCCAGCAAGACTCTGAAGTCATAGTTCACTTGTCACACCTCCAAACCCCCAGGCTACATTTTGTTATTGATCTGTTTATTGCTTCTGCTGAGCGAACACTGTCAATCCACATCTGTCAGAACCCAGCCTGCAGCATGCAGTGGACACTGTTATTACTATTTAAGTGATAAATGAGACCTTCATTTCATTCAGCATGTTTGTGAAGCAGAAAATATTCATTTTTTTAAAGCACTGATACATAGGAAAGTCAGCAAGTAACTTCCTTTTTTATTTTTTGCTGCAAGTAGTAATCATTTTTACTAAGCTCCAGGTAGAATTGCCCATACAAAAAAAAATATTACTATTAAACTTTGGTGGGTTTGTTGAACCTCTTTGGAATAAATATTGCAGAGATTAAAAAAAAATAGAAAGAAAAAAAGGAAGGACCCACCCCACCATCCATTAAAGTCTATGAGTCTTACTATGGACTTCAAGCTTTGGTTTTTTTTAAAGATCAGAAAAATACAAAGGTTCAGCCCAGTCTTGCTTGGCAGTTCCCTCCACACTCATAGGAGCATTGTAGCTTAGACTTCTCACCCTTGTGCATGGAGAGGGAGAGGCTTTGCTCTTGCCTGGGGATGCCAGATGATCCTGTCCCTCATGGGGTAACAGATATTTCAGGCCTCAAAAGAGCTGGCACACCATCTGAATGGCTCATCCAGTAATTTTTCTCACCAGCCTTTGTGCTGAACACATCAATCCTCCAGGCCCTGGACCAGCAAGTCCCTCTCTGGCACACCTAGGGTTTACACCTCAGTGAAACAATTCACGTGATCAAAGCTACATGCATTATGAGTCTTTCTGAAGTCACCTCATTAGGAAGGGAAGCAGAGGGAGTTTATTTCCTTATTCTTGTTTCTCCAATGGCTCAGAAGATCCTGCACATTCAGTGCAGGTTTGTGATCTTATTAAAATGTTTCACAAGATGTTTGTTTGCTGTCTTGAAGCAGATGACAGCTAAAATGTAAGAGGACAAAAAGCCCACTGCCACCCAAGGAAAGTTCTGTCTTACAATGATAATCATGTCATATTTATGTTCAACCCATACTTTCTTGCTTTAAATCATTCTGACAAACATGGAGTGGATCCAGAGCAACAACTAATCCTCTCAGTATCTTTTGCACTTTCCAAAGGGGATCAAGATGAAAGGAAAGGCTGTTTTTGCCTGATTGTAACATTCTTCCTTATTCACTAAACACCCATTGCCCGCTGGAAAAGGAGTAATTTCCCAAGTTAATAATGCAAAGAGCCTGTTTTCATTTACATCAGCTGCATCTTTTCAGCTTAACCCTGTATATATAAACCAAGGGTGATTTCGCTGCTATAGTTCACCAGAATAGTCATGAGTTTCACTGACAAAAAGACAGTTAAGCCCTGTTCAAAGTAAGGAGTATGTGGGACTCTCAGCTGCTTTGTGTGTTGTTGGTGTATCATAAGGCATCTTGGTGATATGAATATTTTTAAAGAAATAACATGTTGGAGCTAGAGACGTTGATGAGTTCCCAAATACTCATGAATTCATTATGACAGACAATACGTTGCTTTTCTAAAGAACAAAAATCAGAAGACACCTTCTTTTTAAACCGCATACATCATGTCCTATGCTTAATGAATAATAATAGAAATTTTTTTAAAAAATTTTAATTCATCCTTGCTAAGAGAAAATGCCAGTCGTGGTCTGTGGGAACTGATGAGAACCTTTGACACCAGTAAGTGGGGAAACAGACTTTCATAGATGCTACAAGTTGTCACTACAAAGTCTCTGGTTTGTGGTCATTCTTTACAATACAATGACTGTGATTGTGAGGTTTCAAAAACCATGAAGAACTGAGTAGCCACCTCCCTATAAAAAGACACATCTAGAAAATATGACCCCATATTCTTACCCAAATTGCTAGGAGCACATTATCAAAGATATTAAAATCTAGAGAAGATAATAATTTATTTGCAATTTATTTCCCACAATGTTCTGAGTTATGATTCTCATAAAGTGTTAATGAATGAGCAGGTATATGCAGGAGATATGTTTTCAAAATGGCAATACCAAAACATTGATGATGGATATACCTAATGTAAGAAAGTTATTTTTCAGATGCCGAGAGGAGAAAGGTTTGGATAATAACTTCTTTCTCTTTTTTCTTGAGGTGTCTCCTCTAGTGCTTAACAACAAAAACTAAACTCAACAGACTTTTAAATTTTCCAGTTTGGTTTTTTATTTTGCTGAGATAATAACCTCTCTTTAACATGCCTTCCAGTGTCTTATTTAGACTGACAGAAAGCAGTTTTTCCCTTATTGAGGACACATTAAGCACGATGGCATTAAGGTCCTCATGTCAACCAGGACTACCTCCTCCCAGAGCCTGTGTTTCTTTTCTGACATTATGGAGGAAATGGGCTCAGAGCTGGGCCGTGGAGCAGAAGGACTTCTCCACAGAAGGAAAAGAAGCTGGGATCTGCTCTTTCTGACATAGTGTTTCCAAATGGCACCTCCACACATTAAGGAACAGCTAATCTCTTGCTGAGTATTAGCCAGGATCATCATGGTTAAATATGCTTCATCCAGGATTCAGAAATTATGCTAGTTGCAACAGCCGGACAGTTTATTCTGTAACTGCTCATCCACCCCTAAATAATGACTAACTAATGTTTCCCTCACCTTTTATGCTGAAACCGTATAACTTGTTCAGTTTCTTCATCCCTGGGTACTCTTCCTGATAAAACATGATAAACAGACACTTACCAAACCTTGAGTTGATAAGTCCTTTAAAGCTTGTAATGTGTCGCTCTTCCTGGGGCTGAAAATATGGAGAGCACTTATCTGCTTAGGCAAACAATATAAAACCAAAATTTTATTTACTTCAATTATTGACAAGGCTGTTACACAAAATATGCTATCTTAGTAGATAAATCCGAAAACTATAAAGAACCAATGTTAAACATTATTAACATTCATTGTGCCCCGGACATATTTAATAGAAAATCAGATTTAGCATAGCACTGTTAAAAACTTTTTTCCCTTCAAGCAGTCCTAGTCTAGTTTTTGAAATACAAGAGAGAAATCCCAAAGTCTTCTGTTTCAAATTGTTAGAGAATAAAGCAAGAAGGGTTACACTGTGACTGCTCTCCAGTACCTCAATAAACCCCAGCAATCCTTTACAGCGAGGAACAAGCAGGTGGGGAAACTGCCTGGAGACACTCCTAGCAGTAGTGGAGGAGCTTCTCAGATTGAAGGGGAACAAAGTGACTCTCTGCGGGGAGGAACTCTCTTGGGAAAAACAATTATGGAGGTGGGGAAGTCTATTAGATTTGAGAAAGAAAATCAACACATCAGTTTGGGAATGATTACCTTCAAAGAAGGACTAGAGCAAGTAAAAATAATGGGGGAGGAAAGGCTGGATCCAGTCTTTGCACTTTCAGGGTTCATTTCTCTTCTACTCTCTGAATAGTTTGGTCCACAGAAATGCTAAAATGTGTTTCTGTCTTAAAATGTCCTAGACACACTGAAGCAAAGCAGCACTACATACTGCAGTAAGTAGTAGATCTCTTTTTGTCTCACACAATTCACAGCTAGGGATTTCACACAACATATTTAAAAATTATATTTGTCATCTGTGATCTATTAAGACTTCTATCTACAGCAAGCTAATGAGATTTTTTTTAAAATTATGCCAGTTACCAGCTACAACCAGAACTATAGTCAGAAAGGATTGCACCCTAAGGTGCATTCACATATATTGCACATGCTGATTGGATTAGACAGGTCAACTGGAAGAATTTACTGAGATACCATAGTACCATGCCCAGATTATATCATTTTCTAAGAAACAGGCAAGGTTCTAGCCCTTTCCCACAGGTGTAAAAGGAAAACAAAAATTAGAAATAAAAATTAAAAAATGATAGATTCAGTCTCTGAATATTTCCAGTATCCAGGAAATGAAAATCACCTGGTTTATGAAAGGAATGACAGAAGTGTCGGCGTCCATAAAAGATATAAAATAGATCTGATGGGGATTTGCACCAGGGAATGTAAAGGAGGGGAAAACAGAGCCGGCAAGACATAGACGCCCCATGATGTAGCTGAAAGGAAGATATGCATCTAATGAGGCTGGAGAAAATGGCTTTCTGTTTCCCAAGTGCATGGACAGAGTGTCAAGAAACCTCTGAAGCAAACTCCTGTTAATTTTCCCGTGTTCCAAGAAGGAAGGCTTGCAGATCCATCCCTGTGTATTCTACAGGAACAACCTATTAAGGCCAAGGCAAAATTTTAACAAAAAAAACAGAGGCTGGTAAGCTAGAGACCCAAAAGTGCTGCAGGGGGACGTATACACCAAGAGCAGGCATCAATTTTGAGTGTCTATGGAGCTCTGCAGGAAAGAGATGCTAACAGAGACCGTGTCCAGCCCTCTCTTCTGAGACCACACATCCTCCTCCACACACTGTCACAATCAGACAGAAGGACAGCAGCAACCTCTTCTCAAAGACAGCACTCATCAAGCCCAGCTACCAAGCAATGATTAATCCTTTTTTTAGGGCAGAAAAAGAAGCAGAACAACACATGAAATTATTCATGTTTTCCTTAAATTCTTTTGAATTGTTTCATTCTGAAAATTGCTGAGGTGCTGGAAAAGCTATAACCCAGTACTGGAACATGGCCATCAGGTTAAAATAGGCATTTGAGTCAAATTGCTGGAAGCAGAAAAGCCTCTTTCCCTCTCAGTAGAAAATAACTACTTCTGAGGTCATTTTGCACGTACTTATCAAAGACGTAGGTTGCATCTCTTCTGTGTGGCAAGCTCAGTTATCAATAGTTCAGATGCATCTCTGTGGGGTATCAAGTAATGCCTTTTTCCTAAAGTAATTAAAAAATGCTGTTTAATTTTATTATTCCATTATGAATATTATCTTTTAGTTATGTATCCAGTCAGTCATTAGACCTAGCCCCTTATCATTTCCATTAGCAAAAAAATAATTAAAAATTAAAATTATTAAAAATTAAAATGTCTTCTTCCAAATATGGAGACCCTCCACTGGTCCTCCACTAGCAAGCTTTACCTGGAACCTTCCACACCTTTGTTCAAATGCTTCACTTCTCCTTGATTTAGACTGACAGAATTGCTTTTTATCTTTCTGTGAGGTGTGAGCCTCTGAAATGTTTTATTTGCACACAAGGGTAAAACAGCATCTGGAGGAAAGGCAGCAAGAAATCTTTACCTCTTTGGTGCACAATACACAAAAAAAGCACAGAAAGATTTGCAGTCATTTTTTTGCTGCTTGGTGTTTCCTGTATTTCTGCTGCTTTGGAAGGATGGATAGGTAAGCAGTGAGCTCTAAAATAGCAGATGGGCTCTGGAACAGACTGAGATTTCTCTTGTCTGCTTGGTCTTTTGCCTCTGGAGGAAACAGAAGATCATGGGCCAGCCTGGCATCTGCTAACGTCACCCAGGAGATGAATATTTTTGCGGAAACTCTAAGATCTTCAACAAATTTATTACTCAGTTTATCCGCTTCTACTATTCATCTGGATACTGTAATAACATTACCTACGTGTTAGCTTATTCCTAGAAATAGCACTTTCTTTCTTTGCCTAGCTGCAATGCTGTTTCGATAGTAGGAGTTCTTTTGGTATTTAGGCAATCTCAGATAACACAATTATGCCTTTTTATTGTTGAAAATGCCATCAAACCATGGGGCATTTATCTAACAACAGAAGGCACATAACTTCTAGTCTTACAGACTCTCAATACAGTTTCGCTTTCCAACATGCATGGATCACAGGGAGCCTAGCACAGCCCAGCTCATTTTACTATGATAATGGTGGGAGCAAAGACCCTTCACACAGAATGTATTTGTTCAGTTGATGTCAGTAGATGTTTTCTTATTTTTTTAAACTACTTTTAATGAGTTTAGAAAGCAGTAAATAAGTAAATTATGAAGCAGCACACTTCTGCTGTGTTTCACTCCTGAGGCACAGCCTCATTACTCAGAGAAAACCTTAGTGCCTTCAGTCCAGATGGTGCTCACCAGTCTGACACGAGGGCGGACACGTTTCACACAGATGTCCACAGTTTTTTAAGACAGTGTGGGTGGAAGAGTTAGACTAAGCACTCACTGCTTTTGGCAAGAAGGCACAGTTGAGAATGCTCCACATCGGAATTCCCTCACCTTTATAAAAATACACTGTTAGATAACCACATTGTTTCAAAAGGAAGAGAAAAGAGAGATCATAATGTAGTTGTGAAAAAGGCATACAAGAGCCTACAGGAAATATAGGTGGATGCTCATTAAGAGTCAAACAGGTAACTTAATTGGCATAATCCTGTCCCTGTGTTTTTCTGATATGAAAGATGGGTGCTTTCTATTTTCAGGATATTACTATTAATATTTACATAGAAATTAATGGAAGAACAAACACAGAGACTAGATTCTTAACTTTTAAACAAATTTTTTTCAAGATATTTTTCATGGGATCAGTAGTAGAAATTGCCACCTGCAACACATTTACCCCATTACAAGAATTTGTTTTTGTTTGGAAACTGAGTTCAGTCCAAGCTCTTTGCTTTACATATACCAAAAGAAAAACTGGGGTAATTTAACCTGAAATATGTACTAGCTGAAATAAGTCTGCATTAAATTATGTAGTACTCTTCATGCGAAGCATGAACTCTCTTTTAACCTCTGTCCTCAGTGGACAGAGTCCTCTGTTCTCTCATAACGTTTAAAAGAAAAAAAGTTTTTCAGAAAAAGCAGTACTCCTAAGTGTGCAAATGTCTTTTCTATTTTACAGTTACCTGAGTTTTTATGCATTTTTCCCCAAAACAAGCAGCAAATGTAAGAGACAGTTAAATAATTAATAAAATTTTAAAATAATAATAAAACTTTTAGTTTTATAAAAGGCATAAACTTGTAGGAGCATTGAATCAAGACCCAAGTATAAACTTATATTAACATCAGGTTACATTTATTATCATTATGATTATCAAACCCAGGAGAAGAAACTCCTCATGTAAAGACACTTTCGTGTTGAACAATCAACCCAGTACAGCCCACAAATGCATTTAGGAGTACTGAAAAGAATATTGGTAGATTACATCTTGATTTTAATTTGCACTAAAATTCAGTTGAAAAACCACTATAGCCATAAGGGGTAGTAAAGCAATCTGATAATATTAATCAAAAATAACAACTGTAAGCAGTTTTAATAGATTAGCTCTGGTTTGACATTTATGTGATGTATAAAAACAGAGCCTAACACTGCAGAAAATGGATAAAGTAATATGTATTATACTCTTCCATGATGTTTTCTAATAAAATATATAAAAAGTTGCTGAATACCTAAAAAAGTAGTTCTGATCTGGTGTTTGAAAAATCCCTTATTTCTCTTGGCCTGTACATCTAAAATAATTTAGTTTAGTGAATAACAAATCAAATCTTTTGTGATTGTTACAGTGCTGAAACCTGACTCAACTCTCATTTTGATCCACGGTAAAATTGTGACCATCTTTACTAGGAAGTAGAGCTGAACCAAATATTTCATAGACAGAAAGTTCATCAAAGCCCACGGGTTTAGCAAAAATAAAAGTATTTCTTGGGAGAAAGTGAACTGGTCACATAACCCTAAGCCTAGACATTTGTAGAGGCTGGGGAATGAGATGCTGGAAATATTAAGGCATTAGAGAGCGTCCAAATGAGGACAATGAAGGTGGTGAAGGGCCTTGAGTGGAAGCTATATGAGGAGCATGTGAGAGTACTTGGTCTGTTCAGTCTCGAGAAGAGGAGACTGAGGAGATACCTCATTGCAGTTACAACTTCCTTGTGAGAGAAAGAGGAGGGACAGGCATTGATCTCATCTTTATGGTGATCAGTGGCAGGACGTGAGGGAATGGCCTGAAGTTGTGTCAAGGGAGATTTAGGTTGGGTATTAGAAAAAGCTTGTTCACCTAAAGGGGGGCTGAATACTGGAATGCTCTCCCCAGGGAAGTGGTCACAGCACCAGCCTGACAGAGTTCAAGAACTGTTTGCATGCCACTCTCAGGCACATGGTGTGACTCTTGGGGACAGTCCTGCACGGGGGCAGGGGTTGGACTTGATGATCCTTGTGGGTCCCTTTCAACTCAGCATGTTCTGTGATTCTGTGATCTACAGTTTTAAAATATATGAAACTGGATTTAAGTAAAGAGAAAAAAAATACTTACTTTGTTTGAATGTATGCACATACCAGTATATAACAAAAATATTATTTTCTAGTCTTTGGAAATTAGTTATTCTATTTACAGCTGAGCTATAATGTCCATGTTCCTTTTGTTTTCAGATATTTTGGGGTGATATTTTTAAGAATATTACTTTTTGCCTTTTGGATTTACTTCTTTAAAAATCTTCCTAAGTGATATAACAATTTTCTTTCCTTTGACGTTATGTACTATATAAACACCATAGAATTGACAAGCATAACAGTGAAAATAGGTATCAAAGATGAATAGTCCCTGAACATTAACAACAGAAAAAAATATAGTACATGCAAATATCACATTAAATTTAACTAAGCAGTAGTATTGGAGCATCAAAACTAGGCCCCTCTCCTCAAGCTCTTCTCAGTTTTTAAACCTCAGGCTGACTGACTATCAGCTAGCTCAGGCATACATTTGTATAGGCTATGAGAGACAGCTTTCACATATTTGTTCCAAGTTACAGAACAAAACCTGTTCTTTTTATCAGAGGAGAGGGACATATACAGTTCTTTAGCTGCTAAGCTTTTGCATTGTAAGAGCTCAAAACACAAAGTGAGATACACATCCCCTTTGCCCAAAGGCAAATAATTAAGCAAGGATATAAGTTCCTTTTTTCCAATTTTTCTGCCAACTGCCTTGCAGAATTATATGCTCATTGATTGTAAATATCTGTTAATTTTCTTACTGTTTTGGGTTTTTTTAAATTTTTTAGATTCAGCATAAAACCCCACACATTTCACCCAAGGCTTTAGAGCTTTTACACACCAAGCATCTCAGTCAATGCATCATTTTCAAAACACAAAAATTTCCCAGAGTACATGAGCTAGTGACTCATATCATTGTGCTTCCTCAACAAATATCACTTCCTGTAGAGACTTTTCCTATTCTGTAGCTTATAAAAGCTACAGCCTTGCATCATGCTCTGCTCCAAAACATAAAAGTAATAGAAAAAATATTTCAAAGCATAAAAATTTACTTTGAACTTCATGACAGAAAACTCCATGGGAGTTTTTGTCTGCCATATTATTCTTCAGCCACTGGTAATCCAGACTTAGCCCCTCAGTTGGCCACAGAGACTTACAAAGGGAAAATAATGCCACAAATTTGATTTGAAAAACTATCTTTTTATGCTACTCCTTACCATCAGGAATTCATTAAAGAACCCTGAATATTGGACCCATGCTCCAGCCAAGATACATATCTAATATATTAAATATTCTATCTCTTTTAAAAAGCAACAGGCTTTTGCCACAGCAAGAAAATTAAAAAAAAATAGCTTGAGAGGAGAGGGGAAAACTTTTAAGCTGTCCTGAAAAACCCTAGCTTTCAGTGGAGAAGAGAAACTAGCTTAGACTTGAGGAAGCCTTCTTTAAGGAAACGAAATATTGTCTGTGATGCAGAAGTGCTTTTGAGTCCCCAAAGACCTTGAAATGTTTATCTTCACAATAGGCTGCCTTATACATCTTTGAAAACATTAACTGTTTATTCAAGGCATGAAAGGAAAACAGAAGAATTGTATCAAAGCATTAGGCTTGAGAAAGGTTTGAAGAAAATGACAGAGGGTTAGGCAAGCAGGGAGAGAAGACATTATCAACATGAAGTTGAGAGGAAACTCATAAAATAAGCAATTTTTCTCAGTTCAGATGTTTTGGAAATATTATCTAGGAGTAGCTCAGTTCTGTGTGTGCACATACTTGTGTATGTCAACATACATGTGGAAGATGCTGAGTTTTGCCTGATGGTGCCAAAGACAGTTGAGAAAATGTGAGTCACTGGGGAAACTTCTCTCCAAACTGATGACCAACCCATACAGTAAAAGTGACTAAATTTTTTATCACATTTTAGAAAATAATATATCCTGAAGACAGGCAATGAAGTGAGGGCTGTTGCAAACTCTGGACAGAGAGTGGGAATTAGCACCCACCTTACAGAATAGCCAAGGCTAGACTTCCCTGACAGCTGTAGGTCCCTGCTCTTCTCGGCCAAATTGAGGTACACACCTTTCAGAGCATTTGGCCTTTCCCTCAAAGGCAGAGGTAAAATCTTTAAGCAACAGCTGGGGTTTTCTGCTGTATGTGATGTGAACTACCATAGTTTCACAATGGGAGGACCCCACTGAGATTTTGAACAGGAAAAGTGAGTACATTTTGGATTCCAGTCACTGCAGTGATTAAGACAAACACGCGAGAACAGGGTTGCCAGCCTGTCCTTAGTTTACCATGGCTGACTTCACTGTAAAACATATTTTATATCTGATATTATAACTGATAACTTTTCTTCTGATGAAAACATTTATTTTCTAGCATTTGTACTGCTACATTACTTTATGATCACAAAAAAATACTGATAGGTTTGTTGCTCATCTGATAACACTCATGAAAATTCTTTCCCTCTGTGACCTTAATATTATCCAATTATTAAAATTATTAGAGAGATACCTCTGCCTGAATTAAGGTGCAAAAGAGACCATACGCCAAAATCAATAGTACAGAATATTACTTTTTGGTAAAGGTGAGGTAAAGATAGAAAAAAATAGGAAAAAGAAAGAGGGATGGAGAGACAGAGGGTGACAGAGAGGCAGATTAAGTAGAAAAGTATCACCACTTCATTGATTCCACTTGTGTCCTCTTGATCCTCTTCTTCCGGTCTTCTCAGTGGTGAGGATCTCTTTCTTGTTTAAGTGATGATTGGAGTCTTGTTGAATTGATAGTTTAAGTCTGGATCCTTTGGATAGTGGGGGAAGCCCATTAAACACAAAATTTCCATAAAGTATAAACTCTTAGGTTCAGATGAGAATGGCCAGGTACCTCCCTTGGGGCAAGGAGTTTTACACTAGATGATATAATACTTTGGATCATGGGACACTTTGTGAATCTTTGATTGTCTAAGACATTACAGCTACCTCTTACATCAGGGCAGTTGAGTTACTTATGGCTCGTTATTGCCCATCAGAAAGGGTAAATGCCTTCAGGCCACACGTGAATGTCTCAGTACTTCTCCCTGAGGTATGTTAACACAGCTGAGCCACTTGTGTAAGGATTTTGGTATGAAAAAAAGCCCTATCCCACCTTGCAGGATTTGCTTCTCAGTAGCCTTTTCCCTTTTCTTGTTCAAGAGCCATTTCACAAGCCTTTGTTGATGGGTGTTGTAGTGGGTTAGGGAAGCAGTTTTGTCTTGAGGGGAGGAGGAAGGTTGTTTTCTTTAAACTTGGGGTTTTGTTTTTGTTTTGTTTTTTTTTTTTCCTGAGAAGGGAAACAGCCAACAACCTCCTCCTCGGGTGGTTGTGGGGAGTGACCCTGGGACTGTGCCTTACCATGGAGCTCCCCCCCCTCCCCAGTGGGGGTTTCCCCAAGCTGTACAGGGACCCCCAAAGTCGGGCGGGGCTCCTCCCTGGCCATGTGAGCTTGGAAAAGTTCGGGGCTGGGGGGGAAGGACCGTCAGGGGCTGCCCCCAGCCATTTCCCTGCCCGGGGGGAGACGCATCAACACAACAATGGACCAATGGTGCCAGGGCGGTTGGCGGGGGCTGGCGGCCCGGCCCCAGCCCCCCTGGCAGCGGTGGGGGTGGTGCTGCTGCTTCTCTGCCAGGGGTGGCAAGGCCCCCCCCAGCCCTGGCAACTCCTGGTCCCCTCTTCCGGGGTCCTGCAGCCCTAGCAGCCATGCCGACGCTAGCAGGTTGTCCCTGATGCCAGCAGCTGGCCCAACAGCCGTACTGATAGCCTCGGGGATGGGCAGCAGCCGGTGCACGGGGCAGGGTGGGCCCCGGGCCTGCACCACCACCGAGAGTAGATACGTGGCGGTGGGGGCAGCCCATGGGCAGTGCCCCTGGGCATCCCTGGCACTGGCAGAGCTGTGGCGGCAGCCCCTCTCCTCCCGGCATGAGCAGCCATGTGAGCAATTTTAGCAGAAAATGCCATATTGGTCTCATGGCAAAATCTCGGAAAGGGGCAGTGCAAAGTGCAATCGTCCAAGTGGAATACTCAGGAATGCTGCTCCCAGTTCACACAAGATCAGAGAGCCCATAAAAGCCACAGAACACAGAAGTCCTGCCTTTTTTAACTTCCTTCGGAGCTGAGAGAAGCATGATTGCCCTTCTCCCAGTTCTCTGACCGCATGGCTTGCTTCCCCCCATTTCCCTCGGCATGGGCAGCAGCAAGGTATCACCGGAGCTCCAACAGTGAAGGCAGAACACCACCCAGTTGCAGCACTATTGGTATCTGTCCCCCTGGGGTGTCCCTGGGAGGGAGTGCTTCTCACTGTTCTTTCTCTCAGTGGCTCTGAGAATCTGAAGATACCGTCCTCAAGGTGGCTTTCTCTTCCTTTCCATGCTCCTCAGCCTACTAGCCTGCTTAGAAGAGCAGTTTGCTATTTTGCATTTTTTTATTATTGTGAATATTGTCGAGTTGTTATCGCTGTATCTGTTCAGTGCCTAGTAAGATTCTATAATTTTACAGAGTCCTTAGAGAATAAACCTTTTGCTGTTGTTGCCTACATTACATCTCTTGTCCTGATTATGGCCCCTAGTGTTAAAACCAGCCCAGGTGTGCACCCCCTCTGCACCTGGGCCGTTACTGGAAGTGGTTGATTGAGTCGTTAACCATTAACAGTCCAGTCTCTCACATACCCTCAGAGAGTTTTAGACCCTAGAGTAAGTTCTGCTTCACAGAATCACAGAATCAACTAGGGTGGAAAAAACTTGTGAGATTATCAAGTCCAACACCACTTTGTCTACTAGGCCATGGCATAAAGTGCCACATCCAGTCTCTTCTTAAATACCTTCAGGGACAATGACTCCACCACACCCCTAGGCAACCCATTCAAATGCTTAATCACTCTCTCTGTAAAGAACTTCTTCCAAATGTCTAACCTACACTCCCGTGGAGCAGTTTAAGACTGCCTTCTTGTCCTTCTGCTGGTTGCTTGGGAAAAGTAGCTGATACCCACCTCATTACCAACCTCCTTTCAGCAGTAACGTCCTACCTTTCCTACCTTTCTTTTTCCTTAAATCATACCTTGAGACAGTGAAAATGGTGAAGTGTTTACAATAATGTGCTGAAGCTTTTCAAGCCCATCTGATGAAATAATATTAATAATTCATAATAATACAATAAATCATTTATGTTTCTGCAAAAGAATTTATCACACTGTCTTGCCTGAATCTCTTTTCTTTTGAGGTCCTATTTGTCATACGTAAATACCACTGGCAGAACTCGGCTGGAAAACATGTTTCTGCCAGTCAGACCTTAGGAGATGTGAGTGCTCCCTGATGATAGGACTGCTTCTGTAGAGTAAATTTGCACAACTGCAAAACTTCTTGAATAATATTTCTTCAAGAGCCCTAAGAATGAAAGCTCAGTAACAGAAATACATGGGAAAAAATGGATTTCTGGCAATGGATGGAGGGGCTTTATACAGAGGATGTAAGCTGATTATCAGTAGCAGTTAGAAATTTATACCACTTTGAAAACATTTTGATCACGACTTTCTATCAAGAACTCAAGATTGATACCCTTCTTTTCAATCTGTTAGATGAAGTGTTTTATTACTAGAATTTTTCAATCATTATAAGAATAAAATAATTAAGACCACCTCTTCAAAAGCAGTATATTCCTTGTCTAACACCCCTTTTTGTGAGACACAAAGACTGGTTTACAGATGTCCTGAGCAACTACAAGCCTTACCTGCCTTCCCATGGGATTGTGGCTCTTTTCAACAGACAGCAAGACAATCGAGGATTTTATTTGGGGCTTTCTTGTAAACAGAGAAAATGGGGTTCATGGTAAAGCAATGGGTTTTTTTCTTTCCACTCTCTTAATATTTTTAATCAGTCCCTGGTACTAACACAACGGTGACTGCTTTAACCCTGACCCACGGGCTCTTATGAGCACAATATAAATTCCTATAGAGTCAATAGCAGCTGCTCAACTGGCAGCAGCATGTAGCCAATTACTGCACTGCGAAAGGGGGCAGAAAATTCCCATGGCTGTTCAACTAAAATAGAAATACCAAAATTCTCTCACCAGTCCTCCTCGGTTGAATGGGATTCAGCAAAGTAGGACTTTAGTTCAAATCACTGTTTTCTTGCTTTAAAAGAATGCTTGTTACTTCACCTCCACTTTTGTAAGATTATATTCCTCAATATTCATTTGTCTCTGAGGCCTCTCTTTCTTATTGTGACAAAAATCAATAACGGTCTCTGTTTTGTCTGGAAAAAGTGGCAATTCACTCCCCAACAAACTCACAGTAAATTGGGTGTTCCTGCCTTCTCTACAGAAGTGATTGCAAAATGTATGGCAAAAGTCCACTGGACTCTCCAGGCTTGAGATTTTAAGGTTGAAGGTCTTTCTTGTATATGTTCTGAACGAACATATAAAGAAATTTTTCTTCACTTTGTTCTCATACTAGGTAACCTTGTCTGACTCTTTGGTCCCACCTCTTTCCTCTGAGAACTTGCTTTCATTTAACAGCATGCTTACAGAAACGTAACCAACTCCATAAAAGGAATTCAGCCCTTGGAAGACAGCTCTGGCAGGTAAGAGGAAAGAAGGATTGAAAATTTCAACAAATCTCAAGGAAGTGCAATGCTTGGCACATTGTCATCTTGCATGTCATTCCTAGGTCAGCAATAGAAATCAATTACTATATGAAACCACCAGTACCTGGAGCTATAATACTCCTGCAGGTATCAGATGTCCTTTTTTTCAAAAGCCTTCTCATGCCAATTTTTAATATGCAGGGGAGTTCTCTATTTTGCACATAAGGTATGACTTCTTTTTTTGCACAATATGAGAATTCAATTACTGTGGGACCTATTCAAAGAATAGAACTTTAAAGCTTCAGCATAAATTCAAGTGGTGTTCAAGATGGATGATATACTTCAGTTGCTAACATCTGCATATCCAAAATACTGTACTATCCAATAGAACAATCAAGCTCTCCCCATAAACTCAGCAGGGCTGCTCTCCAGTCTGCTGGCTAAAAGGTCAAATGTTAAGCTAGTTTCAGAATACTACAGGAAAGCTTAGAAAGTAATTGAGGAAAATTAGCTTTATGCACACAATAAAAAGGGTTAGAATAGTACATATTTTGAAAAGAATTACTGACAACAGCATTAGGGTAATAAAATATAGTAAACACGTCTATTGGTTACTACACTATTGAGAATTATATCAAGTCAATTATTTCAATTTATAGAATATAAAAAGTATGTCTGCATTTTAGCTAGTCCCGTAGCTTGAAAACATAAATGTAAAGTGCTGATCGTGATAGATTTTTATTACATATTTATTTCAATGAACTGAGAAGTATAAGAAAACTACTATTTCTGGCTGATGCACAATCTTGTTTCCTCCTGCTGAAGCACTTAAACACTTTAAGAATATATATTGAAATCCCAGAAGTACTTTGGCCATTCTGCACTGCTGCAGAGGTGAACATTGAATTGCCTTTTGATTTTAAGCCAATTAACCCAACCATACATGAAGAATGAAGTCTTAGCAAGATAATGTAGTCCGTTTTAAAGAGCTATAAAAACCCTGAAACAGATTTAGCTACATCCTTGTGCACATATCACAACAGCAGCTGAAAATCACTTTGTTCCATTCTGTGGACATGTAGAGCAAAGCTAAAGATGACACCAAACTGACACCAAAACAAATGATAGCTCAATTTTTACTTTCCAAACCTCACCTTTGGGTGGGCACCTGTTTCTGAGTCCAGATGCTACAGTATGTTTTACTCTAGGTATATATCTTAAATAAAATCTCAAAGCCAAAAGATTAATACCATCCAGCCTCTTTTTTCCTATTAATATTTTTAGTACTTCTCCTTTCAGCTTAGAATTACTGAAAGATTACCATTTATTTAGTAAATCAAATTACAGTTAACAAATCAAGTCACAACTTCTGGTTGACTGGAAATGGGAATGCTTTTCCCTCCTGCTGCTTCTACCTCTCTCCCTTCCCCCAAGTATTTTGAGCCAAATGGAATAATTTATATTGATTTGCTTTGTAATTCATATGAGGTCAAAGTAAATGTTTTTTCAGATGCCCGTAATGAAAAAAAATAAACATGAAATTTTTCATTTTCCTGTAATATTTTAATCTTTGTGTTTGTTCTCCCTCTTTTCTTTTTGACAACTTGTGTGTGTGTGTAACACAAAAAAGGGCACTAAACTCAGCCTAATTTGCACGTAGTTTCACATAATGCAAAAGATATAAATAATTTACCAGAAAAAAGCCTTATGAGCTCTTCCAATAGCTTTTTAATTACAGCTGAGCAAAACAGATGAGAGATGAGAAAATGGAAACATTATTTTATAAACAAAACAACAACAGTGCTCAAGTTCTATTGAAAAGACTTCACTCTTTTTTCAATTCATTTGTGTCCTCTTGTGTTTGAAAGGGATGTCACCCCAAATTCACTAAACGTTTCTTGCCAGAAAAAATGACCTTTATGCTAGCACATGCAATTTGCATAAAAGCAGTAGGTTATATATATTATTTACTGACCCCCTGGCAGCCTAAGTGGACTGTTTGCAGTTCATCATAAATTTAAAGCAACCCTTGGCGTTCGTATAATTAAAGGTATAGATCCTGAACAGATACACTTTTTGGACAGAGAGAGTAGTCCGTATGTTATCAATCAGACATATACACAATATGAGGTTTGGAAACGCGTGATGCTCTTACTGACCTGCTGTAGAGAAGAAATGTTTGTTGGGAGTATTTTTGCTCTCTCCTGCCTGGAAAATGCCACTAGCATTTCAGAAGGGCACTGGAGTGTAAGAGGATATTTGGGCAGCGTGGCATGCTATGGTCAAGAGAAATGTGCCATTAAGCAATTATATTAATTATAAATTGCCTCTGAGAGGCACACACTTGTACAGCAGATGATGTTCCTTCCAGAAAATATGGTATAGCCAGAAGATAGTCTGTTCCTTACAAAGTTCCTACTGGATAGACTGATCAAATTCAGGTGTTTTCTCTTCATGAAAATATTTCTATCCTGTAATTTAATTTGAACTGAATAAACTACTTACAACCTGGCAGCAGTAACTTAACATCATAATGGTTCACACTGAAGAATGTACATGAGGTATTATGGTTTGAAGACAGGATACAGTGGCAAAAGAAGAATCAGTTTAATTACTGATTGCAATTGTTGATATGATGCAGTTATTGACATGCTGTTATTATTGATGTGATGTTGTGATGCTTTTGTTTAATTCAATAACAGATGACTCTGTATATTGATTTGGAAGAATCCATGGTGTCTATCTGAATTCCCAGTGTGCCTGCCTCTTTTTCAGTTGTGACTGACTGAGGTGTCTTCCAAAGGTGCCAAATCGATCTGAAAGTTAAGCAGCTCAAACAACAGTCACTTAAATGAGCTCTTGGACCAACCTACAGGACTACTCAAACCCAGTTTGCATAAGGGTACTGCCATCTCTGGGCCCAGCTGCCTGCTTAGTATAGGAATTTGGGTCTGCCAATTAGGCCCTGGATATAATTCAATACCTTGCAATTTGCAAAGGATAGATGAGCTTGGTTTTCTATCTGAAAAGCTGAACGGCTGACATCCATAAAAATAAACAAGCATTTGTTACTTAGAGAGAATGTCCTGGAATATATTCCTAAGTGTCTTCAGAGAGATGAGGACAATAATGAGGACGATTCTTTTGCCATTAATCATCATAAATGCCAGAAGAGATAAAAGTTTAAAAGTAAATAAAAAAGCTGATGATCTCATGACTTAGTTGTAGGTGATAATGACAGAAATTGTGATCACTTGCAAAAGCAGCCCAAAAGGCAGCCTATCTTGGTACTTTGATATATTTCAAGTAGTAAACAGAAAAATACGTACTTCATGACAAGTATGGCTTGGCAACAAACTTGATCTTTTCCAATTCACGGCTTTAGGATATAAGTAGTACTGTCTGCAGGGCTTCTTGTACTGTGCACACACACAAAGCACACCTGGAGGAAGCTATGTTGTGTTCCTGGCACAACAGTAGCAGAATTACACTAAAGTTTTTTAAGGAATTGAAATTCGAATTCCTTGCTTTTAAGGGATAATGGGAAGACCCTCTGATGCTGCTACCAGCTGTGGATGAGCAGGTAGATTTGACGGATAGGGAATCTTAAGCCTTGTGTCTTTGTCCAATGACTGACTGGGCAAAGGACCAGCTTATTTTATGACAAAGAAAGTTGGCAGAGATTAATAATAAACT
The DNA here is from genome assembly GCA_013399895.1 of Serilophus lunatus. NCBI lineage: Eukaryota > Metazoa > Chordata > Aves > Passeriformes > Eurylaimidae > Serilophus > Serilophus lunatus. The sequence continues at coordinate 44,059 of VXBA01003224.1, read as the reverse complement.
GGCACTGGCATGGCTTAATTTAAAGATTATTGATACCAGTCATAAGGACATTCAAAAAATTGACTGCCAACCATGCAATTGATGCCAATCATAAGGACACACAAAATGATGCAATCTCTATGTCAGTGTTGCCAACCCTACTACTCTCAACTCCTTTGGAATTCCACAGCACAGTCTTTTCTTTCTGCAGGGAGATTTCTTTTAGTGCCACACAAATTCAGCCTGCTGCTTGTCATCCACTGTGACACGATTCTCAGAAGATCAGCGAACACTCTGTCATGATTCTATGTAGGGGAAACTATTATTTTGTACGTGCAAGTTGTTTTTGAAGAAGAGTCAGCTCTCTCATCTCTCACAACTCGGCAAAGAGCTGACTTGCACATCAGCTGTCACGTGCGATATAAAAATAGACCCTGCCACCACAGAGCAATGCTGTATGCATTCTGTGTAGTTTTTAAGTACATTTACATTGATATGGTCATAGTGGATATATAGCTACACATGGGTCATATTCCTGATCATATTATTCTTAAAAAAATCTGTCTGTTATAGGCAAGATAAAAGTTGGAGTTCTCACTTTTTAATTTCGTTACTGTAGACAGTATGTCAGCATAATGTTTCCACAATCACTGTTGTCATGAAACATAGGAACAACTACCACTGTATATTTCTGTACAATGTTTTAAGGACAAATTAGTGGCTCAAACTACCTAATTGAGGGAGGCCAGTATGAGCGATAACCAAAAGTACCTGACATACCAGAGTAGCTCATCTCGATTTAAAATACACCTGAATATGGGAGCCAGTACCCAAATAAAGGAAAAACGTGTTCCTTCTAAATCTAATTCAACGCTATGTCTTTGTTTCAGGGAAGCACAAGATATAAATTCAGTTTTCTTCAGCTGGAAGATGGCTGAGGGGATACCAGAATAACTTTCAAAATACAATGAAAGTTCAGAGTGAAACACCACCAAGTGCATTTCCTTAAAGAAAACTGTTCCTGCTGGTTTTCTGGTTAAGTTGATAAAAACTAATACAAGAGAACTGATTGTGAATTATTCAAACAATTGAATGTTATAAAGAATATTGCACAGGTGATGGAAAATCTCTGGTTGCAAACACATGGAAAAACTGAACTGCCTCTTCAATGTACATGTGAGAATACCCAGTGCAGAAGTTGATCTCTAGTGAAAATGTTGCTAATCACATATAAATTAGTATGAATATTTATCAAATGTTTTAATTAAAATTATCAAGCTGTTTGATTATGCGCCAAAAGAATCAAAAGAGACAACAACCATGAAGCAGAAACAGTGTAGCAGAACAAAAACTCAGCTGGAACCCCCATCACCAGCCAAAGAAAAAAACACATCATGTAAGCATCCCACAGCCTTAATTCAATGATATTCAGAAAGCCTGAATATCCCAAAGGGTGCATGTTGCTTGAAAATGGAATTTATTAATGTGTAAGCTCAAAAATCAATACAAGAAACCTGCTGAACTAAAAAACATATGCCAGGAGTCAAATTATGATCATTATAGATTAACTGTTTACATATTTTTGCTTTCTTTTGTCAAATCAAAATAAGCCACCTTAGGGTAAGCAGCTTTTGTGGGGAGCTCAACATTATTTTAGGTATAGTAGGATTTAATGAGATCAAAAAACTGCTTGCACCCTGATGCTGCAATGTGCTAAACTCTTTTTGCTAGTCAGCTGGAATAAAGGAGTCACCTTCTTGTACAGCATGACTCTCCTTGCTCTAGCTGACAATTCAGTGCCATTCCTCCCTTCCAGAGGAAGAATATTACCAAGCCACATTTGCTTGAAGTATTAATTCATCCCCACGCAGTTATTAAAGAAAGCCAAGAGAAAAACTGAGCATGGATTACAATTTCTGGGTTACAGTAGTGGCACAGAAAAATCCCACAAAATAAATGATTGAACTGAAGTCATTCAGGACAAGTGAATTATTATTTTGCATGTTCCCATGTGTTTTGGCAGTGGAAAACCTCCAGAATGGGGGCTATATATTTAATTTCAGTCCTGTCACTTAAGTAACTATATTTACCCTCCAATTTAGATTAAAACTGAATATAAATACAGTATTTGCTAATAAGATTACAAGTAAGCTGCGTCTTGTCAAGCCTGCTACAGCACACGATTGCTACAGAGGACACATTAGGAGACCTTAATTCAGAAATTTCGTGGGTAAAGTTTCCACTGTAGACAGATAGTAATTATAACTCAAAAAATATAAATTTTATCAACTAGTATAAATAGAAAAAGTTATGATAAATATCAAATTATCAATTCAGCCTATAGTGTATTGCCCAATGTAGCATTACACTGTCCTGTTAACACCACCCTGCTTCTGGCCAGGAGAAACACTCACTTAATGATGTATACAAAATATGCAGCCCAAATTTGTTCTTTTTAATGGATATTGTAAATTCTCAACACTTCCAACACAGACTTGGTTCTTTGTTATCATCCTGGTACTGAGAGCAATGCTTAAAACTTCTCTTCTATTACTGTAAACAAGGATTTCCTGATGAGTTCAGGTTGATGGGCAGTTTTTTTGCAAATATGTCCTGCCTAAATTATAGATTCACAAGCCACAATTAATTAGTTTCTATAGTTCTCATTAAAAAGTAACTACTCTGCAAGTTAAAAATAAATTTGCAGACAGTTACCTAGTGCATTTGCCTTACATTTTATTTCAGAGGAAAAAAAGGGCACCATTATTACTGAGAGTCTCTGTGTGCAAAAGACCTTTAGAATGAGAAATTGAAACAGAAATGAAAATGCAGGAAGCTCCTCAACTGTAGTTTCATTTTATTTCCTCTCCAACTGCCATGGATAACCTACTATTGTATTTTGTTTGTTTTCTTTATATGTCAGCTTAAATACAGTTCCAGATTCATAAACAGAATTCACAGATCATTTAAGGCTGAATCTGTAATAAGCTTGACTCTGTAATAAGTCTCTACACCTTTAGCTTCCTTCTTCCTCTGGGTTCTGTAAAACTTTTCATTTTGCAACTACTGTCCTTTAGATTGTATTTCAGCCTAAGTACTTTATTTGCCATTTGATTGTCTTACTGCTTTTGCCATGACCACAAATACTGAAATCCTGGCTCATAAACCCCAAAGCTTTCAAGAGACTGGACAGCTAGTATCTGACAGCAACTTTCACTCCATAGCAGCTAATATGTTCAAGCCCTGAATACTAAGGGACCACGACTACAGGCTACCAATTTATAACATGCATCTCCTGTTCAATAACAGGAGAGTAAGAGTCAGCTATCTCCTTCCTCTTAAAAAAAAAAAAAAATCTAAAATTACAGCTCAAAATCTGAACAGACTTGTATAATCTAGGAGCAAAGCGAATGTTAATGACTCCAAAGCATTTTTTTCGTTGCTGGTCCCAGTAGTATTTGGCATAAATATATCAGTTTTAAGAAGATCATCTTGAAAATAACCTATTAACATGTCTTGCTGCATGTCAGTTGACTGGAGAGGAATCTTTTAATCTATTTTTCCTTATTCATGCATTACCTCAAAAAGTACCTACATAGGTTTTTAGAGTGTTCCAAGACTTGTACCATTAAACTTACAGATTATCACAAAACTTTTTTGCCCTTGTCATGTTTATTAATGAAATCACATCTGATTCACTGTTAGTTTCCTGAGCTTTAAAAAACAATGCCTTCCATAACTCTCTAAGAGTTATAAAAGAAAAGAAGCACCCTTGTATCTAGTTTGCACGTGAAACTCCAGAGTTTGTGTCTGATCATCCAAAGGTCAGCAACAGAGTCAGAATACCACCCAGGCTCCTGGACATTTGAAATAGCATTTCAGCCAGTAGATCACACCTAGAGAGCTACAGTCATGCCTTGGCAGTAAAGCTCGCATTTGGCAGAGAGGGTCCATATCAGGGGGCAATGAAGAGATTTTAATTGTAAATGGGTATCCTTGACACCTCATAGAGTTAGTACCTTTCATCCCTAACTTAATTTTGATGATTGCCTCATAATAGCTAGGTAAAGAAAGAAATCTTTGTTTATCAGGTAAACTCATGTGGTTTTTTGCACCACTGTTATGAAACTAGTCAAGGAGTGAATGTGTTTGTTTCCCCTGGTAAAATATGTCAGAAAAAAAGTGAAGAACTGTATGAATACGTGTTAGAAAGTATTAATATATCTTGCAGTACCAGAGGTGTTTAAAAACTGCTTTTGGTGTTCACAGACAACTTGCATTTGGATATGCACTTATTTTTCTCTTTCTTAATGACAAGAATAAAACTAGATATATGAAGGAAATCTATTTCTATAAACAGATTACAAGGCTGTCCACTGCGTTTCTACATAATTTAAAAGGAAATTATGAAAAATAGATTATGCCATCATTTCCTGAATTTGAAAATCCCACGTAGACCACAACATGAGATTTTTCTCTAGCAAAGCTGTCATCCATCAGGCCCCCAATACTGCAGGAGAAGAAACAAGGTGACTGAGACTGTGGTTTAATCAAATCCTAAATCTATTGACTTGATGAATTCAGGAAACAAGCTGGCAATAACTCAGCTGTTACAGGTCACTCTTCATTTTTCAGTAGGGGAAAGGAGCAGCTGAAGCGAAAAGCCCTCAAAGCCCCACCTCAAAAGCAGTGAACAATACTGTTTGAGGGGAAGGCAGTCCTGCTTTCATCTCATTCAGGAGACCAGCATGCACTTTCCCAGCACAGCAGCCTCTTTCTCCAAAGATCAACGTCAAGGGAACTTTTGGGCATGGACACCGCTGCAAGCACACCACCTTCTCTCCTGGGAGGCATCCACTACCAATAGGCACCGCGGGAAGTGGAAAATGGATGCAAGGACATTAAAAGGACTTGAGATTTCAATAGAACTCCTGAACTGGGAGAGCAATATGGTGGCGAGGGGATGGTGGGTTTATGGCTTCTCTACACTGCTGACAATCACACAAGGTTGCCACTTTGTGCTAACAGACTCTATGAAGTCAAAGTAGGGCTTTTATTTATGCTGATTGAACAGCATGTGTAAGATAAAAGAGTTGTCCAGTATTTCACTGCTACAGCAGAGCAATGGAGTCTATAAGCACAAAGACAAAAAGAAAACTTGCTCTTTGGCAGAAACAATTCACTCAGCAAGCCTGAGAGTCACAAGGGACGAGACAGAGCATTCATACACCAGCCCAGGCGCCACCTTGCCTGGGTTTGGAGCATCTCAGTCACTCCAGGCTTTAGTTAAAGACAGAATTGCATCAGGCCGAATGACACAGCAAGGTAAATCATCAGGCAGGAGCAAAGCCACGAGTTAATAATAGTCAAGTGACTGTAAATCTATGGAGAATGAATTTCACAGAAATCTTTCATCATCCCATGTTCTCAGCTTGCAACACTGAAGAAACTTATAGAGATACAGATAGATAGATAGATAGATAGATAGATAGATAGACAGACAGACAGACAGACAGACAGACAGACAGACAGACAGACAGACAGACTACATAGATAGAAGTAACATCCCCACTACAGTTAACCCTACCAAAATTCCCAGAACTAACTGCAAATACCTTTTTATTAAAGCTGCCCCTTGAAGTGGAGTGTCAGGCTAATACTGGCCACTGATGTTTAAACAGATTTCCTGTGGTGTTTTCCTGGTAAGCAAAAAAAAAATTAATTAGACATTATCATCACATATGATGGATAACACAAGATAGCAGAACCTTGCTCAGACAGAAAAAAAAACAGTGCAAAAACACACAGGTTTTAGTAGTAATGTTACAAAAGGTCTTTGACACAGAGCTGTGCATTTCTACATGACATATTCACTATTACTAATACTGGATCTCTTCCAAACTCACTGAAAAACCTCCAGACTTTTAAATACACCCCAACACTTTTTGAATAAACGATGCTTTAAAATGTGTTTGCAACTAAGTGGAACTTCATGAGTTATTTTTAAGGCGACATTTATTTGAGAATGAAAATAATCCTAGTTGCTGTCAGCACTGGTTTCTTCTAAACTGATGACTAAGATGTTTTGTGTGCTGAAGACATTTGCAGTCAGTGTAGTTCAAAGACGTAAGTCCTGCTCCACTTTCCTTGCAGGCAAGAACCTTCTCATTGATTTTAATGGGACTTGAATTTAGTCCACAGAGAGTCATAAAGTAAGGCTTTTTTAGCACATCTGCCTCTTTATTTCCTATGAAAAGAAAGGCTATGCAATACCTCTGAGACATCCGAAACAAGCTGTGAATGTTTAAGCTTTCAGTATCTACTAGAATATTTCTTGCAGTCTTAAAGTCAAGTCCAGTAGCATATGCAAACTGGAATTTAATGCCATGGTACATATTGAAGACGTTTAACACTAGATGTCAAAATAAGCATGGGTCCCTTAAATTCCTGTTACAAATACATCCACTCAAAGTCAGATGCTGCAGTATAAGAGAAAAGTGTGCTTAGAATGTATTTAATGTAAGAAAGAAAGAACTAAAACATGAGAATGCTATTTCTTTTCCCAGACATGAGCTATGTTTATTGTATCACCAGACTGGAGATTAAGGTGATGCAATATTAAATCAACTAAAAAAAAAAAAAAAAAAAAAAGCCATTGATATGGCACTGATAGTCTAATCACAGTTCACAACGAGTTTTACTCCATTAATTATTAATAAAATTTGTTTAAACTCACAGGCATGACATGTCTCTCTGAATATCACATTTACCCCAATATCTGCTTATAAAGCCTATCAAAATACATGTCTCTCTCATGTCTGACTTTTCACAAATTACATTTGTTTCAGGATTAAAGCAGGGAATTATTCTGTCACTGGATAAAAGGGTTAATTTGACACTTGCCTTCGCTCACCATAGTACTCCACAACATTTATAGTCTGCTCAGCACCTATTAAGATGCAATCAAGTCAATTTTAACTCAAGTTGTGGAATACACAGCAGTGTTCAACTGTATAGCACTTCAATACACACTTTCTAAATTGCAAAATGAACAGCATACTGCCTGTAACAAATAAAAGTGAATGAAACAAAAACTTGATGGATGTGAATTTTGTCCCATTGATCTATGTTTTGATGGTCTCAGATTACAGAGCCACAACCTAACTATAAGAAAATAAAGCACAATCATGGAAGCAGAGACATACCTCTTGTCTAGAAAGGTACAAAGTGACAAGATATCAGTCTGTTTCATAGAGGTTTGCTTTAGAAGAAACCTTTGAAGATCACCTAGTCAACACTCATCCCATCAACACTTTCTTAACTTCCACAATTTGGATAATGACACAGTGGGTTTTTTTTCCCCATAAAACAGTAACTATTACAGGAGGATACAGAGAAGTCTAAGAAACTCCTATAGCTAAAGGTAATTCACTCTGGAGTGAAGCTGCCGCTTCCCTAGCAACATCTGCCTTCTTGTAGCTTCTTAGTTCCTCTCTACTGCCAGCAGTATTCAGACTTAACTGTAACTTATATTAATCCAAAACAAAAGTAGAGTAAGTAAACTTTACCAGGGGAAGAGAAGGATTTGAAGCTGCCTCATAAGGGCTCATTATCTCACTCTGAGCACTCTTCTGGCATTGCCATTGCTATAGCCAATCCCTTTGTCATTTCCCACACATTCTTATTTGCACTCTGCTGCCTCTGAGTTTTGCTCTGAATTGAGGTAAATATGTGTATCACTTTTTATTTTTAACTTGATCTCCTCTACATCAAATACAATTCTCTTTTTGTTGCATGTGCTCTTACTTTTGTTTCCAAAGGACTCTTACACCATAACTGGAGCTGCAAGACACATAGCCAGAAAGAAAGGCCAACAGGGAGGTTTTGAATGGGTAAGATAGTTTGTCTCCAGTTGGCTTTCAGTTAAGAACCAGATGCTATTGCAGTGATATCAGGCCTCTCTCATCTCTAAAATGAAACAACTTTGTGTTTCACTGCCAGGAGCTGTCACTACAACAAAAGTGTAGTATTTTTGAAATAAGGATCTTTACATTGTTTGACAGGAATGTCTGCAAAGAACACAGCAGAAAAAAAACTTTTGCTCCCATGATCTCAACAAACAGTGAAACGGATGCACTACAATATCAGCAATGAGATTTGGAGTGTTTAAGCAATGAACAGAAATGCAGAACTGTGATGAGAAACTGAAAACTTAATTAATCTTATGAAAAATAAAAATTAAGAGAGCAATGCAGTAATCTAGTGCTGTACCAAGTATTTACATTAAGACATTCCTACGCCATCTTTTCCACAAGTGATTCTTGGATTTCAAAAGATACAACTATTTGGGTAAAAAACTGGCTAGACAGTAAGGCCCAGAGGATGTTAGTGAACAGAGCTGAATACAGCTGGCAGCCAGTCACTAATGAGGTTCCCCAGGGCTTAGTATTAGGACCAGTGATGTTTGCTATCTTTATCAATTACCCTCAACAAGTTTTCAGATGACACAAAGTTGGATGAGAGTGTTGATCTGCTCCAGAGTAGAAAGGATCTACAGAGGGATCTGGATAGGCTGGATTGAAATATCGAGGCCAAAGGTATGAGGTTCAACAAGGCAAAGTGACAGTTCCCGCACTTGAGTCAAAACAACCCCATGCAGTCTGTCAGGCTGGGGGAAGAGTGGCTGAAAAGCTGCCTGGGGGAAAACAATCTGGAGGTGCTGGTTGGTAGCCAGATGAACACGAGCCATCATGTGTCCAGTTGGCCAAGAAGGCAAATGACATCCTGGCCTATATCAGCAATAGTGTGGCCAGCAGGACAAGGGCAGTGATTGTTCCCCTGCATTCAGTACTGGTGAGGCCAAACCTTGTGTACTGTGTCCAGTTCTGGGTTCCTCCCTGCAAGAAACTTATTGAGGTGCTGCATGAGTCCAGAGAAGGGCAACAGAGCTGGTGAAGGATCTAGAGAGTAAGTCATATGAAGAGCAATTGAGGGAGCTGGAGTAGTTTAGCCTGGAGAAAAGAAGGCTCAGGGGAGAACTTATCACTCTCTACAACTACCTGAAAGAAAGCTATGTTGAGGTGAGCGTCAGCTTCTTCTCACAGGTAAAAAGTGATGAGACAAGAAGAAATGGCCTCAAGCTGTTCCAGGGGAAGTTCAGTTTGGCTGTTAGGAAAAAAATATTCACAGAAATGGTTGTCAAGCATTGAAACATGCTGAACAGGGCAGTGGCAGAGTCACCATGCCTTAAAAGTGGTCCATCCATTTAAAAGACGTGCAAGAAGTGGCATTTTTCCCATTTAAATGATTCTATGATTTATAATTTTATAAAAATGTTCTGTGTTTGGATAGAATATCTTTATTAATAATTTCTTTTCACTGAATGATTAAGTACCTAGGTGCAAAATTGCTCACTCTCAGGTTGTCTTCAGCACAGTTATAGAGGAACTACCAGTTAAAAGCCTTTGCGTCTTAGTTTTTGTGGTTCCCAAGACCAGATCCAATTGCAAAGGCAACGGAAAGATTCCCACTGTTTTCAGTGTTTTCCAGTGGCTACTGTTCTTTGGTTTGGGCTGCAATCCCTCCTTCAGAGAATATAAATCTCATTCAAATCAGACTGGCAGTACATAATTGGAGAATGAATCTCCCCAGATTTAAAATTAGCTCTTATGCACACAATATAACTTTGAAAAGGTAGCTTTCCTCTGTTAGCCTTTACTGTCTGTGAGTCATTCTGCCTAACAGACTTAGGCAGGAATGTTTATTGTGTTTCAGCAGGGAAGCAAGTCCAGTTGCCCCATGAGTTAACCTCATGCTCAAGTTGTCTGGTAACCACTCCTTTCCCCCTGCACATCTCCCCTGAGGCAGATGGAAAAGGGAATGCTTGTAAGATGCACAAATAAATGGTTGATATACCAGATAATAGGGAAAAAAAAAAAAAAAAAAAGTTGAAAGAAAGATGGAGAGGTAATAAAGGCCAAAAAATCATCGAGGGATCACCGAGATGAATGCAATATATAGGAACCCTCCAGAACAAACAAAAACAGCATGTTAAAAATTGCATATATTATCAGTATATTTCACCAATATACTTCTCCTTCTGGCTTCAATTCTTAAACATAAGATTTCCCTTAAAGACACCTTAACATCTTAACCTTTTTCTTTTAAAAATTGCTATACCCTCAAATTAGCTTCAGGAGAAATTAAAAATAATACAGGATTCATCATAAATTCTACATCCCCATGCCTCTCTTGCCACTCCCACCACATTCTAGAAATGAAGGGCAAATCTCTAAAACTGTGTATCTAGGTCTGTATACAGGTATATTGCTATATACATCAGCAGCTGATAACATATGGACACTGCAAAATATCAAAAGACACTCTCAATATTTACCAACTTATCTGATCTTCAGACAACCCTTACTTAAGTAATTTTTGTATATTTTACCACAATCTATTGAAGTCTTGGCCACTGTGGGGGTTTGAGAGGGGGGTGCTGGGGTTTTTCTGGAGGGAGGGTCCCGGGGGGATGGTTCTTGGAGGGAAGGGAGAGGAAAGGGGTGTTACATTTTAAACTGTTCAATGGGTCCTTGTTCTGTTGTAAATCCTGGGGTTTTTTGTTCCCTTAAGAAAGCCCAGGCTCCTTTCCCCTGCCGACCCCCGGGGTTTTGGGGGGAACCGAGGCAGGGAGTCACCGAAACGCGGACAAGGCGGCCCGGCGGAGACACGCGTGGGTGGCTTGACCCCCTTCCTCGACGGACAGCCGCCGGCTCGCAGCGAGGGTCACCCCAGCCATCTCCTTACAGCCTTCCCTCGCTCTTCCCACCCACCCTTTTGCCCTTCAGGGCTGGCTGGAGGGGAAGGGAGGGGGTTTCCTGGTCCCTCTCTCCCACTGGGAAGAGGCGGGATGGGGTCACCCCAGCCGTCTCCCTACAGTTTTTAGCAGAGACTCACCGGGACTCCGGGCGGCAGTGGAGACGCGGGTCCCATCATGGCTCAGAGGAGCAGACCTGCCGACTCCGACTCACCGGTGAGTTCGGCGCAACAGCAAAGATGCGGGTTCCCTTCACGATGGCTGCGGGTGGGAGGCACCGGCCGAGGGCAGCTGTCTGCAAGCACCGGTTGCAGTGCCGGGGCTCAGATTGGCTCTGCTGCGGCTGCTGCTGCACGCATGCCTTCCCAGCCGCGGTTCTTGGCAGCAGTGGTCACGCTGCAGCAAGTTCAAGTCCCTCGCTGGCGCGGAACGTGCCTGGGCGTGATGGCAGCGCTGGGGGAGGGGGCAGGAGCAGACCAGCACAGTGCGGAACCTGCACGGGTGGCGTTGCTCCCTGTCTCTCCCTCAGACACCGGCCAGCCCAATCCCTGGTGCCTGCCGTGGGCTCCGGCAGGGGCAGCTGCCGGGGGTCACATGCCCCAGCGCAGATGCCTGCTGGTTGTTCCTTGCCGGCGGTGCCCTGGTGCCCGCAGCCATGGGGCAGCAACATCAGGAGTGCCCCAAGTGGCTGCGCTGGCCCCATGCCACCATGAGGGAGCCCGGCAAGGGATCCTACGGACCCGGCAGCCCTGGGAATGGCCCTTGCACAGCAGTGTGGGTGCGGCAGCTGCTCTGGGTGGCTCCTGCGTTCCTGTTGGCCTCGGGGAACCCTTTTGAGCGTTCCCGTGGACGGCGGGTGCCCTGGGGAGGCTGCAGCCAGCCCACAGCTGGGAAAAAAACATGGCGCCAGCAAGCGGCAGGCTCACGGTTTTGGCGGAAACTGCCATTTTGCTGAAACTGAAGATTTCGAAAGAGAAGTGGAGCCCAGACCGCTGGTCAATCCAAAGAAGACGGTGAGATTCACATGGGACTTGGAGGGCTTAAAAAGCCTGAAAATGGAAGCCCTCCCTCTCTTTGGCTTCCTGCAAGCTGGAGAGCAGCAGCACAGCCCCTCT